>JAWNPM010000141.1:0-498868 GCA_035047505.1 Drosophila parthenogenetica | reverse complement strand
ACTCCATTCCCAGAACATAATATAAAACCAGATAGTCTACAAACCCCAATTAGCCAGAAAGTACAAGAGCTATGAACTCTTTAAATGCTTAATAAGTGATTTCGCAACACGAGTTTAATAAAACACAAATGCAATACACTTAATTCCAATTAATTGTACCAACACAAATATGTACTAAAACACATGTATGTCAAATAAGCCCAATCAGCATAATCATAGAATATGCATTGAATTCCAAATAATTATACCAACACAAATAGATATGGAGACACATGTATGTAGTATAAGTTAATCAGCACTTTTATGTAAAGCTTTCATTTATACATTTTGAATAAAGAGTTTTTAGTTGATTCTTGCCACTGAAATATAAACGTCGTGTTCTTTAATACTTCGCCGAAATAATTATTTTTTAATAAACGCATCCTCCAATTCCATAATTGGCGCAGCCGGTAGGATCCTTTTTCGTTATCCATCGATAACATTCGAACCAAATAAATAAATTAAGGAAAACTGAGTGCGAAAAAAAAAATAATTAACATTTATTGGCCGACGGTAAAAACTAAAAATCAGTTTAACTACAAATCAGTACAGTGTACAAACGGAATCAACTCTTGCACAAATAAAACTAAAAATCAGTTTTCACTCAAAATCAGTGTAGTGCAATAACAAATAAAAATTAAAATTCTGGCGTCAAGAAAGCATCAAAGACTAGCGAATTTCGACAAAGCAAGAATGGCTCAAGAGAACCCACCAATGCCACAGGCAGACCTGTTGGAACAACTGGCTATTAGAGAACAGCAGCTGGAACAGTTACGGCAAGCTTATGTACAACTTCAGACCAACAACACTAGTACAGCGCAGCAAGGACGATTGTTCAAAACAATCAATCACCTAGCCACGTTCACGGGAACAGGGGACATTTCGATAAATTCATTCTTCAGCAGCGTGGAATATCTACTCTCGTCAATACAAGACCCAGAATTGAAGCGGGAAGCCACACGGACCATTTTCTATAGGACGATTCAAGGACAAGCAAAGGATGTAGTGATCCACGTACCGGAACCCGACAACTGGGAGTTGATAAAAGCAACTTTAAAACTGAGGTACAGACCAGACACGGAACCACACCAACTCTACCGAAGAAACTGCGATTTAAAAGTGAATACGGTGAGCGAACTAGCTGTGGAAATACAAAATATAAAATATAAAACAGATGAGCTAATAGTTTATTATAAGAACGACAACTTTATAGATCTAAGTAATATTGAAAGCTTATTAGTCAATACTGTAAAAAAATGACACAAGGCACACTACTAGACAAAATTTATGAAGAGAGAGAATTAGGCGCAATATTGAAAACAATGATGTTACGTAGATATGAGAATAGTTGTATTAGATATCAATATAGAAAAGCCAGTCCCAACAGAAATAATTCAGAGGCAGGGCCGAATAACAGAAATCAGGGAAATAATAATCAAAATACGCAGAAACAACAGAACTATAGGAATGTTAATCAGAATAATAACCAACAGCAAAACTATAGGAACACGTATCAGAATAATCAGCAAGTTCCAGAAACTCAAGATTGGAACCAAACTAATAGGAACCAGCAACAGAACTACCGAAATAACAATTCAGGGCAATTTAGACAAAATAATGTACAACAAAACGTACGAAGCAACAACTCAGGACAAAGTAGACAAAATTATCAACAAACAGGCTAGCAGCAAACTAGGCAGTATAAACCAGGTAATGCAGTACCCATGGAAATAGATAATTTAGAAACTGACCAGAACAGGAGTAGGGATGACCAATATCAAAATGACGATTACAGCGAATACACCAACGACCAAAACAACGATTCAAACCACTATTACGAACAACAGGCAGAGGTTAATAATGCCGTTTTTTTTACGAAGCAGCCTCGGAATGCCTACCATTAATAGAACTTAACATAAATAAAGAAAAATACGTAGCGTTAATAGATACGGGAGCCACTTTAAGCTTGGTGAACGATCAAATAAACAGCTACAGACAAATTAAATTGAACAGACCAATACCATACAGCACGATAAATAGCAGAGACGTAATACAGTAAGAAATACACACAACAGCACCGAGAGAATTTAATTTACCAAATAACGCAAGGGTACGATGGAAAGTAGCCCCACTAACAGGAAGGAAATATAGTTTCATCATAGGAATAGACCTCCTCAATTTTCTAAACGCTTTTATCAACATCGAAAAAAAAATCTTAACATTAAATCACAAAGAAAATTCAATCATCAATAACCCATATCAGTACAAGGAAGTATGTACATTAGAAAGTAAGGAAGGAAATCTCGATAACCTAAACTTAGAACATTTAAATAAAGAAGAAAGGAAAGAAATTGAACTTATTTTACAACGGTATAGTGAACTATTTTTTAAAATGATGAATGAAATTTTGAGGGACCACATAAATAACAAGAAAGAAAAGTACAGTCGAACACGCCCGACCGTATAATACTCTCTGCGTTTATTCCCAATTATAATACTTAAATCGGTATTCAGACATTACAATAGATAGTTCTTGTATTAGAATACGTTAAAACAAAAAAAAGATAAGCATAATCAAGCATACATGTGTTTGTCTGTATGTACATACAAATTCGTTTGACGTTAAATGTATGCACATACATATGTGTCTATGAATACTATTGGTCGGCACGACTAGCGCTGTCTCTCTCGCGCTCATTGCTTTAGAATAAAATCTTTGTTGCTGCATTGCTTTCTTGTTTATGGTCGGATTCTTATGAAACTTTCTGGAGAGTTTGACATGATACGTCTTCAAACGAATCATAAATAACAACACTGTACGATAAGAATAAATGCTTTAAAAACGGCATGCAAGTTTGAAATTTACTTTTATTTCTTGCGGAAAAAGGGGGCGTGGCAGCCCAAAACTTTTGATGTCATTGGATTTATGCGGCCTTTAGGAACACGTGTACCAAAATTGGTATTCCTAAGTGCCATAGTTACTGAGATATTAACCGAAAACATCTATTTTTTCCGAGGTATGTCTAGTTTTTTGCTCATTGTGGGCGAATGGGGCGTGGCATCGAAAAAAAAAAAAAGATTCTTGTATTGACTGACTAAATATCGAGTCGATAGAGACCAAATTCGAACTTGTAGCTCTTACCATCTCCGAAATCTGTTTGTTCATACGGACAGACAGACGGACAGACAGACAGACAGACAGACGGACAGACGGACATGGCTATATCGACTCGGCTTGTGACGCTGATCAAGAATATATATACTTTATGGGGTCTGCCACGCCTCCTTCTGCCTGTTACATACATTTGCACAAACCCAATATACTCTTGCAGAGAGTATAAAAAATGTGTCGTATATCTAGACGATATACTAATTTTTAGCACTTCATCAAAAGAACATATTCAGGCAATCAAAGAAATCTTCCAAATTCTTGAAGAAAAAAATTTAAAAATTCAAATAGATAAATGCAATTTTATGAAAAGAGAGACAGAATTTTTAGGACACATATTGACAAAAGAAGGTATTAAGCCAAATCCCAACAAAATCGCGATTATAGAAAAATTGATACTACCCCGGACGGAAAAACAGATAAAAAGTTTTTTAGGAATAACGGGTTACTATAGGAAATTTATTAAAGACTACGCTAAAGTAGCACAACCAATAACAAAATATTTAAAGAAAAATTTAAAAATTAATTCAAAAGATCCGACTTACGTTGAGGCATTCGAAAAACTAAAACATATGATCAGCTCACATCCAATTCTTAGATTTCCAAATTTTGAAAAATTATATACTCTTACAACAGACGCGTCGAACTATGCAATAGGGGCAGTTTTATCCCAAGAAGGGCACCCAATTTTTGGCAATTCTTTGGAGTGTAAATTACTTTAGACCATATTTGTATGGAAGAAAGTTTAAAATACTAACAGATCACCAACCTATAAAATTCTTATATTCGAAACATAAAGGGAAAGACATTTCACCTAGACATCAAAGATGGTTATTGAAACTGGGAGAGTACCAATTCGAGATTGATTATTTAAAAGGAAAGGAAAATAGAGTAGCTGACTTTCTAAGTAGACTTGAAGACAACGACTACACTTATAACGAAAATAACGACAAAGAATCAAGTATAAATACGATAGCAAACATGGAAGACGAAGGAGATAATACATCAATAGTGACAATACACTCAGCAGAAGAAAACTTACACGATCATTTTTTTATAAAAGAGGAATTAGTTAATAGATATAAAACGCAGATAATTATTACAAATTGCAAGACAGACGAATATAAAACAGTAAATAATAAAAGAATAATATTCATAGCAAAACACGATTTTCCAACAATGGGGGAATTTTTTAAGAGATATATAAACAAAGGAAAAATAGGAATATACTCGGAATTACCAGATCATGAATACAATATAGTTCAAGAAAAATTAATAGAAATGTTTTCCAACGACAAGCAGTTAGAATTCATAAAATGCACACTCAGAGCACAAGACATCGAATTCGAAACGGAAGCAGTGAAACAGATATCATTTTACCACGTGAGAGAAAGTATGCATTCAGGTATTCAAGAAACATACAATCAAATTAAAAACAGAATATATTACCCAAAATTGCTAGAATTAGTGCAAGTGGTTATTAACCAATGTGACTGGTGCAAAGAAATTAAATATGATAGGAATCCTATTAAAAACAAGTTCAAGAAAACAGAAACCCCATCAGATAAGAACCAAATTGTTCATGTAGATACATATGTAGTAAAAAATACGCACTTTCTAACAGTTATAGACAAATTTTCCAAGTTTGCAGGCAATCTGTAAAAAGTCCGGCCATTGCTTAAGATTTTTATAAATCTACAAAACAATTTTTGCACTGATTTAAGCAAGATCAAATTAATACGAATTTTTAAAATGAAACCATTGAAGTAAACAGGAGAAAATATCTTCCACGAAGAAAATAACTACTATAAAAAAAGCTGAGCAATGAAATCAAGCCGAAGATTAAATATCCTTACAGTCATGCATATTGAGTTAATTTGCTTTCAAGCATCACTTGCTTCTATGGTAGCTATATTATATATTAATTATTGGAAAAGATAGAAAATGCATTAGCGTGAATTTGGTGCAATCGTTCAACATATCAAACTATTCTGAAATTTGCATAAAAACCCAACAATAAACAACAGAGCTACCAGGTTATAAAGTAAATAACAGAAACATACAAGCATATATACGACCTCTTTTGATGCATGCGTGGCGGCAATAGTATACATACACACATTTAAACATACATATATATGCATACATAAAACGTCAAACGAATTTGTATGTGCATATAGACAAACATATGTATGTTCGATTATAAATTGTCTTTTTATACTCTCTGCAAGAGTATATTGGGTTTGTGCAAATGTATGTAACAGGCAGAAGAAGGCGTGGCAGACCCCATAAAGTATATATATTCTTGATCAGCGTCACAAGCCGAGTCGATATAGCCATGTCCGTCTGTCCGTCTGTCTGTCTGTCCGTCCGTATGAACAAACAGATTTCAGAGATGGTAAGAGCTAAAAGTTCGAATTTGGTCTCTATCGACTCAATATTTTGTCAGTCAATACAAGAATCTTTTTTTTTTTGATGCCACGCCCCATTCGCCCACTATGAGCAAAAAACTTAACATACCTCGTAAAAAATAGATGTTTTCGGCGAATATCTCCTTAACTATGGCACTTAGGAATACCAATTTTGGTATATAGGTTCCCAGACACAGCATAAATGTATTGCCATTTAAAACTTTTGGATGCCACGCCCCCTTTTTCCGTAAGAAATAAAAAACTTTTCAAACTTGCATACCGGATACCAATTATAACATTATAATCGGGAATAAATGCAGAGAGTACTATACGGTCGGGCGCGCTCGACTGTACTTTACTTTCTTGTTTGTTGTAATGTGTTCTAATACAAGAACTACCTATTGCACTATCGGGCTCGTTCGACTGCACTTTTCTTACTTGTTTTTTTAGTATTGTGTGTAAAATATCAATAAAAAGCCTAAATAATTAAGATATCGTTTTTAATTTCTTTTGTTGAAAAAAAAAAATTCTAAAAATAACTTAAGTTTACGCACTCTAGACCACCGGACCCCCTTAATTCAGCCGACTCGTTATTCGAAATTTAAGAGATTTTTGAACATTACGAATTATTGAGTGTTAAAGAAGTATATGGTTCGAAATTCTTGAGATATATAAAGTATATTTGGACGTTGATTTACTAACGGAACAATACATTCAAGTGGCCAAGCAATACAAAGCAACGTGCTTGTTAGCGCGAGTTATGTATAAGTCCACTCCATTCCCAGAACATAATATAAAACCAGATAGTCTACAAACCCCAATTAGCCAGAAAGTACAAGAGCTATGAACTCTTTAAATGCTTAATAAGTGATTTCGCAACACGAGTTTAATAAAACACAAATGCAATACACTTAATTCCAATTAATTGTACCAACACAAATATGTACTAAAACACATGTATGTCAAATAAGCCCAATCAGCATAATCATAGAATATGCATTGAATTCCAAATAATTATACCAACACAAATAGATATGGAGACACATGTATGTAGTATAAGTTAATCAGCACTTTTATGTAAAGCTTTCATTTATACATTTTGAATAAAGAGTTTTTAGTTGATTCTTGCCACTGAAATATAAACGTCGTGTTCTTTAATACTTCGCCGAAATAATTATTTTTTAATAAACGCATCCTCCAATTCCATAATTGGCGCAGCCGGTAGGATCCTTTTTCGTTATCCATCGATAACATTCGAACCAAATAAATAAATTAAGGAAAACTGAGTGCGAAAAAAAAAAATAATTAACATTTATTGGCCGACGGTAAAAACTAAAAATCAGTTTAACTACAAATCAGTACAGTGTACAAACGGAATCAACTCTTGCACAAATAAAACTAAAAATCAGTTTTCACTCAAAATCAGTGTAGTGCAATAACAAATAAAAATTAAAATTCTGGCGTCAAGAAAGCATCAAAGACTAGCGAATTTCGACAAAGCAAGAATGGCTCAAGAGAACCCACCAATGCCACAGGCAGACCTGTTGGAACAACTGGCTATTAGAGAACAGCAGCTGGAACAGTTACGGCAAGCTTATGTACAACTTCAGACCAACAACACTAGTACAGCGCAGCAAGGACGATTGTTCAAAACAATCAATCACCTAGCCACGTTCACGGGAACAGGGGACATTTCGATAAATTCATTCTTCAGCAGCGTGGAATATCTACTCTCGTCAATACAAGACCCAGAATTGAAGCGGGAAGCCACACGGACCATTTTCTATAGGATGATTCAAGGACAAGGACAACTGGGAGTTGATAAAAGCAACTTTAAAACTGAGGTACAGACCAGACACGGAACCACACCAACTCTACCGAAGAAACTGCGATTTAAAAGTGAATACGGTGAGCGAACTAGCTGTGGAAATACAAAATATAAAATATAAAACAGATGAGCTAATAGTTTATTATAAGAACGACAACTTTATAGATCTAAGTAATATTGAAAGCTTATTAGTCAATACTGTAAAAAAATGACACAAGGCACACTACTAGACAAAATTTATGAAGAGAGAGAATTAGGCGCAATATTGAAAACAATGATGTTACGTAGATATGAGAATAGTTGTATTAGATATCAATATAGAAAAGCCAGTCCCAACAGAAATAATTCAGAGGCAGGGCCGAATAACAGAAATCAGGGAAATAATAATCAAAATACGCAGAAACAACAGAACTATAGGAATGTTAATCAGAATAATAACCAACAGCAAAACTATAGGAACACGTATCAGAATAATCAGCAAGTTCCAGAAACTCAAGATTGGAACCAAACTAATAGGAACCAGCAACAGAACTACCGAAATAACAATTCAGGGCAATTTAGACAAAATAATGTACAACAAAACGTACGAAGCAACAACTCAGGACAAAGTAGACAAAATTATCAACAAACAGGCTAGCAGCAAACTAGGCAGTATAAACCAGGTAATGCAGTACCCATGGAAATAGATAATTTAGAAACTGACCAGAACAGGAGTAGGGATGACCAATATCAAAATGACGATTACAGCGAATACACCAACGACCAAAACAACGATTCAAACCACTATTACGAACAACAGGCAGAGGTTAATAATGCCGTTTTTTTTACGAAGCAGCCTCGGAATGCCTACCATTAATAGAACTTAACATAAATAAAGAAAAATACGTAGCGTTAATAGATACGGGAGCCACTTTAAGCTTGGTGAACGATCAAATAAACAGCTACAGACAAATTAAATTGAACAGACCAATACCATACAGCACGATAAATAGCAGAGACGTAATACAGTAAGAAATACACACAACAGCACCGAGAGAATTTAATTTACCAAATAACGCAAGGGTACGATGGAAAGTAGCCCCACTAACAGGAAGGAAATATAGTTTCATCATAGGAATAGACCTCCTGACTGGTGCAAAGAAATTAAATATGATAGGAATCCTATTAAAAACAAGTTCAAGAAAACAGAAACCCCATCAGATAAGAACCAAATTGTTCATGTAGATACATATGTAGTAAAAAATACGCACTTTCTAACAGTTATAGACAAATTTTCCAAGTTTGCAGCAGCATATATATTAAACGATAGAAACCACATTACCATAGTAGAGCAACTAGAAGAACATTTCACAAAGATAGGAAGACCAGATAAAATTATAGCTGACAATGAGTTTAACTCTATCAGAATTAAAGAATTATTATCGCAAGAAGGAATAGAATTACATCTTACTAAACCGAATAGTCACACAGGAAACTCGGACATAGAAACGTTACATAACTCAGTAGCAGAAAAATTTAGAGTAATATATAAAACAGAAGCATCAAACATGACAGTAAAACAGATAATGCAAAAAGCCGTGAGAAACTATAATAACAGATATCACTCTACAATTAAATGTACTCCTAACGAAGCCCAGAACAATAAGGTAGACTTGACAAAAATTAAGGAAAATATAGAAAATACTAAACAAAAAATGTTAGAAAACAAGTAAGAAAGGCTACAGTCGAGCGCGCCGACTGTAAAAGACCCCGTACTCTCCTCGTATTCGAAATTAATATTTGAATACGACTGTAATTACAAATTTAAGTTTTAAAATTATATTTAAAAAAAAATTTTATATTAAGTCACTGATGGGAACCGAACCCGCGCTATCAGACTCAGGTTCCAGAACATGCAGCAACCCTACTAGTTGCGCTACTTCAGACATTTGACATCAATCCGATTATTTTATTACATTTACATATCAAAAAAAAAATGTACATAAAATATAAAACAAAACTTTTAATTTTTGAGTCTGTGCCGGGTTCGAACCGCAGACCATTGGCTTAGAAACAAACGACTAACCACAACCCAACCCTGCTGCACTAGTTAATATTGTATATTTACAATTTTAAATTTTAAATTTAAAAAAGTATACTAGAAAATTTCACTGTCGGGAATTGAACCTGCGAACTTATACTCAACTTGCAGAACACGCCCCAACACTACTAATTGCACCACCACCTCCTTGTGAGACGGCTCAGATTATTTTCATTAAGATAAAACAGTGCTAACAGGGCCGGGGTTCGAACCGTAGGTCCGTTATCCCTTTCTTTCAACCACGTGCATTGACAATTCGCTTCAAGGGACACTTTGTTACCTAATTGCTCAGTTGTTTATAGTTGGATTTTTATGCAACTTTCAGGGTAGTTTGATATAATTTGTCTTTAAACGAATCTTAAATTACAACACTGTACGATGAGTACAAATGCCTTAAAAACGGCATCGAAATTGAAAATTTTATTTTTTTTTCTTGTGGAAAAAGGGGGCGCGGCAGCAAAAAAATTTTAATGGCACTGCATTTATGCTGCCCCCAGGAACCTTCGTACCCAAATTGGTGGTCGTAAGTGCCATAGTTACGGAGATATTCGCGGAAAACATCAATTTTTTTCGAGGTGTCTTTGGTTTTTTGCTTATTGCGGGGCGGTAGGCGCGTGGCACTGATTTGAAATAAACTTGATCTGCTCGCGAAAGTTACTGAATTTTTATTACAAATTTGGTGGTTCTAGCTCTTGTAGTTTAAAAGATCCAGGTGTTCATACAGACGGACGGACAGACGGACAGACGGACATTGCTATATTGACTCGGCTGTTGATGCTGATCAAGAATATATATACTTTATGGGGTCGGAAAAGCTTCCTTCTGCCTGTTACGCACATTTGGCTTCTGACAAACCTAATAGACCCCTATACTCTTTTTAAGAGTACGGGGTCTAAACACAACAGTAAAAGAGAAAATTATGAGGAAAAACGAGAAGAAGGGTTTATAAAGAATTATAAGGCAGTTTGACATAAGGAAGCCCCGAAATATAGAAAAGCTAAATTGAAGAATATTGACCCAAAAAATATAAAACGAACTTACAAATTTTCAGAAGATGTTAATGATGATAATATTAATACTGACGACAATAAAAACGATACCAGGAACGTTGACAACCCAGCAAATACTTGATCAAGACGGGTATGAACAAATAGAGATGAAATATCAAGACATAGTTACAGCAACGGACATAATAATACACATAATAAATTTAAAAGACATCGATAACATTCTAAGTGACCTAGAAAACAACATATTAATGATAAACAACGACAACAAACATATATTACAAACACAATTGACAGAAACAAAACATAAACTTTACACATTATACGGAAACTACACACGTAAAAGACGAGGACTAGTTAATGCAATTGGTAGTGGAGCAAAATGGATGTTCGGTACCATGGACGAAGAGGACAGAAAAGTAATAGAAAATCATTTATCAAAATTCAAAGAAAATATGCAAGAAACTAACGAATTATTGAATAAACAAATTTATATTAATACATACTTTAATGATACAATTCAGTATATCAAGCAAATAATAAAGGCAGACAGAAAAGCAATTGAAAGTCAGTTAAACGTAATTAGAAAATACGAAAATAATAGATATCAGGAGAACTTGTATTACGATCAGCAAATAAAAATTCAATTAATAAGAAATAAGATAGAACATCTACAAGATAACGTAGCATCGGCTATGTACAATATATTACACCCTAGCATATTAACGGATAGTGAGATAAAGAAATACAACATTAACTTCAACAAACTAAATCATATTAAGTTAACTACAGCATTGTTTACTAATAATCTATTAATATTCGCAATAGAAATTCCCAAAAATTTTACAACAGTTAAAGTGCAACAAATTGTACCAATACCTAATGAGGAAAAATTAGAAATAGATTACAAATCAGAACTAGTATTTAATTAAAAAAATGTAACCTACACATATGAAATAAACAAAAAATTAAAAGAAATGAAAATAAGCAAACATTGTATATTTAAGAAAAATTGTAAATTGGTACAACAAAAAGAAATGGAAATATTAGAATTAGACGAAGAAACCATAGTAATCAAAAATGCCAATAACGAAACATTATATCAAAATTGTATCAACGAAAAAATACAAATTACAAATAATACATTAATACATTTTGCAAATTGTACAATAGGTATAGACAACAATTATTTTACAAACACTTTCGAAATAGAAAACGAAAAAACACTTTATGAAAAAAAGAAACAAATACAAAATTTTACGAAACAAATAACATTTGAAAACATACTAGAAAATTACAAAATTAACTGGATAAACATAAAAAATTTAAAGACACATAAAAACATAACCTATTCATTTAATATCGCAGTAATTTTAATATTAATTATATTAATAACTGTCATTATGTTGAAACACAAGAAAATTAAAGTCCAGCTTAATAATAATAGAATTCAGGAGAATTCTTTTCTAAAGGGGGGAGAAGTTATGTATAAGTCCACTCCATTCCCAGAACATAATATAAAACCAGATAGTCTACAAACCCCAATTAGCCAGAAAGTACAAGAGCTATTGAACTCTTTAAATGCTTAATAAGTGATTTCGCAACACGAGTTTAATAAACTCTTTTAAATACGAAAACATCCGGTTTAGCAACCGAAACACAAATGCAATACACCTAATTCCAATTAATTGTACCAACACAAATATGTACTAAAACACATGTATGTCAAATAAGTCCAATCAGCATAATCATGGAATATGCATTGAATTCCAAATAATTATACCAACACAAATAGATATGGAGACACATGTATGTAGTATAAGTTAATCAGCACTTTTATGTAAAGCTTTCATTTATACATTTTGAATAAAGAGTTTTTAGTTGATTCTTGCCACTGAAATATAAACGTCGTGTTCTTTAATACTTCGCCGAAATAATTATTTTTTAATAAACGCATCGCGGAACCCTGCAAATAATGCAGCCACGTCCCGCCTAACCGGCCGAGGGTCAAACCGCATAACGTACGGCTACGAAAATTGCGAAACGAATTTATTTATTAAAAACGAATTACAATATATATATAATAATTATATAATAATTTAAACTATATTAACTAAGATCTGGATAGGTGACACAGAAGACAAGTTATAATTAAAGGGTTTGAAGTAGAACTATCTCAAACTCGAGATGGTTTGTTGTAGTTACTACACAATACTCGGAAAGGGTTATGTATAGCAAAGTTAGTAGTACAAGATTGGATAAGAGAGGGTAAGAAAGATTCTAGTGGGTCTGATCGGAACAGCGAAAGTAATTTGGCTAATTAATTTAGAAGAATCAATTTCACCGTTGATTAGTTTGTGTAAGAAAATTACACCGAGCACTGTCCTACGATCAGAAAAAAAAGGAAGTTTAATTAGTAAAAGTCAACAACGGTAGGAAGGCAAGTGTATATTAGGATTCCAGTTTAGGGCCCTTAGGGCAAAAAGAAGGAATTGTATTTGTACAGATTCTGTTCTATGTTGATGAATCCTGTATTGGGGAGACCAAATACAAGATCCATATTCAAGAATAGGAAGTACCAAGGCAGTAAAAGCGTTTTTTTTTAGATAGGGATCGTTAAATTCTTTCGACCAGGAAACAGGAAGAGATTTAAAAAATGCGACGCTGGAATGGAGTCGTGTTAGAAAACAAGTAAGAAAAGTACATTCGAACGAGCCCGACCGTATAATACTCTCTGCTTTTAATACTCTCTGCTTATATTCCCAATTATAATGTTAAAATCAGTATCCGGATATTACAATAGATAGTTCTTCTATTAGAACACGTTACAATAAAAAAGACAATTTATAACCAAACATAGATATGTTTGTCTGTATGCGCATGCAAATTCCATTGACGTTATATGTATATACATATACTTGTATATATGTGTGTATGTATACAATTGCCGCCACACATGCATCAAAAGAGTTCGAGTATATGCTTGTATGTTTCTGCGGCGCTCGCACTCATGCATTGACTTAAATATTAACTTTAAACTTCAAAGAAATCATAAATAACAATACTGTACGATAAGAACAAATGACTTTAAAACGGAATGCCAATTTGAAAATTTTATTTTTTTCTTAAGGCATAAGGGGGCGTGGCATCCAAAAATTTTAAATGGTAATGTAATTATGCTGTCCTTAGAAAGATGTGTACCAAAATTTGGTATTCCCAAGTGCCGTAGTTTCTAAGATATTCGCTTTAAACATCTATTTTTTCCGAGGTATGTCTAGTTTTTTACTCATTGTGGGCGAATGGGGCGTGGCATCGAAAAACAAAATGATTCTTGTATTGACTGACTAAATATCGAGTCGATAGAGACCAAATTCGAACTTGTAGCTCTTACCATCTCTGAAATCTGTGTGTTCATATGGACAGACAGACAGACGGACATGGCTATATCGACTCTGCTTGTGATTCTGATCATGAATATATAGACTTTATGGGGTCTGCCACGCCTCCTTCTGCCTGTTACATACATTTGCACAAACCCAATATATTCGTGCAGAGAGTATAAAAACTAAGCATAATCGAACATACAAATGCCTTTAAAACGGCATGCAAGTTTGAAAAGTTTTTTATTTCTTACGGAAAAAGGGGGCGTGGCAGTCCAAAATTTTAAATGGCAATGCATTTATGTTGTCTCTAGGAACGTGCGTGCCAAAATTGGTGTTGCTAAGTACCGTTGTTACTAAGATATTCGCTTAAAACATCTATTTTTTCCAAGGTAAGTCTAGTTTTTTGCTCATTGTGGGCGAATGGGGCGTGGCATCAAAAAAAAAAATATTCTTGTATTGACTGACTAAATATCGAGTCGATAAAGACCAAATTCGAACTTGTAGCTCTTCCCATATCTAAAATCTGTGTGTTCATACGGACAGACGGACATGGCTATATCGACTCGGCTTGTGAGGCTGATCAAGAATATATATACGGGGTCTGCCACGCCTACTTCTGCTTGTTACATTCATTTGCACAAACCCAATATACTCTTGCAGAGAGTACAAAAAAAAATTAATTTTCTGTGGAATAGAATCCAAGAAAAAATCTACTTTTTTGAAAAACGAAATATTCATTGCAACGAATATCTTGCGGAGTTGGGATTTGATGCAAACAATATGAATGACATACTGGAGCATTCAAGTTTTAATTTAAATAAGGTAGCCGTGAAGACAGAAGATCTTCCAGCTCTACCAAAAATTAAGTTACCCACTTTTTATGGGGAACCCAGAGAGTGTGATTCATTTTTCGAATTATTTATGGAAATAATTCACGATAGAGAGGACCTGAGTGCGTCCGCAAAATTTAATTATCTTAAATCGGCATTAAGAGGTGAAGCCAGGAGTATGGTATCGCATTTGCTCACTGGCTCAGTGAATAAATATGACGTTGTGTGGGAACTGTTAGCCAAACGGTTCGTAAACAAAGGGAAAATTTTTTCAGTTCAATTAAATAAGTAAATCGATTTACCTATGCTAAACATTGAATCTGAAAAACAAATAAAATATTTTATTGATGCTAGCAATGAGGCAATGCATATCATTAAATTAAAATCAAATATGTCTAATGAAGTAGACAGAATCTTTGCGTATATTATTTTGCGTAAATTTAATAAAGAGCCACTACAACTCTATGAATCTTACGTCAGAAAGACAAAAGAGATTCAAGAGTTAGCAGATGTCAAAGAATTTTTGGAACAGTGATAAGGTTTTATAAGTTCATTGAAAAATGAGGAAAAGAAAAATTCTAATGTTCAGCAAATTAGAATTGGAAACTGCCCGATTTGTAAGAAACCTGGACATCATGCTGTACAGTGTTACACATTCAAAGCCATGAGTCCAGTAGAGAAAATCAACGCAGTAAAAAAGGTGCAATTAAGCATGTGGTGCTTAAAATTTGCGAAAAGTAAAAGATGGTCTTGCGGAACATTATGTACTTTCTGCAAGAAAACACACAATACGATGTTACACATTTCTAACGAGAAAGTGAACACTTGTGTTGCTGAAAGACAAGCACTATTAGCTACTGCAATAGTGAAAGTTAAAAACAGTATTAGTGGTTTTGAAAAATTAAGAGCATTGATAGTGGATCGCATTGCACGATTATTTCCGAAAAAGCTGTTCACACTATAAATTTATTATACTCTCTGCAAGAGTATATTGGGTTTCTGCAAATGTATGTAACAGGCAGAAGGAGGCGTGGCAGACCCCATAAAGTATATATATTCTTGATCAGCATCACAAGCCGAGTCGATATAGCCATGTCCGTCTGTCTGTCCGTCTGACCGTCTGTCTGTCCGTATGAACAAACAGATTTCAGAGATGGTAAGAGCTACAAGTTCGAGTTTGGTCTCAATCGACTCGATATTTAGTCAGTCAATACAAGAATCTTTTTGTTTTTCGATGCCACGCCCCATTCGCCCACAATGAGCAAAAAACTAGACTTACGTTGGAAAAAATAGATGTTTTAAGCGAATATCTTAGTAACTACGGTACTTAGCAACACCAATTTTGGTATGCAGGTTCCTAGAGACAGTATAAATGCATTGTCATTTAAAATTGGCTGCCACGCCCCCTTTTTCCGTAAGAAACAAACAAAACTTTTCAAACTTGCATGCTGTTAACCGATGACGATACCGGATACCGATTTTAACATTGTAATTGGGAATAAATGCAGAGAGTACTATACGGTCGGGCGCGCTCGACTGTACTTTTCTTTCTTGTTTAGAATTAAAAAGCTGACAGAAATAAGTGGAGTTTCAGCTACTAACTCAAGTACGTCTAAATGCAAGGTGAACTTGTGTTTAAAACCCTGTAATTTTGAAAAACAATCGTTTTATACAGAAGCAATTGTTTTGCCAAAATTAATGAAAGCGCTGCCAGTCCAAACTATAAGCATAGACACAAATAAATGGCAGAATTACATTTTAGCTGACCCGCAATTTGATAAAGCGAGCAGAATCGATATGATCATTGGAGCCGATCTCTATTCACAAACAATGAAAAATGGCATCTGTTTCAGGTTGCACCAAATCAAATTGAAATTCTGTAATTACAGCAGCTACAATAGAAATTAAACACATGGAGAGATTTTGGGAATTAGAAAATGAGGATAATGATGACTTAGAAGCAGAAAATTGTGAAAAGAATTATATAACAACAACAAGAAAAGATAGCGATGGTAGGTTTATTGTGAAAATTCCGTTTAAAGAAAAGTCAAAGTTATGAGATTCAAAAGCCCAAGCATTAGCCCGCTTCCACAATTTAGAAAAAAAAATTCAAAAAAATCAAACTGAAAGAAAATTCCATTTAGTTTATAAAAGAATATATGGAGTTAGGACATATGGTTGAAACAAATGAAGTAGTAAAATATTATCTTCCTCATCAAGCGGTACTAAGAGATAGTAGCCTAACAACAAAATTAAGAGTTTTTTTTGACGCTTCAGCTAAAAGTACAAATGGCAAAAGCCTTAATGATATCATGTGGACAGGACCAAGAGTCCAAAAGGACATATTTGATATTGTAATAAAATGGCGTAAATGGCAAGTTGTAATCTCTTCAGATATTGAAAAAATGTACAGACAGATAAAGATTGATGAAAATGATCAGAAATATCTGAACATACTTTGGAGAGACTTTCCGTCTGAAGAAATAAGAACTTCCAAGCTTACAACTGTTACTTACGGAACGGCATCAGCCCCGTATTTAGCAACAAGAACCTTGTTAGAAATTGCTAAGAAATGCAGCAACGAGAACATAATGGAGATAATTAAAACTGATTTTTATATGGACGATCTAATGACAGGCGCTAATACAATTCAAGAAGCTAGAAAAATTGTAAAATTAATATCGCTTGAATAAGATAATGTGGGATTTAATTTAAGGAAATGGATTTCAAATAAGCCAGCCGTAGTAGCAAATGATGGATGTTCCGATGATAAAACAAGTAAGAAAGGCTACAGTCGAGCACGCCGACTATAAGAGACCCCGTACTCTCCTTGTAGTCCAATTCAAAATTAATATTTAAATCTGACTGTATTTAATATATAATTTATATATAAAAAAAAAATCTTTTGTCATTATATGTATGCACATACATACATATGTATTTATGTATGTGTGTACGTATGTTTACTATGGCTTGGCACGGCTGCCAAACATGCGCAGCGTATGTTTCTGTCTCTCTCGTATTCATGCATTGGCATTCCGCTTAACCGTAAAACTTTGTTACCTGGTTCTTTTGTTTATAATTTGATTTTTATGCATTTTTTAAACATATTTTGAATTGCAATACTGTACTATATTAGCAAATGCCTTAAAAACGGCATGTAAATTTGAAACGTTTTTTAGTTCTTGTGGGAAAAGGAGGCGTGGCAGGCCAACATTTTTAATGACGTTGCATTTGTGCTTTTTCTAGAAACCTGTGTATCAGAATTGGCGTTCCTCAGTGCTAGAGTTACGGAGATATACGCAAAAAACATCAATTTTTTCCGAGGTGTGTCTGGTTTTTTTCTCATTGCGGGGGCGGTAAGGGCCGTCAACGATTTGAAATAAACTTGATCTGCTCGCGAAAGTTGCGGAATTTTTATTACAAATTTGGTGGTTCTAGCTCTTGTAGTTTAAAAGATCAAGGTGCTCATACAGACGGACAGACGGACGGACGGATAGACGGACATTGCTATATCGACTCGGCTATTGATGCTGATCAAGAATATACTTTATGGCGTCGGAAACGCCTCCTTCTACCTGTTACGTACATTTAGCTTCTGACAAACCTAATAGACCCCTCTACTCTTTTTTAGAGTACGGGATCTAAAAATATTAAATTTTAAAGAGAACGAATCAATAAAGACGATAGGGTTAAAGATCAAATTTAATATTAAATGAGAACAAATAAAGAAAATCAACAAAAGAGCAGTATTGTCCACATTAGCTAAAATCTATGATCCATTAGGTTGGCTATCTCCAGTAACTTTAGTCGGTAAAATATTTATGCAAAAACTATGGTTAGAAGCTAGAGTGTGATAAAGAATTATCAATGGAAAATTCAGGATACTGGAAAACATTTACGACAAAATTAATCACCCTAGAAAATCTCAGAATTCCTAGATTGTTGAAAATGCAAAACAATGTATTAACTCAAATACATGACTTTGCAGATGAATCCGAATGTGTATACGAAAATCGGTTGTTCGGTAATGATAATTACAAGTAAAAGTAAAGTAAATCCAAAAAAGAATAGAAAAACGATCCCTAAGTTAGAGTTATGTGAAGCTCATATTTTATCAAAATTAATGGAAAGAGTAAAAGAAGCCTTAGGAATAAGTACAAAGGCTTATGCATGGAGCGACTCACGATCACAATGGATAACAAGTAAGAAAAGTACAGTAGAACACGCCCGACCGTATAATACACTCTGCTTTTATTCACAATTATAATGTATTATAACGGATATTACAATAGATAGTTTTTGTATAAGAACACGTTAAAACAAAAAAAAAAATAATAAGCATAATCGAACATTCATGTTTGTCCGTATGCACATACAAATTCGTTTGGCGTTAAATGCCATATGTATACTATTGGTCGGCACGGTAGCGCTGTCTCTGTCACCCTCATGGCATTTCGCTCGAATATAAACTTTGTTCGTTTTATATTTATGGTCAGATTCTTATGAAACTTTCATGAGAGTTTGACATGGTTCGTCTTCAATCGAATCACAATTAACAATATTGTACGATAAGAACAAATGCCTTAAAAACGGCATGCAAGTTGGAAAAGTTTTTAATTTCTTACGGAAAAAGGGGCCGTGTCAGCGTGATGTCATTGCATTTATGCTGTCTCTAGGAACACGTGTACCAAAATTGGTATTCCTTTAAGCCATAGTTACTGAGATATTAGAACGTAGATTTTTTCCGAGGTATGTCTAGTTTTTTACACATTGTGGGCAAATGGGGCGTGGCATCGAAAAAAAAAAAGATTCTTGTATTGACTGACTAAATATTGAGTCGATAGAGACCAAATTCGAACTTTTAGCTCTTACCATCTCTGAAATCTGTGTGTTCTTACGGACGGACAGACAGACAGACAGACAGACAGACAGACAGACAGACAGACGGACATGGCTATATCGACTCGGCTTGTGAGGCAGATCAAGAATATATAGACTTTATGGGGTCTGCCACGCCTCCTTCTGCCTGTTACAAACATTTGCACAAACCCAATATACTCTTGCAGAGAGTATAAAAACAAATTTATTAAGCGTAGAAACATCACTTAATTTGAAACAAAAGGCACTTTACTGTACACTTTATAATAAACAAGTAAGAAAGGCTACAGACGAGCGCGCCGACTGTAATAGACCCCGTACTCTCCTTGTATTCGAAATTAATATTTGAATACGACTGTAATTTAAAATTTAAGTTTTAAAATTAAATTTAAAAAAAAATTTCAAATCATTCACTGATGGGATTCGAACCCGCGCTTACTGACGCAAGTTCCATACCATGCTGCAACCCTACTACTTACACCACACCATTCATTTGGCAGGAATTAGATTATTTTCATTTATATATAATAATGTAGTTATTTAAAAAATAATTAAATTTCTGGGTCTGTGCCGGGTTCGAACCGCAGACCATTGGCTGTTGCACCAGTTAAAATTCTTTATTTACATTTTTGTTTGAAATTTAAAAAAGTATATTAATAAACTCCACTGTCGGAGATGCATAACGCGCCGCAACCCTATCAGTCGCACCACGCCCCTCATTTGTCAGAGATCCGATTATTTTCATTTACATGTAATAATGTTATTATATAACAAGCACAAAAAAATTTAACTTCTGAGTCTGTGGCGGAGTTCGAACCTCAGGTCTTGAGTTTACATAATGACAAGCATCCCTACTACCTGGACCACGCTCGCTTTTCAAACTACTGCGGCTAATGTATATATAAACATAGTATTATCTCTTTTCTTTCAACCACGTGCATTGACACTGCGTTCAAGGGATACTTTGTTACCTAATTGCTCAGTTGTTTATAGTTGGATTTTTATGCAACTTTCAGGGTAGTTTAATATGATTTGTCTTTAAACAAATTTTGAATTACAATACTGTACTATATTAGCAAATGCTTTAATAACGACAAGCACTGGCAACAAAATAAACGAATTTGTGAAGGAAACTGGGCATGGAATAATGCAAATGACGACTCTTGCGAAGTCTCACCTTTTAAGCCGAATGGATTATCTAATTGTTTATATAAAATGATATCCACTTCCTCAAACTATTGGGTTGAATTAAATAGGAAAGAAATTTGGGTTTTTAAGGGGGTAGTAAAGTTAATTCGCTGCAAATTAGGCCTGTTTTTTGGAATTTTTTTAGCCGACACAGTTGATTTATTTAAAATTTTAAGTTTACTAAATTATAATGTAATGTTTAAAGAATATTATGCTAAATATTTTATTAATTTTGATGACGTCATGAGCCGGTGGCAGCGAATCTGCGCGGCCGCTTTAACAAAAAGGTCGTTTGCGGTGTACCTCATAGCGCAACATTGGATCAACAAAAATTTTAAAATCAAATTGATTTCAATAGTTAATGAATTTTCGCAGGTAATGACGTCTCGTTTTTTATTCTTTTTAACTTTTAAATTTTTTTACAGCCTTTTAAAGTCAAAACAGCGATTTTTTATCAAAAAAAAACGCAAATTTTAATTTTTTTAAATATGTTAAAAATAAAAAATAAAAATAACTCGACGTCATTACCTGGTCAATAAAGTTGAGAATTTTTGTAAAAAATTTGAAAAGAATCGGTTCAGTAGATTTTAAGCTGGAGTGGACACCGACCTTGAAAAGGGCAAGTGTGGGAAAACGCGTTTAAAGATTTTCGGCAGCATGTAATCCGACTGCAGAGGAGCAAACTAAACCATCTGTATCTTTGTCAATTTAACTCCGATCGACTTCAAATTTTCACACAATAATCTTAAGACATTCCTGAGTAATATAAAAAAATAAAAATAAAATGACAAAAAAAAAATTTTAAATACTTTACTACCCCCTTAAAGTACCAACCAACAAGAGAGCAAATATTTAGTGTAGCCATACACATCAGGAAATTATTGAATTACCGGAACAAGGCATATTAACGATTAAGTAAAATTGTACGGCTAGAACCGACGATAAAATCTTATTAGCAAATTATGTCATTCACTCAGAAATTTACGAAAAATTGTCACCTTATTATATAAGTAATATAGTGAAATACCTAAAATTATATGGGATCCATTAAGATCACCAGTCATTAACCATACAGTAGAAATAGATCAATTAAGGGGTTACATACCTTGAGGGCCCATCAAAGTGCATGATTTTCTTTTTTTTTTTAAATCATGTTTCATTGATTCTATTGATATGAGGGGTATACAACATTATAGGGTAACTCTTGAAGAATATATTTCAATATTTTGGAATACAAAATTTGTGTTATTTGTTGTTGTTATCGGTCCTCGCCCGGAATACTTTTTTTTTTGAAGAGCCTTGCGGTGATCACGATGGCATGTGAACAGCTCAACCGAGTTGAAAAAAGTCGAATGATTATTGAAGGAAAATCTATTTTAGTGGTACTGAACGGTTCATCTGCCCAAAAAAAAATTTTTACTCGATACGGACACCCGATGAGTTTTTGAGGTTAACAAATATAACAAAAACAATTTTTGTAGCCCTCAGTGCAATTATTTTTAAAAAAGTTATCCGTTCAGTACCTCAAGAATTTTAATACGAACATTTAAAAAAAAAAATTTTGAAAATCGGCTGGCAACTTTTTGAGTTATCGTGATCACCGGAAGCGTACTTTTGATAAAAACACATTTCGAGATAATCGCTTTTAAATTTTTGCGCTAAGCCTTGTTCCCATGGAAGTTGCGTACTAAAAATGACTGTAACTTTTGTTCTAGTGATCCGATCTTTATGAAATTAGGAATGTATACTCTCAAGATAATGTACTTTGATAATATGCAATAAAAAAATTTTCCATTTTTCGATCCCGCTCAAGGTATGTAAGCCCTTAAAGAATGAACTAAATTACATTAAAAATCATCATTTTGAATTAAAAAACCTTAATTTTCATCATGTATCCGGCCACCTTTCGTTAGGAATCTGTTTGATAATATTGTTAGTCATAATTATATATATAATAAGGAAAATAAATGTAACAAGAAGACTACAAACTATAACGTTTCCTCACCTATAAGACAACAACTGAAATGTTAACACTAAGTTTTATAAGTCACCGTCATTGTTCTTAAATTACCACGCTTTTTGTGGCCTTTGGCAGACTGTTCAAGCATGAACATATTAAATAATAAAACTAAGACAACGCAGCGATTATTTTAAGATACACTTGAAAACCAAAAATATATAATCTAAGAATATATTTGTTTATCTATGCTTGTGACCCGTTTCCATGCTTGCAAACGAAGCCTAAGATAAACATATATCTAAATATAAACCGCGATCTATCCTATGCGTGGGGTACAAAACGCAAATCTTAGAGGAGAGCTGTGCTCCGTTGTGAATTTGTAGCTATATACGACCTAGGATTCTAATGAATAAAGTTAGTTCAATTTTTTGTGCTCAACCAAGAAGTCTTGATGTCCATTTATTCAAGGATACCCAAATCAGTGACTGACTCAATTCTTTGAAGAGAATTGTTTAAAAATGAGAGTCCCCTACTGATGGACATTACATTACACTTACTATTGTTAAGATTTTATAATTTGCCCTGATACCAGATTTAAAAGCTGTAAAGATCAGATTGTTATCTTGTTCCAAGATGAGGCTCAGGTGCCGAGACACAAAGTTTAACGTCGTCGGCATACATAAGTACCCGAGAGTGACTGATTACAGATGGCAGATGGAATATGAACAACTTCCTTGTGGGACGCACGAAATAACCTGAACAGATTTCGATGATGAATATTTAAAAAACACTTGTTGTGTTCTAGAAATTAGGTAGTTCGAAATCCAAAGAATAAAATAATAGAAAAATCACAAAAGATTGGGCTTATATATTAAGAGGTTGTCGTTACCGGAGTCTCAAGCCTTACTGAAATCTGTGTAAATAACGCCAGTTTGCAACTTTTTATCAAAATGTAAATGATGTAAATTCTAACAGGAAAGTGGTAGTGGATCTATATTTCACAAACCCATGCTGGCAGGGTGAAATTATGGATCTACAGAAATATTGCAATTGAGAAGTTATTAATTTCTCAAAAACCTTGGAGATGGCAGACAATTTGGAAATACCTCTATAGTTGCAGACATTGCTTTTATTTTCTTTTTTGTGAAGAGCAATAATATAAGATGATTTCCAAACATCAGGGAAACAACATGATGCAACGGACAAAGAAAATAATTTATACAGGGGCTTAAAAAGGCCGTCTGCACAGTTTCCCGGCACACAGCATGGGACTCCGTCCGGTCCTGGTGAAAAAAAAACAGGTTTAATATTCTTTAAATTACATAAAAGCGAACTTTTGGTAATGACCGGTGTAAAATTACAATTGAAGGGATTAAAATGATAAGGGTAAGGTGAATCATGTTTATACTCGTGCTTACTATAAGTCGTTTGAAAAAAATGAATAAGCGATAGCCTGAACTGAGTTAGCAGTTTCCATTTCAAAGACTACACTATATGGAAGCGTTGAAGATTTGCGCTTCGAATTAACGAAGCTATAAAACCGTCTAGTATTCCTTAGGAACTGTTGACCACAGTCGGTAAGGTATCCCTTATAACAACGGTCATTCAAAACAGAGTACTCAGATCGAGCAATTAGATATCGAGAGAGATACAAGGAAGAGCCAGTTTTCTTGAATATCTTATAAAATGTAGACTTTTTATTTTTTAGCAAAGTTAACTCACGGGTAAACCAAACAGGCTTGTTTGACTTGGTTGGAACACAAAGCGGAACACAGACATCAATTAAGGAATTCAAAGTATAATAAAACAAATAAGAAAGGCTACAGTCGAGCGCGTCGATTGTAAAAGACGCCGTACTCTTCTTGTATTCGAAATTAATATTTGAATACGACTGTAATTTAAAATTGAAGTTTTAAAATTAAATTAAAAAAAAATTTTGTATTAAGTCACTAATAGGAATCAAACCCGCGCTATCAGACTCAGGTTCCAGAACATGCAGCAACCCTACTAGTTGCGCCACTCCATACATTTGATATCAATCCGATTATTTTCATTTACATATAAAAAAACAAGAAAGAAAAGTACAGTCGAACACGCCCGACCGTATAATACTCCCTGCTTTTATTCCCAATTATAATGTTTAAATCGGTATCCGGATATTACAATAGATAGTTCTTGTATTAGAACACGTTACAACAAAAAAGATAATTTATAATCGAACATACATATGTTTGTCTGTATGCACATACAAAATGACGTTATATGTATGCACATATATATGTATATATGTGTGTATGTATACTATTGCCGCCACACATGCGTCAAAAGAGTTCGAATATATGCTTTTATGTTTCTGTCGTGCTCGCACTCATGCATTGACTTAAATATTATATTTATAATCGGTAGCTCTGTTGTTTATTGTTGGATTTTTATGCAACTTTCAGGATAGTTTGATCTGATTTGTCTTCAAAGGAATCATAAATAACAATACTGTACAATAAGAAGAAACGGCATACAAGTCTAAAAATTTTTTTTTTTCCTACGGAATAAGGGGGCGTGGCCGCCAACAATTTTTAATGGCAATGCATTTATACTGTCTCTAGGAACCTGCATACCAAAATTGGTGTTCCTAAGTGCCGTAGTTACTGAGATATTCGCTTTAAACATCTATTTTTTCCGAGGTATGTTCAGTTTTTTTTCCCATTGTGGGCAAATTGGGCGTGGCATCAAAAAAAAAAAAGATTCTTGTATTGACTGACTAAATATCGAGTCGATTGAGACCAAACTCGAATTTGTAGCTCTTACCATCTCTGAAATCTGTGTGTTCATACGGACAGACGGACAGACAGACAGACAGACAGACAGACAGACGGACAGACGGACAGACGGACAGACGGACATGGCTACATCGACTCGGCTTGTGACGCTGATCAAGAATATATATACTTTATGGGGTCTGCCACGCCTCCTTCTGCCTGTTACATACATTTGCACAAACCCAATATACTCTTGCAGAGAGTATAACAAGAAAGAAAAGTACAGTCGAACACGCCCGACCGTATAATACTCTCTGCGTTTATTCCCAATTATAATACTTAAATCGGTATTCAGACATTACAATAGATAGTTCTTGTATTAGAATACGTTAAAACAAAAAAAAGATAAGCATAATCAAGCATACATGTGTTTGTCTGTATGTACATACAAATTCGTTTGACGTTAAATGTATGCACATACATATGTGTGTATGAATACTATTGGTCGGCACGACTAGCGCTGTCTCTCTCGCGCTCATTGCTTTAGAATAAAATCTTTGTTGCTGCATTGCTTTCTTGTTTATGGTCGGATTCTTATGAAACTTTCTGGAGAGTTTGACATGATACGTCTTCAAACGAATCATAAATAACAACACTGTACGATAAGAATAAATGCTTTAAAAACGGCATGCAAGTTTGAAATTTACTTTTATTTCTTGCGGAAAAAGGGGGCGTGGCAGCCCAAAACTTTTGATGTCATTGGATTTATGCGGCCTTTAGGAACACGTGTACCAAAATTGGTATTCCTAAGTGCCATAGTTACTGAGATATTAACCGAAAACATCTATTTTTTCCGAGGTATGTCTAGTTTTTTGCTCATTGTGGGCGAATGGGGCGTGGCATCGAAAAAAAAAAAGATTCTTGTATTGACTGACTAAATATCGAGTCGATAGAGACCAAATTCGAACTTGTAGCTCTTACCATCTCTGAAATCTGTGTGTTCATACGGACGGACAGACGGACAGACGGTCAGACGGTCAGACGGACAGACGGTCAGACGGACAGACGGACAGACGGACATGGCTATATCGACTCGGCTTGTGATTCTGATCAAGAATATATATACTTTATGGGGTCTGCCACGCCTCCTTCTGCCTGTTACATACATTTGCACAAACCCAATATACTCTTGCAGAGAGTATAAAAAATGTATATAAAATATAAAACAAAATTTCTAATTTCTGAGTCTGTGCCGGGTTCGAACCGCAGACCATTGGTTTAGAAACAAACGACTAACCACAACCCAACCCTGTTGTACTAGTTAATATTGTATATTTACAATTTTAAATTTTAAATTTAAACAAGAAAGAAAAGTACAGTCGAACACGCCCGACCGTATAATACTCCCTGCTTTTATTCCCAATTATAATGTTTAAATCGGTATCCGGATATTACAATAGATAGTTCTTGTATTAGAACACGTTACAACAAAAAAGATAATTTATAATCGAACATACATATGTTTGTCTGTATGCACATACAAAATGACGTTATATGTATGCACATATATATGTATATATGTGTGTATGTATACTATTGCCGCCACACATGCGTCAAAAGAGTTCGAATATATGCTTTTATGTTTCTGTCGTGCTCGCACTCATGCATTGACTTAAATATTATATTTATAATCGGTAGCTCTGTTGTTTATTGTTGGATTTTTATGCAACTTTCAGGATAGTTTGATCTGATTTGTCTTCAAAGGAATCATAAATAACAATACTGTACAATAAGAAGAAACGGCATGCAAGTCTAAAAATTTTTTTTTTCCTACCGAAAAAGGGGGCGTGGCCGCCAAAAATTTTAAATGGCAATGCATTTATACTGTCTCTAGGAACCTGCATACCAAAATTGGTGTTCCTAAGTGCCGTAGTTACTGAGATATTCGCTTTAAACATCTATTTTTTCCGAGGTATGTTCAGTTTTTTTTCCCATTGTGGGCAAATTGGGCGTGGCATCAAAAAAAAAAAAGATTCTTGTATTGACTGACTAAATATCGAGTCGATTGAGACCAAACTCGAATTTGTAGCTCTTACCATCTCTGAAATCTGTGTGTTCATACGGACAGACGGACAGACAGACAGACAGACGGACAGACGGACATGGCTATATCGACTCGGCTTGTGACGCTGATCAAGAATATATATACTTTATGGGGTCTGCCACGCCTCCTTCTGCCTGTTACATACATTTGCACAAACCCAATATACTCTTGCAGAGAGTATAAAAAGTATACTAGAAAATTTCATTGTCGGGAATTGAACCTGCGAACTTATACTCAACTTGCAGAACACGCCGCAACACTACTAATTGCACCACCACCTCCTTGTGAGACGGCTCAGATTATTTTCAAAAAACTTTAACTTCTGAGTCTGTGCCGGGGTTCGAACCGCAGGTCTTGTGTTTACATACAAGTGCGTGGCCCACCCGGACCACGCTCTCTTTGCAAACTACTGCGGCTAATGTACATATAAGCATACAGGTATCTCTTCTTTCAACCACGTGCATTGACAATGCATTTCAAGGGACACTTTGTTACCTAATTGCTCAGTTCTTTATAGTTGGATTTTTATGCAACTTTCAGGGTAGTTTGATATAATTTGTCTTTAAACGAATCTTAAATTACAACACTGTACGATGAGGACAAATGCCTTAAGAACGGCATCGAAATTGAAAATTTTATTTTTTTTCCTGTGGAAAAAAGGGTCGTGGCAGCAACAAAATTTTAATGGCACTGCATTTATGCTGTCCCTAGGAACCTGCGTACCCAAATTGGTGGTCGTAAGTGCCATAGTTACGGAGATATTCGCGGAAAACATCAATTTTTTTCGAAGTGTCTTTGGTTTTTTGCTTATTGCGGGGGCGGTAGGAGGCGTGGCACTGATTTGAAATAAACTTGATCTGCTCGAGAAAGTTACTGAATTTTTATTACAAATTTGATGGTTCTAGCTCTTGTAGTTTAAAAGATCCAGGTGTTCATACAGACGGACGGACAGACGGACATTGCTATATCGACTCGGCTGTTGATGCTGATCAAGAATATATATACTTTATGGGGTCGAAAAAGCTTCCTTCTGCCTGTTACGCACATTTGGCTTCTGACAAACCTAATAGACCCTTATACTCCTTTTAAGAGTACGGGGTCTAAAAAGGGTATAATTGCACTAGCCATATCACTACATATGAACAGCCGGGACCAGTCAGACTAGGATAACAATACATTAAACTTGTTAAAGTCGGCTTTCCGAAACTAACGAGTCCGTTTAGTAGATTTACTACTAACACGGGTCACCCGGGCAGGTAAATCAATCAACACTTCCAAAGTCGTGTGATAAGGATCATTAGAATACGTCAATGGTGTGGTACGGGAAACAGAATAACGGATGGATCCAAAATAAAAATCAAATCAAGCATAATTTTTAAAGAATTTGAAATCGCGTTAATCTGAAACAATGAAATTCCAAACAAATCATCAAGAAAATCGTGCTGAGTCGTAGGGGTCAACACGGCAGAGTCAGGGATCGAAATCCATGTAGTACCTGCCATATTGAAATCGACGAACTCTACAAGAAAGTCACGATCGGATAGCATAGAAGACACTGATTTAATAGCTGAAAAGTGTAATAAATAAAGAGAAGAGTCAGAAAATGGAGGAATATAGGAGCAAGTAATAAAAACTCTAATGTTATTTGGGCATAATTTAACAGCAACAAATTCAATATCCACAGTGCCATCGGTTATTAATTCATCCGAGGATAAGTTAATAGCACACCATAGATAATTAATTAGAAATAATTTCTAAGTCGAGAATATCGGGCCTAAACCATGTTTCAGAAAAGGGCACGACATGGAATGGAAAAGACAGACAGTGAATATTGCTAAGCTTACTACAAAGACCTCTAATATTTTGGTCGGCAAACGAGAGGGGGGAAGTTAGTTTTTTCCAGCTTGGGGCCCGGCTTAAGAGGCAGTGCAATCGGAGTCCTAATTCTTTTCTTAGCTGCATACTTTTTAGACCGCGTACTCTTAACAAGAAAGAACAAGTAAGAAAGGCTACAGTCGAGCGCGCCGACTGTAAAAGACCCCGTACTCTCCTTGTATTCGAAATTAATATTTGAATACGACTGTAATTTAAAATTTATGTTTTAAAATTAAATTGAAAAAAAAAATTTGAATCAGTCACTGATGGGATTCGAACCCGCGCTTACTGACGCAAGTTCCATATCATGCTGCACCCCTACTAGTTACACAACACCATTCATTTGGCTGAAATTTGATTATTTTCATTTACATATAATAATGTAGTTATTTAAATAATAAAAAATTAACTAAATTTCTGAGTCTGGGCCGGGTTCGAACCGCAGACCATTGGCTGTTGCACCAGTTAAAATTCTTTATTTACATTTTTGTTTGAAATTTAAAAAAGTAAATTCCAGTGTCGGGAATTGAACCTGCGAACATATACTCAACTTGCAGAACACGCCGCAACACTACTAATTGCACCAACCCCTTCTTATGAAACGGCTCCGATTATTTTCATTAAGATATAATAGTGCTAAATAATTTAAAAAAAAAAAAAAAAAAAAAAAATTTAATTTCTGAAGTCCGTGCCGGGGTTCGAACCGCAGGTCTTGTGTTTACAAAGAAGTGCGTTGCCCACCCGGACCACGCTCTCTTTGCAAACTATTGCGGCTAATGTATATATACACATACAGTTATCTCTTTTCTTTTCACCACGTGCATTCACAACGCGCTTCATGGGCTACTTTGTTGTTTAATTGCTCAGTTGTTTATAGTTGGATTTTTATGCAACTTTCAGGGTAGTTTAATATGATTTGTCTTTAAACAAATTTTAAATTACAATACTGTACTATATTAGGAAATGCTTTAAAAACGACATGTAAGATTTGAAAAGTTTTTTAGTTCGTGTGGGAAAAGGGGGCGTGGCAGACCAAAATTTTTAATGACGTTGCATTTGTGCTGTTTGTAGGAACCTGCGTACCAGAATTGGTGTTCCTAAGTGCCATAGTTACGGAGATATTCGCGGAAAACATCAATTTTTTCCGAGGTGTGTCTAGTTTTTTGCTTATTGCGGGGGCGGTGGGGGGCGTGGCGCTGATTTGAAATAAACTTGATCTGCTCGAGAAAGTTACGGAATTTTTATTACAAATTTGGTGTCTCTAGCTCTTATAGTCTCTGAGATCCAGGTGTTCATACGGACGGACGGACAGACGGACAGACGGACATTGCTATATCGACTCGGCTGTTGATGCTGATCAAGAATATATATACTTTATGGGGTCGGAAAAGCTTCCTTCTGCCTGTTACGCACATTTGGCTTCTGACAAACCTAATAGACCCCTATACTCTTTTTTAAAGAGTACGGGGTCTAAAAATACAGTAAATCGCGCCCGACCGTATAGTACTCTCTGCATTTATTCCTGACCATAACGTTAAAATCGGTATTAAAATGGATAGTAATATCAAGATAGTTTGATATAATTAGACTTCAATCGAATTTTAAATAACAATACTGTACGATAAGAACAATCGCTTTAAAATAGCATGCAAGTTTGAAAAGTTTTTTATTTCTTACGGAAAATGGGGGTGTGACAGTCCAAAATTTTTGATGTGATTGCTTTTATGCTGTCTCTAGAAACCTGTGTACCAAAATTGGTATTCCTAAGTGCCATAGCTTTTTTTTTCTCATTGTGGGCGAATGGGGCGTGGCATCGAAAAAAAAAAAACATTCTTGTATTGACTGACTAAATATCCAGTCGATAGAGACCAAATTCGAATTTGTAGCTCTTACCATCTCTAAAATCTGTGTGTTCATACGGACAGACAGACACGCCTCTTTCTGCCTGTATATATTCTTCATCAGCATCAACAGCCGAGTCGATATACTAATGTCCGTCCGTCTGTCTGTCCGTCCATCTGTATGAACACCTGGATCTCAGAGACTAAAGCTAGAGACAAATTTTTAATAAAAATTCCATAACTTTCGCGAGCAGATCAAGTTTATTTCGAATCAGTGCCACGCCCCCTACCACTCTCGCAATAAGCAAAAAACTAGACACAAATCGGAAAAAATTGATGATTGATATAGCACTTAGGAACACTAATTCTGGTACGCAGGTCCCTAGAAACAGCACAAATGCAACGTCATTAAAAATGCTGGCCTACCACGCCTCCTTTTCCCACAAGAACTAAAAAACTTTTCAAATTTACATGCCGTTTTTAAGGCATTTGCTCTAATCGTACAGTGTTGTTATTTATGATTTGTTTGAAGACAAATCTTATTAAACTATCCTGAAAGTTGCATAAAATTCCAACAATAAACAGATCTACCAGGTTGAAAAGTATATGTTTAAGCGGTTATAAATTGTATTCATGAGTGCGAGCGCTACAGAAACATACAAGCATATATTCAAACTCTTTTGATGCATGTGTGGCGGCAATAGTATGCATACACACATATATACATATAAGGTCAAACGAATTTGTATGTGCATATATATGTATGTTCGATTATACATAGTTTGTTTTTATACCCGTTACTCGTAGAGTACAAGGGTATATTGTAGTGGTTGGAATGTATGCAACAGGATGAAGGAGGCGTGGCAGACCCCATAAAGTATATACATTCTTGATCGGCATCAACAGCCGAGTCGATATAGCTATGTCCGTCTGTCCGTCCGTCTGTATGAACAAAATGATCTCAGCAACTATAAGAGCTAGAAAGACCCGAGAGGTCGCAAATGAAAGATACAATTTGCGAGCAGTACAAGTTTGTTTTTGTTTTTGGACACGCGCACTTTGGGGCGTTCTATGTTTATCAAAAGGTAAAAGGAGGTAAAAATAGCATGTTTTAGTATAGAAAAGTTTTTTGTTAGTTAGTTCACACAGGATGTTTATATCTATGGCATACATAAGCTGACCAAGTTTTATCCAAATCGGACTACTATATCGTATAGCTCCCATAGGAACAATCGGTCAAAAATATGTTCTGATCATAAATTTGTGTGAAAATTTTCTGTGTTTTCCAAGCTATCTTAGACATCCCCTAAACTATTGCACTAATATTATTATCATTACCCATTCTTAATTACATATTAAAACTGAGTAACGGGTCAGATACTGTAGATACTTTCGTAGAAACGACAGCATTGATAGACTCATTGCTTGATTCGCCAACTGAAACTGTATTGACACTGAACAAATCAGAAACTACTACTTCGGGGTTCGTAGGGACAAGTTCTGTGGGTAAAATAAAGTTGTCATCCCTTATTAGGAAAGGTGCGGACATTGTGGGTGTGTAAGGACGAACTGAAAGTTCATTAGGGCCAATCGATAATCTAAAATTGGACTTTAAGTCTTTAAATTCCTTCTCCAACGCTGTAAAACTATCGGACAGTCTTTTAAATCTGCTAAATAGCTTTCCAATGTCTCTTTTAAAATGTCTTATGAAGCTCATCATGTCTTTTTCGACTTCCCTAGATCCCTAGTGTCCACGGAAAAACACCTTTTTCCAAGGCTTCTTTTGACATAAAACAATTTTTCAAATTTTTATACTCTCTGCAAGAGTATATTGGGTTTGTGCAAATGTATGTAACAGGCAGAAGGAGGCGTGGCAGACCCCATAAAGTATATATATTCTTAATCAGCATCACAAGCCGTGTCGATATAGCCATGTCCGTCTATCCGTCCGTCTGTCAGTCTGTCTGTCTGTCTGTCTGTCCGTATGAACAAACAGATTTCAGAGACGGTAAGAGCTACAAGTTCGAGTTTGGTCTCAATCGACTCGATATTTAGTCAGTCAATACAAGAATCTTTTTTTTTTGTTGATGCCACGCCCCATTCGCCCACAATGAGCAAAAAACCCGTCACACCTCGGAAAAAATCTATGTTTTCGGCGAATATCTCAGTAACTATGGCACCTAGGAATACCAATTTTGGTACACGTGTTTCTAGAGACCGCATAAATGAAATGACATCAAAAGTTTTGGGCTGCCACGCCCCCTTTTTCCGCAAGAAATAATAGAAAATTTCAAACTTGAATGCCGTTTTTAAAGCATTTATTCTTATCGTACAGTGTTGTTATTTATGATTCGTTTGAAGACGTATCATGTCAAACTCTCCTGAAAGCTTCATAAGAATCCGACCATAAACAAGAACAAAACAAGTAAGAAAGGCTACAGTCGAGCGCGCCGACTGTAAAAGACCCCGTACTCTCCTTGTATTCGAAATTAATATTTGAATGCGATATAATTTAAAATTTAAGTTTTAAAATAAAATAAAAAAAAATGTTAAGTCAAGTCAATGATGGGATTCGAACCCGCGCTAACTGACGCAAGTTCCATAACACGCTGCAACCCTACTAATTGCAACACACCATTCATTTTGCACAAATACGATTATTTTCATTTATATATTTTAATGTAGTTATATATAAAAAAAAATAAATAAAATAAATAAATGGGTTAGTTCCGGGTTTGAACCGCAGACCATTGGTTTAGAAAGAAATACCACCTTCACCTAGGCCACACTCCGTTTGGTAACTGTCTTGGCTAATATAAGTGAACATAGATTTATCTCTTTACTTTCAACCAAGTGCACATAAATTACATTTATTCAATTTTATAAAGTAAACGCCAAACGACTAACTGTAACCCTACACTGTTGCACCAGTTAATATTGTATATTTACATTTTTGTTTAAAATTTAAAAAAGTACATTAACAAATTCCACTTTTGGGAATTGAACCTGCGCAACTTGCAGAGCACGCCGCACCCCTATCAGTAGCACCACCCCCACATTTGATACATGTTCGATTATTTTCATTTACATATAATAATGTTGTTAATAACAAATAAAAAAAAATAACTTAATTTCCGAGTCTGTGCCGGGGTTCGAACCGCAGGTCTTGTGTTTACATACATGGAGTCTCTACTACCTGGGCCACGCTTCCTTTGCAAACTTCTACGGCTAATGTATAGATAATCATAGTGTTATCTCTTTTCTTTCAACCACGTGCATTTACAACGCGCTTCAATTGATAATTTGTTACCTAATTGCTCAGTTGTTTATAGTTGGATTTTTATGCAACTTTCAGGGTAGTTTGATATAATTAGTCTTTAAACAAATTTTTTAATTACAATACTGTAATATATTAGCAAATGCTTTAAAAACGGCATCTAAATTTTAAAAAGTTTTTTAGTTCTTGTGGGAAAAGGGGGCGTGGCAGGCCAAAACTTTTAATGACGTTGCATTTGTGCTGTTTCTAGGAACCTGCGTACCAGAATTGGTGTTCCTAAGTGCCATGGTTACGGAGATATTCGCAGAAAACATCGATTTTTTCCGAGGTGTGTCTAGTTTTTTGCTTATTGCAGGGGCGGTAGGGGGCGTGGCCCTGATTTGAAATAAACTTTGTAGTTTGCAAAGAGAGCGTGGTCCGGGTGGGCAACGCACTTCTTTGTAAACACAAGACCTGCGGTTCGAACCCCGGCACGGACTCAGAAATTAAATTTTTTTTTTTTTTGTTTTATTATTATTGAGCACTATTATATCTTAATGAAAATAATCGAAACCGTTTCATAAGAAGGGGTTGGTGCAATTAGTAGTGTTGCGGCGTGTTCTGCAAGTTGAGTATAAGTTCGCAGGTTCAATTCCCGACAGTGGAATTTACTTTTTTAAATTTCAAACAAAAATGTAAATTAAGAATTTTAACTGGTGCAACAGCCAATGGTCTGCGGTTCGAACCCTGCACAGACCCAGAAATTTAGTTATTTTTTTATTTTTTAAATAACTTCATTATTATATGTAAATAAAAATAATCAAATTTCTGCCAAATGAATGGTGTTGTGTAACTAGTAGGGGTGCAGCATGATATGGAACTTGCGTCAGTAAGCGCGGGTTCGAATCCCATCAATTTAATTTTAAAACTTAAATTTTAAATTACAGTCGTATTCAAATATTAATTTCGAATACAAGGAGAGTACGGGGTCTTTTACAGTCGGCGCGCTCGACTGTAGCCTTTCTTACTTGTTTAATGTTGTTTTCAAATACTGTATTCAATAAAATGTATTAACATTACCGATAACTACCGAAAAAATTCATATTTTTATACTCTCTGCAAGAGTATATTCGGTTTGTGCAGATGTATGTAACAGGCAGAAGGAAGCGTAGCAGACCCCATAAAGAATATGTATTCTTGATCAGCATCACAAGCCGAGTCGATATAGCCATGTCCGTCTGTCTGTCCGTCCGTATGAACAAACAGATTTCAGAGATAGTAAGAGCTACAAATTCGAGTCAATACAAGAAACTTTTTTTTTTTTTTATGCCTCGCCCTATTCGCCTACAATGAGCGAAAAACTGGACACACCTCGGAAAAAATAGATGTTTAAAGCGAATATCTCAGTAACTACGGCACTTAGGAATACCAATTTTAGTACGCATTTTCCTAAAGACAGCATAAATGCATTGCCTCTTAAAATTTTGGACTGCCACTCCCCCTTTTTTCGTAAGAAAAAAAAAACTTTTTAAACTTGCATACCGTTTTAAAGGTATTTATTGTTATCGTAGAGTATTGTTATTTATGATTACTTTGAAGACAAATCATATCAAACTACCCTGAAAGTTGCTTAAAAATCCAACAACAAACAACAGAGCTTCCGATTATAAAGTTAATATTTAAGTCAACGATGGGTGCGAGCGCGACAGAAACATACAAGCATATACTCGAACTCTTTTGATGCATGTGTGGCGGCAATTGTATACATACACACATATATACAAGTATATGTGTATACATATAACGTCAATGGAATTTGCATGCGCATACAGACAAACATATCTATGTTTGGTTATAAATTGTCTTTTTTATTGTAACGTGTTCTAATAGAAGAACTATCTATTGTAATATCCGGATACTGATTTTAACATTATAATTGGGAATATAAGCAGAGAGTATTAAAAGCAGAGAGTATTATACGGTCGGGCTCGTTCGAATGTACTTTTCTTACTTGTTTTCTAACACGACTCCATTCCAGCGTCGCATTTTTTAAATCTCTTCCTGTTTCCTGGTCGAAAGAATTTAACGATCCCTATCTAAAATATGTGTGTATATATATACATATATATGTGCATATATATAACGTCAAACGAATTTGTATGTGCATAAATACAAGCATATGTATGTTCGATAATAAATTGTCTTCTTTGTTGTAACGTGCTCTAATACAAGAACTATCTATTGTAATATCCGGATACTGATTTTAACATTATAATTAGGAATAGAAACAGAGAGTATTATACGGTCGGGCTCGTTCGACTGTACTTTTCTTACTTGTTGGGCTTACAAACTTTAGGCCCAACCCTTCCACCACCCCTCATAATACCGATCCGGATCAAAGTTGGTGGAGATAGTTATAATGGTTCCATACACATAATGTGTAATTTTCGTCACGATAGCTCAACTAATACACATACACATACATGTCACCATCCAAATGTCCCATATAGTTGTCCGATCTGGACCAAACTTGGTGAGGATGGTTATAATGGTATCATGGCGTAATAAAAAAATATTTTTACAATTTGCGGGGACGGTACGGGCGTGGCAAAAATTTGAAATAAACTTTACCTACCTGATGTATAGACGGACTTTCATTCCAAATGTGGTGGCTCTAGCTTTTGTAGTTTAAAAGATCCAGGTATTCATACGGACGGACGGACAGACTGACGGACAGACAGAACTAAGTTTTATTATGGCACATACCCCTTCTTTTGGTGAGCAGAAATATCTGCTGCGCTGCGCTGATTATCGATTAAACGGCGGGAGTTAAAAGGGAATACAAAGCGGCTGCACCGTGGTTGCTAATTCCATGGTTACCACTCTCTGATTGGAATTTTACCGATATGGACCCACGATGCTCTTGCCTATTCGCATTATCCGCATTTCGGATAACACCGCTCGCTGCCTATCTACTTCCCCTCTTTTTCCGAATACTTGTGCACTGCAGCGAAAGCTCGCCTTATCTCTTTGTTCTTATGCTCTCTCGCTCTTAAATTCGTCTCTTTTTACTGTTTTCGCTCCCTGATCTTATTTTCCCCTCTTTTTCCGAATGTCATAGCTTGAGTTACATGCGTTACAGCGCAGGCGACAAATTTGTCAAAACAGATTTGCGCTGTAACCACAAATGTTATTCTGGGCAGCTGCCGACCATTACACACCCGATAATCTGATTCGATAGATAGAAGATTAGCGGGAATCAGATACGAATATCTTTTGCATGATAAGTATGTTCCTACTTCTTGATCCTGTAAATTTTCTAGAATATAAAAGCTATTTCCAAGTTTTTTCTTAATTCGGCATTTAACAAATTGTGGTGGCAATTTAGCATTAAAATTTTGAGAAAATTTACTAAGGCAGAAATTCCGTCTAAATACTTCTTGACCCTCTTTATATGACACCGGTTTGGATCGCAAATTATACTGAGCTGCATTACGCTCATAAGCAGTACGGATATTCTTTTGCAAATCCTTTCGTAATAAGGCAAGTTTATCTGCTCTAGGAACAGCTCTATGGGGCTCTTCTAGTAAAGATACATTCTTCAAAATCGTCGCCATGAGTGATCATGTTCAATCCAAATAAAGCTTGATATGGTGAACAACCTAAGGACTGGTGAACTGTAGATTGTAACGCACAAGATATAGCAGTTATATTTGTGTCCCATTGAGTCTGGTCTTCTTTAAGATATGCTCTAACCGCAGCTAGAAGCGAACGATTTACACGTTCCGCCGCGTTGCTCTGAGGCGAATACAAGGCTGTATATACGTGTCTTAAACCCAGTTCTGTAAGGAATGCATTAAATTCATTAGCACGGAACTGTGTGCCATTATCGCTAACCAATACTTCCGGAACTCCAAAGCAATGAAAAATATGTTTTAGCAAAAATTCTTGAATAGCAGAAGATGTAAATTTCTTCAAAGGACAGAGCCAATGAAATTTGCTGAAATGATCTAAAACAATAAACAATCCTATAAACAATCCTACAGTCTTTGGAATGGTCTGCATGTGGGTGACTGTAGGCCCATCGGAGGTCTAAGGATTTGATTCGGCGCTTTTGTTGCTTTGCAGGTATCGCAGCTACGGATATAATGGCATACATCGTTAGCCAATCCTGGCCAAAACCTTAGCTTTTCTATAGTCTTTTGCATGCCACAGTGTGACGAAATCACACTATCATGAGCTTGTCTAAGAACTTCAGCTCTTAGCCGTGTTGGAATCCATAGTTTCCACAAACTCTCTTTCTTATCTTCAACTCCTTTGGAGTGTTCAGTTCGTATATAAATATACTGGCTGGAAATTTTAATGTCCGGGAATTTAGACTGTTGCAGCGAAAACTTTTTCTTCAGTTCTTGATACTCAGTGCCAAAAAAGGCATCTGAGTCTAAGTCAACAATAGGACCAATCTTAAGCTCTGCAATCTCTTCGTCACAAATCCTAGACAGGGCATCAGGAACTATATGATCCTTACCTTTCCTATGTGAAATAGTATATTTATACGGCTGCAGTCGGAAAATCCATCTAGCAAGCCTGCCAGAAGCATTTTGCTGACGCATAAGCCAAAGAAGGCTCGAGTGGTCTGTAACAACTTCAAATTCCTCTATGGCAAAAACTACTGCTAAACATTCTCTCTCTGTCACACAATAATTTCTTTGCGCGCGATTAAGTTTTTTGGACATAAATGCAATGGGCATTTCGTCGTTTTCTGCTGATAACTGTATTAAAACAGCACCTATTCCGAAATTACTAGCATCGCAGTGGAGATAAAACTTTTTATCGAAATCTGGATTCTTTAAAACTGGAGCTGATGTAAGTATAGATTTAAGCTTGTCCATAGCTTCTTGAGCTTCTTTGGGCCAAACAAACTTCTTCTTCTTTGTAAGAGCTTCCGTTATAGGACAAGTGATATCGGCATAATCCTTTATAAACCTTCGGTACCAACCACATATACCTAGAAATCCGCGAACTTGTTTAAGATTTTTTGGTGGGGGCCAGTTTTGAATACATTCAATCTTGGCAGGATCCGTGCGTATTCCACCACTTCCTAGAATATGTCCTAAATAACTTACGCTCTTCACGCAGAAATGACTCTTGTCAATATTAAGTGTGAGGTTTGCTTTGCGAAACTGTTATGCAATTCGTACCAAATGAGTAGAAAAACTCTCAGAGACTATACATACATCATCCAAATATCCAAACACACAATAACGAAGATCAGGGGGTATTATTTCGTCCATAAGACGACACATTGTTGCTGGGGCATTGCATAGGCCAAAAGGCATTACCTTAAACTGGTAGAGCGGTCTGCCAGGTATGGTAAAAGCAGTTATTGACCTTGCTTTGGTTAACTCAATTTGCCAAAAAGCGTCTTTTAAGTCGAGCTTAGTTATAATGTTTGCTTTTGGCAAACGCGAAATAATACCATCAATTCCAGGTAAAGGATAAGCATCCTTTTTCGTTGCTTCATTTAGTTTTCTCGCATCTAAACACAACCGAACTTTATTTGGTTTGACGACAAGCCTCATGGGAGAACTCCAAGCACTAATCGATGGCTCTATAACATCAAGCTCTAGCATACGATCAATCTCAGCGTATAGTAGAGTTTCTACAGCCGGGCTAACAGGATAAAATCGCTGTTTAACTGGACGCGCCTCCCCAACGTCAATATGATGTTGAATCAAACTGGTACACCCTAATCCTTCTTGACAGTTTGGAAATAACGATTTCACGGCCTCTAACTGTCTCAGCTGTACCTCTGTCAAGGGATAAGAATTATCATCCCGAACTTGTCTCAATCTCACAAACAGGTGACTTTACAGCGTTGATCACATGGGGAGCTAGCGCGAATTCTTTCCAAAAATTAATGCCTAAAATTAGCCTTTGCTTTATTGACGGAATAATGTAGAGCTGTAAGCACTTTGTTATTCCTTTGTACTTGATTGGGGCGCTAAGCACACCAACAACTCCATGAGCTTTTCCATCTGCCGTTTGAACGTGGGACTTAAGCGACTTGAATTCACTATAGCCTTCAAAATTTTCTAAGACTAGATCGGACCCAATGCAGCTTACATTCGCACCAGTGTCTAATAAGACGAGCTCAACAAAATTTAAAAAACTAACTTCAGCATAGCAACGCGCATCATTTTTATACTCTCTGCAAGAGTATATTGGGTTTGTGCAAATGTATGTAACAGGCAGAATGAGCCGTGGCAGACCCCATAAAGTATATATATTCTTGATGAGCATCACAAGCCGAGTCGATATAGCCATGTCCGTCTGTCCGTCCGTCTGTCTGTCTGTCTGTCTGTCTGTCTGTCCGTATGAACAAACAGAGATGGTAAGAGCTACAAGTTCGAGTTTGGTCTCAATCGACTCGATATTTAGTCAGTCAATACAAGAATCTTTTTTTTTTTTCGATGCCACGCCCCATTCGCCCACAATGAGTAAAAAACCCGTCACACCTCGGAAAAAATCAATGTTTTCGGCTAATATCTCAGTAACTATGGCACCTAGGAATACCAATTTTGGTACACTTGTTCCTAGAGACCGCATAAATTCAATGACATCAAAAGTTTTGGGCTGCCACGCCCCTTTTTTCCGCAAGGAATAAAAGAAAATTTCAAACTTGCATGCCGTTTTTAAAGCATTTATTCTTATCGTACAGTGTTGTTATTTATGATTCGTTTGAAGACATATCATGTCAAACTCTCCTGAAATTTTCATAAAAATCCAACCATAAACAAGAAAGAAATTAAGCAACAAAGATTTTATTCGAGAGAAATTAGTGCGAGAGAGACAGCGCTAGTCGTGCCGACCAATAGTATTCATACACAAATATGTATGTGCATACATTTAACGTCAAACGAATTTGTATGTACACACAGACAAACACATATATGTTCGATTATGCTTAGCTTCTTTTTTTTGTTTTAACGTGTTCTAATACAAGAACTATCTATAGTAATATCCGAATACCGATTTAAACATTATAATTGGGAATAAAAGCAGAGAGTATTATACTGTCGGGCGTGTTCGACTGTATTTTTCTTTCTTGTTATTACTAATAATTGTAGAAACTAACAACTTACTATATTTCCTTATTCTTCTAAAATATTTCCTACAACGCAAAGCACTCCTTGATTTTAACCTAATTATTTCACTAAAAATCTTATTCCTAACTTCTAAATAATTTCTAAGCCTTTCGTGATAAGGCCGTGCATACATAGGCACCTCATTTTCATCCGCAACTGTCTCTAAATCTATAGTTAACGGATTGGATTCTGCAGTAATGTTGATATCTGCTTCTTGCTTCGTTAACATGACTTTGGAGGGAGCATCCTGCTGTTGTTGGATGCACCCTTTTGTCGGTTTTCCGACAAACGCTTGATACAAGTCTTGCACTGAGGCTTGTATACATTAAGAGCACCACAACCGTAGCAAAATATGCGACGATCAGCAAGACAATTTTCCCAGACATGTCCAGGAGTATCGCAGTTCCAGCAAACTATATTTGATTGACGAATAGCGTCAATCTCTGGTATAGGTATTTCATCCGAACCATTTTCTTCATCTATCTCATCGACTGCATAAATCTGTCTTCTTGGTAACGGCTGTTTTGCACGAGAGACGAGACGAGACCTCGCCATTATTATTTGTTCCACCAATCAGATTTTCGTACATACGAACTAACTTTCTCAACTGTCCCACTGAATGCACAGGTTGAAACAGCAACTGCTGACGCGTCTCCGGGAGAAGATTGTTTTTAAGGATTTCAACCAATTCCTCTTCCTCTATTCTAACAGATGATTTGTCGATGAGAGAAACTACGCCCTTATAGAAATTCGTAAAAGATTCACCCTTCTTCTGTTTTCGGGAACGTATTTCTTCTTTATTAGCAAATTCTGAACGATAATCAGCATACTGCTGGCGTAAGGAGAAACAAAATTCAAGCCACGTGATTCGCTCTACTTTCTTGCGGTATCTCCAATACCAGTTTCTTGCACTTCCTACGAACAAAACATGCATATGCTTACATACAGCATCAAAATCACTGTCCAAGGTATCTTCTGTTAGCACTTTTACACGATACATAAACTCGCCTACGCTCAAGCCCTCTTCAGTACCATCAAAATGGATATTCCATTTCTGCATTACTTCCGCTACTTTGCTGGGATGGACTGAAGTATGGCTAGACGACGATAACTGAACTGACGGACGAGAGATAGCATGAGGAGGAGATCGATGGCTCATGTTCAAGGACGACATTAACCGAGTAACTGTTTGCTCGATCATAGTTGATCATGAATGGTTGAATAGTCAACCTGATCTTCCCGACGATTATTCGTTGAGCGATAAGGACGACCTCTTCTCCTAACGTTCATTCCTCGTGAAGGAGGACGATCATTCGGGTTAGTAACATTGCTGTTATCTAACTCCAGTAATGGCTCCTAATTCGTTTCTAAATCACGTTGTTCTAAGTTGACCCTTTGAACATCAACATCTCTCAGGGTCTTTGCTAAGTTCCGGGTTACTGCACGAGTACTTGGACCTGGGGCTAAAGGATCTGCTCGCATCGCTTGAGGCGAACGATTGCCAATTAATTTTCCATCTAAATGAAAACCAAATTTATTTATTATTTTACTGATGTTATCCAACACTCAGTACATATGCTGTCCTACTTCGGCAAGGTATTCAATCTTAGCTAAATACTCAAGATTCCAGAAAAGGAAGCACAATATTGAAAATGTCATAAACGTTTCCATAAAACTCATAAACAAAAGTTATCGAAGACAAATGAGCAACAATTGTGAGAGTGGATGTTCATTTCGATTATTTTGCTGTACTGTTGATAATTTTTAAATTAAATGCATTGGCCGGCAGTGCATCCGATCTTAGCCAAATGCTAAAGTTCCATTACCTCAACAATTTAATTCTTATCAATGTCAGCTCTATACAATTCGAATCTTCACAATCGTAGGAGATGTGGCCACTAAGGACAAAAAAAAGTTTATCTCACTTTATAGACTACACCTTCAGAGGTGTAACTACAAAATTATTGACAAAAGGATCTATCTATCCACGTTGGGCGCCAAAAATTTATGTAACAATCGACTGCGTTCGAGCCTCACGTTGGTCGCCAAAATTTTCTGTAACAACCATGTGGACAGCGTAATGTTCATGCCTCGAAATGAGTGCCAAACTAGAAGTGGCAACGCATCGAACGCCAATGTGTGTCTCAAGCGAAACACACTTGGACTCTCGGTTTCACAGCGGTGGTCGGGACCCTTTAATACTCTAGCTCTTTCGGGGTGGGGTGGGTTTGCTGTATCCTTAAGTTCCCGCGACATAAAAATTATTATTATAGAGTCCCTACTGAAATAATTCAAAATCTAAAAGAGCAAGCTGCGCTTCTCAAAATACAAACCAATAGTAAACAAAAATAAAAAAAAACAGGGGAAAACGAATGAAAATCTATATACAATTGTTCTGTGCGGGATCAATGATGTTATTTGATCCTCGCGGTCTTTACCCACCCTACCATTGAATCTCATTGCGAGTCTGTGAGATTCCCTATACTAATTTATTTCAACACCCTAACCTTTCATAGCCCCTGATAATAATAAACTCAAACCTTCATTGCAAATTTTAAATTCAAACAAGTAAGAAAGGCTACAGTCGAGCGCGCCGGCTGTAAAAGACCCCGTACTCTCCTTGTATTCGAAATTAATATCTGAATACGACTGTAATTTAAAATTTAAGTTTTAAAATTAAATTTAAAAAAAAATTTTAAATCAGTCACTGATGGGATTTGAACCCGCGCTTCATGGGCTACTTTGTTGTCTAATTGCTCAGTTGTTTATAGTTGGATTTTTATGCAACTTTCAGGTTAGTTTGATATAATTTGTCTTTAAACAAATTTTGAACTACAATACCGTACTACATTACCAAATACTTGTGGGAAGAGGGGGCATGGCAAACCAAAATTATGAATGACGTCGCATTTGTGTTGTCTCTAGGAACCTGCGTACCAGAATTGGTGTTCCTAAGTGCTATAGTTACAAAGATATTCGCAGAAAACATCAATTTTTTTCGAGGTGTGTCTAGTTTTTTGCTTATTGCTTGGGCGGTGGGGGGCGTGGCGCCGATTTGAAATAAACTTGATCTGTGAACATCATAGACGGACTTTCATTAAAAAATTTGGTGTCTCTAGCTCTTGTAGTTTAAAAGATCCAGGTGTTCATACAGACGGATGGACAGGCAGACAGACGGACTGACAGACAGACGGACATTGCTATATCGACTCGGCTGTTGATGCTGATCAAGAATATATATACTTTATAGGGTCGGAAAAGCTTCCTTCTGCCTGTTACGCACATTTGGCTTCTGACAAACCTAATAGACCCCTATACTCTTTTTAAGAGTACGCGGTCTAATTAAATTTATTTAACATAAAACATGACTATGCTAAACTTTTTCAGCAGATACTAAGAATAAGATTTTATTGCTAAAGAATTCATTTTTGTTATGAGCTTACATTTTTATTATTTATTAAATTTTTACAGGATTTTATTTCAGTGTATATATTTTAGGATTCAGTGGGTCAGCGTTGTGGTTGTATGGTTTTAAATTATTGATTAAATTTTGTATCTATTTTATTTAATTTTTTTTACCAATATATTTAGTGCAGGTAGGGCATAAGCAAAGAATATATTCATTTTACTATAAATTAAGAATAAACAAAAAAATATTTTATATATTCTCGTTTCTCTGACTTTCAAATTTTTCTACATTTTTTTTTCTATTTTCTTTCAGGGTGCAATAATTTTGTTTTTATACATTTATTCCAAAAAAAAATTTAATAAAAATTTCTTTATGGTTTTATTTCGTTCTACAAATTTTTCAACATTTTTTTTTGTTCAATTAAAAGAATCTAATTAAAATTTTCTTTAAAAAAAAAAATGTCTTTAAAAATTATATTTTTCTTTATTTAAATTAATTTCTGTAAAAATAGCAAAATTCGTATAACTTTTTTAATTTTTTTCAATTTTGTTGAGTTTTTCAAATTTTTTTAAATTTTTGCAAATTTTATTTTTAATTTTGCCATGCAGAAAATATTTTGTATTTTTCAATAATAAATCGCAAACACAACATATAATAATACATAGTCACTTACATGGAAAGCTTTCCATCGTGTGTTGTGTAGTGTAGTGTATTGTGCAGGTACCAAATGTTATTTGTATTTATATAAATATATTTAGTTTTTCGATTTATTCTCTAGATTGAAAAATTTTTAAGCGTTTGGGTCTTTTTTCTTTAATATTTTTAGATTATATATTTTTTTTTCATGTTTTTTTAAATTTTCTGTTTTTTTTTTTTCTTAGGTTAACTTGAACCAAAAAAAGAAAAATGTAAAAAAATATATTCACGCTCACGCACCCAAATTTATTTTAAGCACTGTATTTTGGATTTTTTTTTTCTTTATATGTATGTGTAAGTATACATACACACATTTTAGGTACTGATTTTAATAGCTTATTAATCTTTAGTTTTCAACAACACTTGTACCACTGTCACCTGAACATATGATTATATGCACTGTCTTTGAATAATTGTCTGCTTCATGTGCGGCGGTGTATGTATGTATATACTTATATGTATATATTTTTAAATAAAATTTGTTCTGTCCTAACTTGGAGACCATACATATATATATATATCTATATATACATAGATTAATTTTTGTTTTTTTTTTTTTAGCCTTTGTACATGCGAAATGCACACATATATATATGTATATATGCCAACTCCCCCGCATGTTTTTCTTTTTCTTTCGCTCGCACCAGGTCGAACGTTGAATTTATATATATTTTTTATAGATATTTTTTAAGGCATCGACCGGATTACAGAGAGTATAAAACCTGTTGTGTTCTAGAAATTAGGTAATTCGAAATCCAAAGAATAAAATTATAGGAAAAGCCCAAAAGATTAAGTTTATGTATTAAGAGGTTGTGGTTAACGGAGTCAAAAGCTTTACTAAAATCTGTGTAAATGACGTCAGTTTGCAACTTTTTATCAAAAGGTTAGTGGTAGTGGATCTATATTTCACAAACCCATGCTGGCAGGGTGAATTTATGGATCTACAGAAATATTGCAATTGAGAAGTTATTAATTTCTCAAAAACCTTGGAGATAGCAGACAATTTGGAAATCCCTCTATAGTTGCAGACATTGCTTTTGTTTCCTTTTTTGTGAAGAGGAATAATATAAGATGATTTCCAAACATCAGGGAAACAACATGATGCAACGGACAAAGAAAATAATTTATACAGGGGCTTAAAAAGGCCGTCTGCACAGTTTCTCAGCACGCAACCTGGGACTCCGTCTGGTCCTGGTGAACAAACAGGTTTAATATTCTTTAAATTACGTAAAAGTGAACTTTCGGTGATGACCGGTGTAAAATTACAATTGAACGGAATTAAATGATAAGGGTAAGGTGAATCAGATTTATACTCGTGCATACTATAAGTCGTTTGAAAAAAATCGGCAAATAAATCGGCGATAGCCTGATCTGAGTTAGCAGTTTGTCTTTCAAAGACTACACTAGATGGAAGCGTTGATGATTTACGCTTCGAATTAACGAAGTTATAAAACCGTCTAGGATTCCTTCGGAACTGTTGACCACAGTCAGCAAGGTATTCCTTATAGCAACGGTCGTTCAAAGCATAGAAATCAGAACGAGCAATCAGACAGCGAGAGAGATACAAGGAAGAGCCAGTTTCCTTGAATCTTTTATATAATAGCGACTTTCTATTTTTAAGCAAAGTTAACTCGCGGGTAAACCAAACAGGCTTGTTTGACCTATTTGGAACACAAAGCGGAACACAGGCATCAAGTAAAGAATTTAAAGTATTATAAAAAGTTGTGATTGCACTATCCATATTACTACACATGAACAGTCGGGACCAGTCAGTCTGAGATCACAGTACATTTAACTTGTTAAAGTCGGCTTTCCGAAACTGACGAGTTCGTTTTGTAGATTTACTACAAGCACGGTTCACCCGAGCAGGTAAATCAATCAACACTTCCAAAGTCGGATGATAGGGATCTTCAGGATAGGATAAGGGTGTGGTACGGGAGACAGAATACCGGGATGGATCCAAAACAAAAATCAGATCGAGCATTCTTTTTAAAGAGTTTGAGATAGCATTGATCTGAATCAATGAAATACCAAACAACTCATCAAGAAAATCATGCTGAGTCGTAGGGGTCAACACGGCTGAGTCAGGATATGAAATCCATGTAGTCCCTGCAATATTGAAATCGCCGAGAACTACAAGAAAATCACGATCGGAAAGCTTAGATGATACTAATTTAATAGCAGAGAAGTGTAATAAATAAAGGGAATAGTCAGTAGAAGGAGGAATATAGGAGCAAGTGATGAAAATACTAATGTTACTTAGGAATAACCTAACAGCAACAAATTCAATATCAATAGAGCCATCGATTATAACCTCTTCCGAGGACAAGTTTGCATCGACGGCAATAAGTACACCGCCTCCGCGGCGAGGAGTACGATCCTTTCTATAGATAGAGAATTTATTGGAAAGAATTTCAGAGTTACGAATATCTGGCCTTAACCATGTTTCAGAAAAGGCCACGACATGAAACGGAAATGATAGACTATTTAGATAAAGATTACTAATTTTACTACAAATACCTCTCACATTTTGATAGGCTAATGAGAGGAAGGAAGCTAGTTTTTTCCGGCATCGGAGGCCGGGACAGGATTAGGAGGCAATGAAATCGGAGTCCGATTTCTTTTCTTCGCCGTATACTCTTTTATTATTAAATGGTCCGGCCAAAATTCTTTACAACAGATCGTGTTAAAATATTTGGCTGGAACACTTACTTTAAATGAAGAAATTTCCCGATGGTATGAGAACTTAAATTTTTCCACCGTAATGTTGGCTTCTGATTTGGCCTGAATGAAGGCCTTGACATCATCTGATGTAGTATCAGGGGCAAGCCTGGAAACAAATATTTGTTTTTTTGGTGGAACACCTACAAGAGTCTTTTTATCTGACACAGTTATTACTTCCGAAGAGGCAATAACAGTGTCAGCAGCAGACTTATTAATTGATTCGCCAACTGCAACAGTATTGACAATTGACGAATCTGCGTCGGGGTTCGTAGCGACAACTTCTGCGGGTAAAATAACGTTGTCATCACTACTAACGGTTATATTCGGAGATGGGGATGAAAAATTGATTAGAGAAGGTGCGGAAAATGTAGGTATGTGAGGAGGGACTGAAAGTTCATTAGGCCCAATCGACAATCTAAAATTGACCTTTTTACGCTTTGGAGAATCGTTTACGAATTTTAAGTCCTTAAACTCCTTATCCAATGCTGCGAAACTATCGGACAGACTTTTAAATCTGCCGTATAGGTCCGCAAAGCCTCTCTTAGTATGTCTCATGAAGCTCATCATGTCTCTTTCGACATCCCTGCAAGCTTCACATGTCCACTTTAAACCTGACTTAGACTCAATCAGGTCAATAATTCGGCCGTTGAGGCCTGCACATTTTTCATGTGAAACATTTTCACACAGCCAGCAGCAAACGAAACCCACCTTAACGTTTGTTCGAACCTGGCAATTGGTGTTATAGCAGACATACATTTTGGGATTCGATGAGTATTAATAAAAAAAAAGAATATAATTAAAGAGTATAAGCAGAAGTTACAGATTGAGAAAATAGTTAAAATACGTAGGGTTAATGTGCAAGCTACTGATGTTACTTACGAAAAAAACAAATTTAATGCACAAAAACAATTTATGCGCGGACGCGGCGACCGAAAAAGGAAAAACGGAATTACCGGCCAGCACCAAAAATTAGATAAAAGAGCGGGTTAGAACAGATAAGAGCGCGTCGTGAGCGTAAGTAAAGAAGAGAGCACGAAGATAGAGATAAATTGTACACAAACAAAATGTTAGCGCAAGCAACGGCGTAAAATTACAAGAACAATTTCACAGCGACAAACAAGTGCAGAGATAAGTAAACAGAAAGTTTGGCTGTGGAATTGTTGTTGGTTTTAGTCACAAATTGTTTAAAATTGGCTTTGTAATTTATTAAAACAATGTTTTAACACAACCGGTGTATCACACAATGTTACTAAGGGAAATAGCCGGAAAATATCAAATAAAATTGAGTGTATAAACGAGGAAAACTGGAAAAGAGTTAGAAGCGATGTAAAACACGTCCGTCAGCAAAAGCGATTGCGAAGCGATTAAAACTTCAAACTTAGTTTCTCAAAAAAAAAAGAACTAAGTTTTATTATGGCACATACCCCTTCTTTTGGTAAGCAGAAATATCTGCTGCGCTGCGCTGATTAGCGATTAAACGGCGGGAGTTAAAAGGGAATACAAAGCGGCTGCACCGTGGTTGCTAATTCCAAAAAAAATTAAGATTTTTTTCTTCACAGAAATATTTTTGCAACTGTACCTGGGTACTTAAAACGTGGTTTCGGCCTTCTGTCACCAAGGTAATCGTCCAAGAAAAAGAGCGATTTTTGGCAAAATGTCTCCTTTTATAGGCCCATATTCCATGGTTACCACTCTCTGATTGGAATTTTACCGATATGGACCCACGGTGCTCTTGCCTATTCGCATTATCCGCATTTCGGATAACACCGCTCTCTGCCTATCTACTTCCCCTCTTTTCCGAATACTTGTGCACTGCAGCGAAAGCTCGCCTTATCTCTTTGTTCTTATGCTCTCTCGCTCTTAAATTCGTCTCTTTTTACTGTTTTCGCTCCCTGATCTTATTCTCCCCTCTTTTTCCGAATGTCATAGCTTGAGTTACATGCGTTACAGCGCAGGCGACAAATTTGTCAAAACAGATTTGCGCTGTAACCACAAATGTTATTCTGTGCAGCTGCCGACAATTACATATGTTTCTGTCGCGCTCGCATTCATGCGTTGACTTAAATATTAACTTTATAATCGGTAGCTCCGTTGTTTATTGTTGGACTTTTATGCAATTTTTAAGATAGTTTGATATGATTTGTCTTCAAAGGAATTATAAATAACAATACGGTATGCAAGTTAAAAAAGTTTTTTTTCTTACGGAAAAAGGGGGCGTGGCAGCCAAAAATATTAAATTTTATGTTGTCTTTAGGAACACGCGTACCAAAATTAGTATTCCTAAGTGAGTAGTTACTGAGATATTCGTTTTAAACATCAATTTTTTCCGAGGTATGTAGAATTTTTTGCTCATTGTGGGCGAATGGGACGTGGCATCAAAAAAAAAAAATGATTCTTGTATTGACTGACTAAATATCGAGTCGATGGAGACCAAACTCAAATTTGTAGCTCTTACAATCTCTGAAATCTGTTAGTTCATACGGACGGGCAAACAGACAGATGGACAGGCTTACATTACTATATCGACTCGGCTTGTGACGCTGATCAAGAATATATATACTTTATGGGGTCTGCCTGTTGAATATCGATATGTTTATGTTAAGTATCGCTATAAATATGTAAGCTAATAATGAAGTATCTGGCAACGCTATATTTTATTTGAATGTATTTCTGACTATGATTAGTTCTCTGTAAACCTTTCACAACTCAGCATTGCGTCGGACCTAATAAAGTTATATGAAGTTATAGCATTTATTTCCAACAAAGGTTATGGGCCCAGCTCCATAGTGAATTGTGAAAAAGACTAGAAAACGTCGAGAGAGAACCAAAATGGCAAATATGACAATTCAGATAGAAAAATTAGACTACGGAAACTATGATATATGGTGTTTGTCGATGCGTAGTTTGCTAATTACAACGGATCTGTGGAATATCGTGTGTGAATTGGAAGTAAAGCCTTCAGAAGATGCAGCAGCAATAGCACGGTGGATCAAAAATGATCAGAAGGCATTGGCAAATTTAATATTGAATGTGAAGCCAACACAGTTGATGCACATCAAGTCGTGCACAACGTCTGCAGAAGCATGGAAAAAATTGCGAGATATTCATTTGCCAGCGGGTCCAATAAAAAAAGTCCAGTTATTCCAAAAGTTATTGCGTCTAAAAATGCAGCATGGCAACAGTGCTACGGAATATATAAATGAATTTGTGAATATTACTGACAAATTAGCGGAGCTGGAGATCACAATTAATGATGAGCTAAAAGTCATTATGTTTTTGTCCAGTTTGCCGGATTCTTGGGAAAATTTTGTGATCGCAATAGAAACACGCGACGAGCTACCGCAATTTGAAACAGTTAAGTTAAAATTCCTCGAAGAAGGAGCTAGAAAAGCAGAAAAAGATGAGCGCGAAGTCGGAGCTCAAGCTGTGTATATACATTCGAAGAAGAAAGACAGGATGCAGCAAAAGCACGAAAAACCAAAGAATAATGAAAGAAGCAGTGAAAACACACGAAAGTTTATGGGGAAGTGCTACAATTGCGGAAAAATTGGACATCGTGCGAATGAATGCAAAACGAAAAAGAAAACTGAAGAAAATGAAAATAAAAGTGAGCAATCAAATTTTTTAATGCACTGTAGTGTGAAGAAGAATAGAAAAAATACTTGGTGCCTTGATAGTGGTGCTACGTCACATATGTGTTGCGACAAAAGCCAATTTGTTTCTATATCTGAAAATAAAACTACAATTATGTTAGCAGCAGATAAATTTATAGAATCGCCTGGTAGTGGAACCATAATTTTAAATGTTGGGAAAAGGAGAATAACAATGAATAACGTGTTATATGTTCCATCTTTAAATATGAATTTTGTGTCCATAAGTAAAGTGGCAAAATATGGAAACCAAACGAAGTTTCAAAGCAACGAGGCGATAATAATAAACAAAACTGGTGAAATTCTGCTAAGAGCTGTGCAAGAAAACAATTTGTATATTTATGCAAACAAAAGCGAACATAATGAAGTTCATTTATCTCAGGATGCATCGTTATCATCAGTATGGCATAATCGGTATGGCCACTTAAATTTTAAAAACCTGAAAGATTTATGCGAACAACAACTTGTTCATGGAACGAACATAAAAAATATAAATGTGAAAACCAATTGTGACACTTGTAACAAGGCAAAAATTTGTTCTTTGCCATTCCCACAAAAGGCTGAACGAGTGACAAAGAGTGTTCTGGAACTAGTTCACACTGACGTGTGCGGTCCAATGAAAATAAGTTCTATTGCTGGAAATCGATATGTTGTAAACTTTATTGACGACTTCTCTAGAAAAAACTTTGTTTACTTTATACGAAATAAAAGTGAAGTTTTCGAAAAATTTAAATTGTTCAAAAACTATGTGGAGTGCCAAACAAATAAAAAAATTAAAATACTTCGAAGCGACAAGGGCACAGAATACGTAAACAAACAATTTAATGAGTATCTTAATTCGTGCGGTATAAAAAGAGAGTTAACCGTTCCATATACTCCTCAACAAAACGGAGTAGCCGAACGCGCGAATAGAACATTAATCGAAATGGCAAAAAGTCTTTTAATACACGCCAATCTGCAAGAATTCCTTTGGGCTGAGGCTGTGCAAACTGCAGCTTATCTACGAAACAGATGTCCTACTAAAGCTCTCGATGGACAGACGCCATTTGAAATATGGAAGGGACGCAAGCCGTCTGTTAGGCATCTTCGAACTTTTGGCTCACGTGTGTTTGCACTGGACAAAACAAGCAGCAGTAAATTCAAGGAAAAAGGAAAGGAATTCATCTTCGTTGGATATTCCTTCGAGTCAAAGGCGTACAGGCTCTATGATCCCGAAAAACGATCAATAGTGGTACGACGTGATGTCAAATTTCTAGAAGGAGAGTTCGGGAAATTGTCTGAGAATTCAAAAACCGATTTTGACTCACACATTATTCGTCTCGAGCCCCTTGCCGATGTAGCAGAAGAACAAGCCAATCAAGATGAGCACGACACAGAAAACAGGAGCTCAGACGAAGAAGGGGAAGATTTTGTGAGTGCCAACGATACAGACGAAGACGGAAATGCAGAACCCTTGGAACAGGCTGAAAGTTCTTTGCGTCGTGGACCTGGAAGACCGAAAATCGTACGCACAGGTCAACCTGGCAGGCCTAAAAAGCAATACAACATTCTGAGTTGCTTGAGCAGTACAGAAGATATCGAAACTCCGGAAACCGTTGAAGAGGCACTAAGTGGAAAGCATGCTAATGACTGGAAGGATTCAATGCAAACAGAAATAGATGCTTTGATCCAAAATAAGACGTGGTCCTTAGTTGATTTACCACCCGGGCATAAGGCGATTGGATCGAAATGGGTTTTTCGCATAAAACGCAATAAAGAAGGAGAAATAGAACGATTTAAATCCAGACTAGTTGCTAAAGGATGCGGGCAGCAGCTAGGCGTTAATTACTGGGAAACGTTTTCTCCTGTAATCCGCTATGAAACCATACGCATGTTGTTTGCCATTGCTGCTGAAAAAGAACTTTATATGCATCAGATTGACATTTCAAATGCTTACCTCAACAGCAAACTAGACGAAGTTGTATACATGAAGCAGCCGCACAAATTCATCGACGCAAATAATCCAGATAAAGTATTAAGATTACAAAAGGCGATCTATGGGCTGAAACAGTCTGGAAGAGCATGGAACAACACACTGGATGAAGTCTTAAAAAGTCTGCACTTTAAGCGATGCCAAAGTGAACCTTGTCTCTACGTGAAACCTAAGGAACAGCACTACATAGCAGTCTATGTAGATGATTTGATCATTATGTGTCCAAATGAAGAGGATATCGAGAAAATAAAGGAAAGAATTGCAGACAAATTCGTAATACAAGACAGTGGTCCCCTGAAATACTTTCTCGGAATGGAAATCACAAAAGAAATACATAGAAAATCTTTTGGAAAACTATGGAATGCAAAGATGTCGACCTGTCGCTACACCACTCGAGTCCGGATTTCAAGTATCCTGCAAAGATGAAAATTGTTCTCAGGTAAATTGCATAGAATACCAATCGTTAATTGGGTCTCTTATGTACTTGGCAGTTTTGAGTCGGCCCGACATCTTGCATGCCACTTGCAAGTTATCACAACGAAACAAAAATCCGCATGTTGAACACGAAACTGCAGCGAAACGAATACTTCGGTACTTATCAGGAACAGCGGGTCTATGCATTACGTACCGAAAAACTGGAAAGCCAGTCACAGGCTATGCAGACGCCGATTGGGCAAACGACAGCACAGACAGGAAATCGTATTCGGGATACGCTTTCTATTTGGGTGACAGTGCTTTTTCTTGGTCGTCTACAAAGCAAAGCGTAGTCGCGCAAAGCAGCACAGAAGCGGAGTACATTGCCATGTCAACTGCAACCAAAGAAGCTGTGTACCTTCGCAGACTACTGTTCGAAATTGGATGGGTTGATCAAGAAGAAGTTACCATATTGAGAGACAGTATGAGTGCGCAACATATTGCCCTTAATCCAATTCACCATAAGCGCACCAAACACATTGACATAAAATATCACTTGATAAGAGAAAAACTTGAAAGTAAAGAAATTAAATTGAAATATGTATGTTCTAATGAAAATGTTGCAGACATTTTAACGAAATGTTTAGGAAAGCAAAAACATAAAGAATATAAATGTCAATCAATTTTTTCCGAGGTGTGTCTAGTTTTTTGCTTATTGCGGGGGCGGTAGGTGGCGTGTCGCCGATTTGAAATAAACTTGATCTGCGTAGATCATAGACGGACTTTCATTAAAAAATTTGGTGTCTCTAGCTCTTGTAGTTTAAAAGATCCAGGTGTTCATACAGACGGACGGACAGACTGACGGACGGACTGATCAAGAATATATATACTTTATAGGGTCGGAAGAGCTTCCTTCTGCCTGTTACGCACATTTGGCTTCTGACAAACCTAATAGACCCCTATACTCTTTTTAAGAGTAAGGGGTCTAAACAAAAAGTTAACGCCTGTCTGTGCTGGGATCGAACCGCAGACCATTGGTTTGGAAAAAAATACATAAAATGATAAGTGGCATCTCTATCAATTAAGCCACACTCCGTTTCATAATTGTCATGACTAATATAAGTAAACATAGAGTTATCTCTTTTTTTTCAACCACGTGTACGTAAATGAAATTTATACAATTTTACAATTCAAACGGCAAACGACTAACCGCTGCCCTACCCTGTTTGCTGCACCAGCTAAAATTGTATATTTACATTTTTGTTTCAAATTAAAAAAGTATATTAAGTAAATTTCATTGTCGGGAATTGAACCTGCGAACTTATACATAAGTTGCATACAATGCCGCAACCGCACCAGTTGCACCACGCCCTACATTTAATACAGCCGCGATTATTTTAATTTGCATATAATAATTCTTTGGTTTATAAAAAAAAAAAAAAAAAAATTAAATTTTATTCGCAAGTTAGTGCGGCTAATGTATGAAAAAACATAGAGTAATTTCTTCTCTATCAACCACGTACATTGACATTGCGCTTAAACGTAAACTTTGTTACCTGGTAGCTCAGTTGTTTATAATTGGATTTTTATACAACTTTCAGGATAGTTTGATATGATTTGTCTTCAAACGAATCTTAAATTAGAACACTGTACGATCGGAAGAAATGCCTTAAAAATGGCATCGAAATTGAAAATTATTTTTAGACCCCGTACTCTAAAAAAGAGTATAGGGGTCTATTAGGTTTGTCAGAAGCGAAATGTGCGTAACAGGCAGAAGGAAGCTTTTCCGACCCTATAAAGTATATATATTCTTGATCAGCTTCAACAGCCGAGTCGATATAGCAATGTCCGTCTGTCTGTCAGTCCGTCTGTCTGCCTGTCCATCCGTCTGTATGAACACCTGGATTTTTTAAACTACAAGAGCTAGAGACACCAAATTTTTAAATGAAAGTCCGTCTATGATGTACGCAGATTAAGTTTATTTCAAATCAGTGCCACGCCACCTACCGCCCCCGCAATAAGCAAAAAACTAGACACACCTCGGAAAAAATTGATGTTTTTTGCGAATATCTCCGTAACCATGGCACTTAGGAACACCAATTCTGGTACGCAGGTTTCTTGAAACAGCACAAATGCAAAGTCATTAAAAATTTTAGCCTGCCACGCCCCCTTTTCCCACAAGAACTAAACAATTTTTCAAATTTACATGCCGCTTTTAAGGCATTTGCTAATATAGTACAGTATTGCAATTCAAAATATGTTTAAAGACAAATTATATCAAACTATCCTGAAAGTTGCATAAAAATCAAATTATAAACAAACGAATCAGGTAACAAAGCTTTAAGGTTAAGCGGAATGCCAATGCATGAATACGAGAGAGACAGAAACATACGCTGCGCATGTTTGGCAGCCGTGCCAAGCCATAGTATATATACGTACACACATATATACATATGTATGTGCATACATATAATGACAAACGAATTTTTTTTTAATATTTAAATTTTAAATTAAATACAGTCAGATTTAAATATTAATTTTGAATTGGAATACAAGGAGAGTACGGGGTCTCTTACAGTCGGCGTGCTCGACTGTAGCCTTTCTTACTTGTTTTTTATGTAACTGCATTATTATATATAAATGAAAATAATCGTATTTGTACAAAATGAATGGTGTGGTGCAACTAGTAGGGTTGAAAGATGTTATGCTGCTTCAGTTAGCGCGGGTTCGAATCTCATCACTAACTAGATTTTTTTTTTAATTTTATTTTAAAACTTAAATTTTAAATTACAGTCGCATTCAAATATTAATTTTGAATACAAGGAGAGTACGGGGTCTTTTACAGCCGGCGCGCTCGACTGAAGCCTTTCTTACTTGTTTTTCTTGTAGAAAAAGAAGGGGGCGTGTCAGCAAAGTATTAACGGCACTACAGTTATGCTCTCTAGCTCTTACTTTACTTTATTTTAAAGGTTTTCTTTTGACAAGCCTAATAGACCCCTCTACTATTTTTTAGAGTACGGGGTCTAAAAAGATTCTTGTATTGACAGATTAAATATGGAGTCGATACCAACATGGACATAACTATATCAACTTGGATTATGATTCTGATCAAAAATATATATACTTTATGGGGTTGGCCATGCTTGTTACATACATCGCAAACCGAAAATATTCTTGCAGAGATCAGAAAATCATTAGGAATAAGGTAAATATTTAATATTTTCAGGAGACTTTCTCAAACCTACCACACACAATATCCAGCGTAAGTTTGGCAACCAGCTCCTGCGCATCAAAAGTTTCTAACTTGTGCGCTTTTTGGGTTAGCTTCTCTAAAAACCTTTCTCCAATTCGATGTACGACACGCAGATAACCACCGACGGCGGATCTTTCAAAAGCAGGAGCATAAACCTTGTGATGCTTAAGCCAACGTGCACCGGAACTGGTAAGGAGACCCTCGCCTAACCAAGGCGTCAGAAATGAGTACAAGTGCTCTTTGTACAGTAATGACGAGCTCGACAATATATTCTGTTGAACAGTTTGAAAGTGATAAATAATATAAATAGTAATCTAATAAGAGACACCTACCTGAATTTCAGCTGGATCGCTGAGAATCATGTGGTACTGCAAAAAAACCAATGAACGAAAGCCTTGAAAGTCATATTTACGACAATATTGTAAAACTTTCTTTGGGTATTCTGTGTCACAAAAAAAAAAAAAAATAAAATTTCTTTTTGGTTTAACGATTTTAAGTTAAATTCTCACAAAATATGTATGTATCTTCTTATCGTTATAAAATTTAATAACAGAGGAGTTATGTTTACCTAAATAAGTACACATTTCAAATAAATAAGAAAGGCTACAGTCGAGCGAGCCGACTATAAAAGACCCCGTACTCACAGTAGTGCGCATTTGTATTTAAATTATCTTTATATTTTAAAACGAAATTTAAAAAATTTTAAAACAAACTAATTTCCTAACAGGATTCAAACCTGTGACCTCACACATAAATGCCAAACGACTAACCGCAACCGTACCAGCTGCACCAGTTAAAATTCTATATTTACATTTTTGTTTAAAATTTAAAAAAGTAAAGCCGTAACCCTACCAGTTGTATATTTGAGATAGCCTCGATTATTTTTATTTATACATTTAAAACATAGTATTAAATTTGGTATTTTTATTTAATTTGCTAATAATATAGTTTCTCTATAAATGATATTATAGCTAAAGCGGTCAAAACTTGAGATTTGTATGAATATTACAATTTTATTATCTGCCCTGTTGATAGAATTCTCTCGTTTGAGTTTAGTTGAGCTTGTCACTGACTAAAGTTATTCAATTTTGTAATTAATTTTAATGAAAGTCTAATTTCACTTTCTATATATACATATAAGTATTTTAGTAAGTTCATAAATATGGATAGGCGGTAATTTACTTACCAGCTGGCTTGAGTCCAAACTGAAAAAGATTACCCACAAACGGGTATGGAGTCGGACCTGGTATCATTTCCATAATTCCTGCCATGTGATCTAGATAATTAAATATTTTTACGCCCTTGAATAATAATAAGGAGGCTAAAATTATGGCAACTGTTAACAAAAACATTTTTTACACTTTTTTTATTTATCTTCGATGTTAATTTATTTGTTCCGTTCCGTTTGCGAATGGTTTGCCAACTGTTGAACTTAAGTGAAATGAAATGAGTAATCGTCAAAATTTTCTTTCAACCCAGAGATAACATAATCGAAAACTAATCTATATTACCTGTAGCTACCCAATTTTATTCAATATTAATTTTAATAATAATTACTATTTGTAGGCTGTAACTCAATAAGTATTTAATTGCTGCTATAATTAACAGTTAAGTGTGATAACTGTTATCATTATCAAAACACTTTTCACCATTAATTGCCTAATTAAGTTATTTGACTATCACTAAAGTTCATTTAATGACGTACAAGTTTAAAGTGCGATATTGCACTTTAATACTACAATACATAAAAAATTTCTAATAAACCTTGGGGTGATTTTAAGCACATCCAAAACAAAATTTGACTTGCTCGGGTATTGTATCTATCCTTTTCGATCTTGAGGCTTACTAGCTCATATAATCTCAGACATTCTGTTGTTATACTCTCTGCAGGAGTATATTTGGTTTGTGCAATAGTATGTAACAGGCAAAAGGAGGCGTGGCAGACCCCATAAAGTATATATGTTCTTGATCAGCGTCACAAGCCGAGTCAATACAACCATGTGCGTTTGTCCGTCCGTCTGTCTGACCGTATGAACAAACCGATTTCAGAGATGGTAAGAGCTGCAAGTTCGAACTTGGTCTCAACCGACTCGATATTTAGTCAGTCAATACAAGAATCTTTGTTTTCTCGGTGTCACGCCACATTCGCCCACAATGAGTAAAAAACTAGACACACCTCGCAAAAAATAAATGATTTAACAGTCTATATCAGTAACTATGGCAGTTAGGAATACCAATTATGGTACGCATGTTCCTAGAGCCAGTGTAAATGCATTGACATAAAAAATGTTGTTCTGCAACGCCCCCTTTTTTCAAAAGGAATAAAATATTTTGTAAACTTTAATGCCGTTTAAAGCGCATCTATTCTTATAGTACAAAATTGTTATTTATGATTTGAGATTTATGAGTATGATTATGAGATTTGAAGATTTACATTCGCTCAATGCGCCATAGAAGCTTCGTCACTAAAACAGCTGTAATTTCGAAAATCATTCGAATTTCGTAAATGGGGACATATTTTTAAAAACGTAATCTATCGAATTATGAAAAAAAACAAGAAAGAAAAGTACAGTCGAACACGCCCGACCGTATAATACTCTCTGCTTTTATTCCCGATTACAATGCTTAAATCGGTATCCAGATATTACAATAGATAGTTCTTGTATTAGAGCACGTTAAAACAATAAAAAAAGCTAAGCATAATCGAACATACATATGTTTGTCTGTATGTACATACAAATTAGTTTGACGTTAAATGTATGCACATACACATGTGTCTATGAATACTATTGGTCGGCACGACTAGCGCTGTCTCTCTCGCACTCATTGCTCTCGAATAAAATCTTTGTTGCTTCATTTCTTTCTTGTTTATGGTCGGATTCTTATGAAACTTTTAGAAGAGTTTGACATGATACGTCTTAAAACGATTCGTAAATAACAATACTGTACGATAAGAATAAATGCTTTAAAAACGGCATGCAAGTTTGAAATTTTCTTTTATTTCTTGCGGAAAAAGGTGGCGTGGCAGCCCAAAACTTTTGATGCCATTGCATTTATGCGTTCTCTAGGAACACGTGTACCAAAATTGGTATTCCTAGGTGCCATAGTTACTGAGATATTCGCCGAAAACATAGATTTTTTCCGAGGTGTGACGGGTTTTTTACTCATTGTGGGCGAATGGGGCGTGGCATCGAAAAAAAAAAAAAGATTCTTGTATTGACTGACTAAATATCGAGTCGATTGAGACCAAACTCGAAGTTGTAGCTCTTACCATCTCTGAAATCTGTGTGTTCATACGGACAGACAGACGGACAGACAGACGGACAGACGGACATGGCTATATCGACTCGGCTTGTGATGCTGATCAAGAATATATATACTTTATGGGGTCTGCCACGCCTCCTTCTGCCTGTTACATACATTTGCACAAACCCAATATACTCTTGCAGAGAGTATAAAAATGTTCGATTTATTCAATGCAGTGCATACATTTAACGTTAAACGAATTTGTATGTACATACAGACAAACACATGTATGTTCTATTATGCTTAGCTTTTTTTTTGTTTTAACGTGTTCTAATACAAGAACTACCTATTGTAATATCTGGATACCGATTTTAACATTATAATTGGGAATAAAAGCAGAGAGTATTATACGGTCGGGCGTGTTCGACTGTACTTTTCTTTCTTGTTTGTTGTAACGTTTGTAAAGCATTTATTAGTTGTTTGTTATTTATGATTCGTTTAAAGACGTATCATGTCAAACTCTTCTGAAAGTTTCATAAGAATCCGACCATAAACAAAAAATAAATGAAGCAACAAAGATTTTATTCGAGAGCAATTAGTGCGAGAGAGACAGCGCTAGTCGTGCCGACCAATAGTATTTATACTAGAGCACTGCATGAATGCCTAAAAAAGCATATTCAAATGTACAATGCCAAAATTGAATTGAGTGAATACTAGTAGAAATCTAAATGAAAATGAGTGAGTAAGTGATGTCGTGTTTCACTAGGTAGGCTGGGTGTATACCCTAAACGTAACCAATTGAATGATTAAGTAGTAGGAGTAGTAGAATGTTGTATTTTGAATACAGCCTACTTTAATTAAAAACGATGCTATGTTTTTTCGAAAATTTTAAACGGGCGACAATTTTTTACTACCCATTCGGTAACAACATAACAGCCATTAACTCCTTTTGCAAGCCACAAGTCCATTCTGTTCAATTCCACATTTGTTTTTTATATTTTCCAAAATATGGCCACACATCGCTTCGCCCGCTTTTATCAAATAAGCTAAACAATCCATTTTGCAACATTTTTTAACTTCGTCGCTTTCAAGCAGCGTGCTATTAATCTCCTATATAATATTTAATATATATTAATTAATTAATTTTTAAGTCTGCTCAGAATTTATTAAATCACAAAATGAATACTCAAAATATTCAATAAACTACTATTGTAATTGGAATGTTTTTGAAGTTTTCATTTCATTTTGCTCATATTTCATTGTAACCTGTCATTCGACATGTGACACAACATTTACTTTATAGTATACAGTAGTATACATATTCGTTTCATTGTGTCGTTTTCATTCACTGAATTCGAATGTACTCAATGTGATTTTGTTTTGAATGTATTAATGCAGTGCTCTAATATATATGTACATACATATAACGTCAAACGAATTTGTATGTGCATACAGACAAACATATTTATGTTCGATTATAAATTTTAATACCCGTTACTCGTAGAGTACAACGGTATATTGTAGTCGTTGGAATGTATGTAACAGGCAGAAGAAGGCGTGGCAGACCCCATAAAGTATATATATTCTTGATCAGCATCAACAACCGAGTCGATATAACCATGTCCGTCTGTCCGTCCGTCTGTCCGTCTGTATGAACAAAAGGATATCAGCAACCATAAGAGCTAGAAAGACCCGAGAGGTCGCAAATGAAAGATACAATTTACAAGCAGAACAAGTTTGTTTTTGTTTTTGGACACGCCCACTTTACGGCGTTCTATGTTCATATACAGGTAAAAGCAGGTAAAAATAGCATGTTTTAGTATAGAAAACTTTTTTGTTAGTTACGTTATCCGAACCAAATTCACATGGGATGTACAAATCTATGGCATACATAAGCTGACCAAGTTTGATCCAAATCGGACTACTATATCGTATAGCTCCCATAGAAACAATCTGTTAAAAATATGCCCTGATCATGAAATTGTGTGAAAATTTTCTATGTTTTCCAAGCTATCTTAGACATCCCCTAAACTATTGCACTAATATTATTATCATTACCCATTCTTAATTACATATTGAAACTGAGTAACGGGTATTCTAAAGTCGCGAGGCGACTATAGCATTCTTTCTTGTTTTTTTTTTTTGTTGTAACGTGTTCTAATAGAAGAATTATCTATCCGGATACTGATTTTGACATTATAATTGGGAATAAAAGCAGAGAGTATTATACGGTCGGGCTCGTTCGACTGTACTTTTCCAACTTGTTAACAATTGTGGAGATATGATGTGTAAAACTTAATTTAATATCAAAGAGAACACCAAGGTTATCAACTGACAAAATGAGTTTTAAGGGTACATTGTCAATATAGTAATTGGCTATGTATGGAGCAACCCTGTTAAAAGTCAAAAAACAGGGATTTGGAAAAATTTAGGAACAAGTGATTAGTTTGTTCATAAAAAGATTACAAAACAAGTAAGAAAGGCTACAGTCGAGCGCGCCGATTGTAAAAGACCCCGTACTCTTCTTGTATTCGAAAATAATATTTGAATATGACTGCAATTTAAAATTTAAATTCTAAAATTAAATTAAAAAAAAAAAAATTTATATAAAGTCACTGATCGGACTCGAGCCCGCACTATAGGCTCGAGTTCGAGAACATGCTGCAACCCTACTAGTTGCACCATGACGTACATCTAGCACAAACCCGATTATTTTCATTTACATATAAAAAATATATATATAAAACAAAGCAAAAAAAATATATATAGCAAAAAGCTCTTACCGTCTCTGAAATCTGTTTGTTCATACGGACGGACAGACGGACATGGCTATATCGACTCGGCTTGTGATGCTGATCAAGAATACATATTCTTTATGGGGTCTGCCACGCCTCCTTCTGTCTGTTACATACATTTGCACAAACCCAATATACTCTTGCAGAGAGTATAAAAAGTGATTAATGGCAAATCTACCAGTGAGGCCACACTCCGTTTGATATTTGTCGTGACTAATACAAGTAAACATAGAGTTATCTCTTACTTTCAACCACGAGTACAAAAATTACATTTATACAATTTATACGCCCAACGACAAACCGCAACCATACCCTGTTGCATAAGTTAAAATTCTACATTAACATTTTTTTTTTAAATTTAAAAAAGTATATCAATAAATTTCATCGTCGGGAATTGAACCTGCGAACTTATACTCAACTTGCAGAACACTCCGCAACACTACCAATTGCACCACGCCCTCCTTGTGAGTCGGCTCCGATTATTTTCATTTAGATATAATAATGCTAAATTAAATTTAAAAAAAAAAAAAAATTAAATTTCTGAGTCTGAGCCGCGGTTCGAACCGCAGGTCTTGTGTTTATATATATGTGCAAAAAGTAAAACCCAGCATCTCTACTACCTGGGCCACGCTTTCTTTGCAAACTACTGCGGCTAATGTATATATAAACATTGTGTTATCTCTTTTCTTTCAACCATGTGCATTGGCAATGCACTTTAAGGGAGACTTTGTTACCTAATTGCTCAGTTGATTATAGTTGGATTTTTATGCAACTTTCACGATTGTTTGATATGATTTGTCTTTAAACGAATCTTTACACGAATCTTACAACACTGTACGATAAGGACAAATGCCTTAAAAACGGCGTCGAAATGGAAAAATATTTTGTTTTTTTTTTTTTTTTGAAAAAGAGGGCGTTGCAGCAAACAAATTTTAATGGCACTGCATTTATGCTGTCCTTAGGAACCTGGTGGTTGTAAGTGCCATAGCTATGGAGATATTCGCGGAAAACATCAATTTTTTCCGAGGTGTGTCTAGATTTTTGCTTATTGCGCGGGCGGCAGGGGCCGTGGCACTGATTTGAAATAAACTTGATCTGCTCGCGAAAGTTATGGAATTTTTATTATTCGTATTTTCGATTTGCATTAACCACACACACGCTGCCAACCCTTTCCGCGATTGCCAGTCCAACAATAAATTGTAATGTTTAAGAACTTGCAATTTGGTTTTAATAAAATTAGTTTACGATTTTTCATTGGCGCCCGAGCAGGGACTTTCAATCGCGTTCGTTGGTCAATTTGACATTTCAAGGCTTGGTTTGCGGTGTGTGTCGGTATTGTTATACTTGTTGTTGGATCTTTCCTGGAGCTGTTGGCCTGAGAGGAAGTCTGGATTGGAACAGCCAGGAGTAAAAGATTTGAGTCCCCCCATATTCGTTGTGGAGATAATACCTAGAATTGAGTCCATGAGCGTCTCTTTTGATGACCAGATAACAGTGCCCAAACGAGTCAGTGCATAGCAGAATATAGAAAGTGCAAGTGTAGAAGCAGCACATAAAAACATAACGTAAATATACAAGTACTGCTCCATTTGTTGCACATTAGAGACATTGCGTTTCGGCACTGATATACAAATTTGTGATTTAGTGAAAAGCAATTTGAAGCAAAACACACAAATCGAGTTCAATAAATACATAAACTAAAACCAAACAATAATATTTGCAAATAAATAAATTAAATACATATACACTTTCGCCGTTCCTCTTTAATTCGATATTCGCCTAGATCCACATATGTTTGGTGGTGGTTTTTTGACCTTTGTTCTTTCCTGTTCGAAATTTGCACATAAGTAAAAGCGCGGCTTGCGTTTACATGTATACAGTTGTTTAAGTTGCGGTAGTTTACTTGGGTTTTGTGTGTGCTTACTTCGGTTTTGCTTTACTTGTTTGTCGACGCTGCTTATACATACATAAGCGCGAGCGCTGAGTACCTGCAAGCTCGTTAGTTGTTGTTGCTAGATCGCATCGTTGTCTACCTACGCATGCGCTGTTGTTGTTGGTAGATAACATCGTTTGGCCACCCACGCATTGTTGTTGCGCTGTTGTTTTTTTTCACAGTGTGCTGTCTAATCCGCCGAACATCGCTAATCAGCTGATTATCTTTGCGCTGGTGCGTTTGCGTATATGTTATTGTGTTGTTGTTGCCAACTGTCTGCGTTTATCTGCATACGCTTGCGCTTCTTTAGTTAGTGTTATCTATGCTATTTGAGAATTCTAGTTAGCCAGCTGATTATCTTTAATCTTCTAGTTATTTTAAATCTTAAAGAATATTTATCGCCCAACTGTTGTTAATCAACTAATTAATTTTAACCATTTGATTATCTTCCTCAGCCAACATTGTTGATCGGCAAAATATCATTAGTAACAGTACACTCACGTGCATTTGGATAGAGCTGAGTTTATATAAAGTCACTATGGCGCAGAAGGTAAATCACAATGAGACTGTTGTGGATGTCGATGAGAATTGCCTTAGTGCACGTTTAACCCAATTGTTCGTCAAGCTAGAAAAAGTAGAGAGCGACATAGAGCGACAAAGGAGTTCACTCATTAATAAAATGGTGACTCCAAGTAAATTTGAGATACAGTGCCGGCTAGATATACTAAATTCGTACATTTCCAAAGCTATGGATCTGCAGTCAGAGATCGATGCAATAGATCCTGACAATACTAGCCGTGCAATGCTTGAGGAAACATGTATTTTGGCCCGGTCATCATACATGTCTGCGCTAAGTGCGCATCAGGCATCAGAAAACGTACCTCAGCTTTCTCACCATTCTCACTTGCCCAAACTAAAGTTGCCGAAATTCAGCGGTAAGCACTCTGAATATAGGCAATTCATAGGTCTCTTTAACAGTTTGGTTGACTCTGATCGCTCCCTTTCAAATATTGAAAAGTTCAATCATTTGCTATCGTGTTTGTCAGACGAGGCTTTAGGCACTATCAGAGCTTTCCAAGTATCTGATGCAAACTACCCAAAAGCATTAGAGAGCCTGAGTCGAGTGTATGACAACAAGTGTCTAATTTTCTTTGAAACTCTCGCACAGTTGTTTGATATTGAGCCAATGTCGAAGCCATCGGCATTAGGAATTCGTACAATGGTGGACTCAGTATCAGCCATTTTCGAGTCGTTAATGTCAGTTGGAGATGAGCAAGATTTCGCAAATGCAATCTTGATTCATATAGTCATGTCGAAGGTAGATCCTCATACGAAGTCGAAGTATGAGGAACAGCTTGACTATAACACATTGCCGAAGTGCGCCGACTGTGTTGCGGCTTTGAACAGGCGATATCAGCATTTGTCTGCTGAGGAAAGTTCGAAGTCTAGGATGAAGCAAACATTTGATATGAAACACGCTAAAAAATCGTCGTTCGCCTGTACAAATGTTTAAAAAGAGGTTGAACACACATGCCAGTTGTGCAGTGCAAATCACAAGGTTGAAAATTGTCAAGGGTTTGCAGCATTGCCAGTTGACGAGAGATTTAATTTCGTAAAATCTAGTCAACTGTGCATAAACTGTTTGCATTCAGGACACAGAGTGTCCAACTGCACTGCGTCGAAGTGTAGAGTTTGTTCTCGTCCTCACAACACGCTTCTTCACAAATATGCACTCGTAGAAGCATCACAAGCCTCTGCTTATCCTGCCCATGTAAATCATATTGCAAGCGAAATTGATCAAGTGATCCTTGCAACTGCAGTCGTTACCGTTCGAGACAGATTCGGTCAGAAACGAAACGCTAGAGCCTTGTTGGATTCAGGGTCTCAGGTGAATTTCATGACGGAGGATCTCGCTCAATCCTTGCGACTTCAACGCAAAAAGAATATCTTAACTTTAAAATCGGTTGGACAGTCGAGTTTGGTTGCAAAAAGCAATGTATCAACTATAGTTTCGTCTCGTGTATCAAGACATCAGTTCAGCGCCGAGTTTTGGGTGCTAAAATCAATTTGTACCAGGCAGCCAGATACTGATCTTCCCATAAATAGGTGGAAGATACCAGCGAATGTCGAACTGGCTGACCCTGATTTCCATAAACCCCAGGAAATAGATATGCTTCTGGGAGCAGACTGCTTCTTCAACATGCTTTGTACTGGGCAAATAAGACTAGCGAACAGCGGCCCGTTGCTACAAAGGACATTGTTTGGTTGGGTAGCATCAGGACGGTGTAAAACAATGGACTGGGCAAAAGTCCAATATGCTGCTCAGTGATGCAACATAGACAAGATGGTCGACTTGAGGCAAGAGTAGACCTATACCATAAAGTTAAAGCTGTCCCAAAAACGAGTGTTGTGGCAACTCATTCTGCGGAGCATATTATTTGCAAACAAAGCTATCGGGACAGCGTTCGTAAATTGGAGACTGGACACTTTGGTGTCAATTTGTCTTTCATGACTGATCCCAAAGTGCTAGTCTCGTCAAATATATCCAAAGGACAGGATATATATTTCAGTTTCCTGAACGAGTATCTTGTACTTGGTCGCATGTCGATCTTAGATGCAATAGCTCCACCAGGACCACATTACGCCCTTTCACACCAGTGCGTCCTGAGACCTGTTAGCAGGTCCACCAAACTTCGAGTGGTGTTTGACGAGTCGTATAAGACAATATCGTTACGCTCTCTCAACGAGTTAGTGATGGTGGGATCTGCTACTCAGAGGGATCTTATTCGTTTAGTTCGCAGGTTCCGTCTGAACCAATATGCCCTCACGGCAGATTGCAAAGAGATGAGTAAGCAAGTGCCTGAAAATCTTGTAATGGGTGAATTTCAATTGGCAAAATGGTTTTTATACCATTCTAATGTATTAGAAGGTGGAAAAAAGAAACGTTGGGTTTCCAATGATGCCGATTCGACAAGAACGCTTGGTATGAGGTGGACACCACCGTGGGATACTTCTCAGTATCACTTGGTTTGTAGCTTCGCTAATTCAAGTCTCACCAAGCGAAAAACATTGTTAGATGCTTTCACGTATATGTTGGCCCAAACATACGTGTTGGACAGATGTCGAATCGAGAGTGTGAGTTCCTGGAATGTTTCAGAGCTAGCACTACATTGTACATATATTTCTCCTTCAATATTAGCAACGTTTGTAGCCAATCAAGTTGCAGGCATGCAAGAGATGCCCAGTAATGTATCTTGAAGATATGGACCGCCATTATCAAATCCAGCTGATTTGTCGTCATGAAGGTGTGACGTTCAGAAACTCGTTCAGTTCGTTTGGCTTCTCTGCAAGGCTAAAAGACAGTGGCCTCAGTTTGTTTGTCTAGTTTGATAAATTTGCAATCGCTGACTATTCAAAAGTCAGTCGAATTTAGAAGACGAATCGCTTTGATTTGTGAAGGAGTCCTTTCGATTGATTTCAGATGGATAAGAGGACGAGCCCTGCTTAAAGTGTATATTGCGGTGTTCGTGTGCACTGCATTTATGCTGTCCTTAGGAACCTGGTGGTCGTAAGTGCCATAGCTATGGAGATATTCGCGGAAAACATCAATTTTTTCCGAGGTGTGTCTAGATTTTTGCTTATTGCGCGGGCGGCTGGGGCCGTGGCACTGATTTGAAATAAACTTGATCTGCTCGCGAAAGTTATGGAATTTTTATTATTCGTATTTTCGATTTGCATTAACCACACACACGCTGCCAACCCTTTCCGCGATTGCCAGTCCAACAATAAATTGTAATGTTTAAGAACTTGCAATTTGGTTTTAATTAAATTAGTTTACGATTTTTCATTGGCATAAGTTTCGTTGGATCATAAGTTTAAGTAGTTAGAATAATTAAAAGAATGAAGTTATTGTATTGTCCAGTAGTGTAAGCAAAATCTCTTATACTTAAGCTAGTGCGTAAATTCTTTGTATTCGGCAGTGCAGCTGTAGCGAACGGCAGCTCAGTTCGTATTTTCGATTTGCATTAACCACACACACGCTGCCAACCCTTTCCGCGATTGCCAGTCCAACAATAAATTGTAATGTTTTCATTGGCATAAGTTTCGTTGGATCATAAGTTTAAGTAGTTAGAATAATTAAAAGAATGAAGTTATTGTATTGTCCAGTAGTGTAAGCAAAATCTCTTATACTTAAGCTAGTGCGTAAATTCTTTGTATTCGGCAGTGCAGCTGTAGCGAACGGCAGCTCAGTTCGTATTTTCGATTTGCATTAACCACACACACGCTGCCAAGCCTTTCCGCGATTGCCAGTCCAACAATAAATTGTAATGTTTAAGAGCTTGCAATTTGGTTTTAATTAAATTAGTTTACGATTTTTCATTTGTCTCTAGCTTTTATAGTCTCTGAGATCCAGGTGTTCATACAGACTGACGGACCGACGGAAGGACGGACATTGCTATATTGATTCGGCTGTCAATGCACGTGGTTGAAAGAAAAAATATAACTAAATGTTTATATATACATTAGCCGCAATAGTTTGCGAAGAAAGCGTGGACCAAGTAGTACAGATGCCTGTTATTATTTTTAGCACTTAAATGTAAAAATAAGACCCGCGTTTTATATATACATTAGCCGGACTAATTTTCGAACAAAGTGTGACGCAAATAGTAGAGATGTCTGTCATTATTTTTCGGACTTGTATGTAAACCTTAGACCTGCGGTTGAAACCCGGCACAGACTCAGAAATTTAATTTTTTTTATACTCTCTGCAAGAGTATATTGGGTTTGTGCAAATGTATGTAACAGGCAGAAGGAGGCGTGGCAGACCCCATAAAGTATATATATTCTTGATCAGCGTCACAAGCCGAGTCGATATAGCCATGTCCGTCTGTCCGTCTGTCCGTCTGTCCGTCTGTCTGTCTGTCTGTCCGTCTGTCTGTCCGTATGAACAAACAGATTTCGGAGATGGTAAGAGCTACAAGTTCGAATTTGGTCTCTATCGACTCGATATTTAGTCAGTCAATACAAGAATCTTTTTTTTTTTCGATGCCACGCCCTATTCGCCCACAATGAACAAAAAGCTGGACATACCTCGGAAAAAATCTATGTTTTAAGCGAATATCTCCGTAACTATGGCACTTAGGAATACCAATTTTGGCACACAGGTTCTTAGAGGCAGCATAAATACATTGTCATTTAAAACTTTGGACTGCCACGCCCCCTTTTTCCGTAAGAATTAAAAGAAAATTTCAAACTTGCATGCCGTTTTTAAAGCATTTATTCTTATCGTATAGTGTTGTTATTTATGATTCGTTTGAAGACGTATCATGTCAAACTCTCTTGAAAGTTTCATAAGAATCCGACCATAAACAAGAAAGAAATGAAGCAACAAAGACTTTATTCGAGAGCAATGAGAGCGAGAGAGACAGCGCTAGTCGTGCCGACCAATAGTATTCATACACACATATGTATGTGCATACATTTAACGTCAAACGAATTTGTATGTACATACAGACAAACACATGTATGTTCGATTATGCTTAGCTTTTTTTTTGTTTTAACGTGTTCTAATACAAGAACTATCTATTGTAATATCCGGATACCGATTTAAGCATTATAATTGGGAATAAAAGCAGAGAGTATTACACGGTCGGGCGTGTTCGACCGTGAAACAATGAAACAAAAGAAGCATAGATCGTTTAATCCTTTAGTTAAAAAAGGATGACACTAAGAGTGTATAGTGTGGTGAATTTGCACTTTATGTATTCATGTGTGCTATTCATTTTTCTTGCTCTTACTTCGATTCTGATCTTCAATGTGACAAGCCGCTGCATAGTGTATAAAAGAAAATAAAAAGCAATATAAAACTATAAAACTTTATTCACTTGTCTTGTTTTGTAGTGAAAATAAACATTGTGAAATATAATTCCAAGAATGGAAAAAGTGAAAAGAAACACACGCTCTTTTAACGGCGAGAAGTACTCTATTTGGAAATTCCGAATTAGAGCACTATTGCCAGAGTGTGAAGTGATAAAAGTAATTGACGAAGAAAAATCCAAAGATGACACTAACTGCCAGTGGGAAAAATCCGAAAGAGTCGCGAAAAATATAATTATTGAGTTTTTGAGTGACGCGTTTCTTAGCTTCGCTTCAACAGAATGTACCGCAAAGGAAATTCTCAATAAATTAGACAAAATTTATGAACGCAAGAGCTTAGCATCTCAGCTTTCAGTTAGAAAGCAGTTGTTGTCCCTAAAATTAAAGGCTGGTTCTACATTAATGAAACACTACAACATATTTGACGACTTAATAACTGAACTAATAGCTTCGGGTGCCAAAATTGACGAGATGGACAAGGTGTCGCATCTGTTATTAACACTACCCTCTTCTTATGATGGTATAATAACTGCAGTGGAAACTTTGACAGAGGCCAACTTAACATTGGCCTTCGTGAAAAATAGATTGCTAGAACACGAAATAAAACTAAGAAATGCTAACAAAGACAATAGTATGAAAATACTGCAAGCTGTGGGTAATGTGGCACAAAATGAACATGAAGCAAATGTGAACAGTTATAACAAAAATAAAAATAATAAAATAAATAAAAGAACAAATTTAAAGTGTCACCATTGCAATAAAATGGGGCACATTAAAAAGGATTGCTTCATTTTTAAAAGATTGCAAAGCAACCAAAACAAAGAAAATCAGAAGCAAGCGCAAACAGCAACGGTACAGTCCAATACTGGTATTGCCTTTATGTTGCAAAGAGTGGCAAGTGTGTACAACAAAAACAATGTAGCGTTTATTTTGGACTCTGGAGCTTCTGATCATATGGTTAATGACAGAAACTTATTGATAAACTGCATTGAGCAGGAGCCGAGAATTGAAATCCCAATTGCCAAAAGCGATGCATATATATATGCCACAACAAAAGGGTCAATGGAGGTCCAGAACGAGTGGCAGTCAAAAATCACCTTGGAAAACGTTCTCTATTGCGAACATGTTCCACAAAATCTGCTCTCGGTAAGGAAAATGCAAGATGCTGGGATGCAGATTCTATTTTCGCCAGGAGGTGTACAAGTATCCAAAAACGGAACAATTGTTTTTAAAGGTAAGTGTACTCTTACTGTTCCCATTATTGAATTTAAATTATGCCATAAGGCTTACACAGCAAATAAGATAAATAAAAGTATTTATCAGTTATGGCATGAACGTCTTGGCCACATAAGTAAGGGCAAATTAATGGAAATCAAACGAAATAACATGTTTGAAGACGTTGATTTACTAAAAAATATTCAATTTAATGATAGCATATGTGAAGCCTGTGTTAATGGGAAACAGGCTAGATTGCCATTTGAAAAATTTAAAGATAAAAATTATATTAAAGGACCATTGTTTGTAATACACTCTGATGTATGTGGTCCAATAACACCACCTGCAATTAATGGTAAAAATTACTATGTAATTTTTGTTGATCAATTTACACATTATTGTGTAACGTATCTAATAACACATAAGTCTGATGTATTTAACTGCTTTAACGATTTTGCTGCTAAAAGTGAAAATCACTTTAACCTTAAAGTTGTAAATTTATACATAGATAATGGCAGAGAGTATTTGTCAAATGACATGCAAAGCTATTGTGAAGAAAAGGGAATCACTTATCACAGTTAAATGGTGTTTCGGAACGCATGATTAGGACAATTACTGAAAAAGCTCGTACTATGGTACATTGAGCAAAATTAAACAAAATCTTTTGGGGAGAAGCTGTTTTATCAGCTACATATTTAATAAATAGAACCCCAAGCAATGAGTTATATGGTACAAATAAAACACCATTTGAAATGTGGCATGGAAGGAAGCCAAATCTAAAATACTTAACAGTTTTTGGTTCCATAGTATATATATATAGTATAGAAAGAGAAAATTTGATGATAAATCAATCAAAGGCATGCTTGTTGGTTTTGAGACAAATGGTTACAAAGTTTGGGCGATAGAAGCTAAGAAATTAGTTGTAGCCAGAGATGTTATTATAGACGAAATCACTATAAAAAACTCTACAGTCGAACTTTTGGAAGAAAATTCCTGTACTGAAATTGTAAATGATACTGAATTCCAGAATGACAGTATGGAAGAAATAAATATTGATACGAAGAGTATTCAGTATGACATCCAGAATGAGAGTATGGATGGCATTGGTTTCCAGAATGATAGTATGATAAATGTACAGTGTGATGGCCAAAGTTTAATTTTCCAGAATGATAGTCTGGAAAATGAACAATGTAATGGCCAAAATGTTGATTCTCTGAATGAAAGAATGGGAAATATTCACTGTAATGTCCAGAATGAGAGTATGGATAACATAGATGATATGTTGGAAATTGGGCAGTGTGATTAAAATAAAATAACACAAGAAAAAGACAATGTAATTGAAATTAGTAAAAAAAATATGGAAATAAGAAGAAGTGAAAGGTTAAAATATAAAGAACCTCGATCTTACAGATTTCCTACCAATATTTTATTGTATTCACATGCTTCAATTGACATACCAAGTTCATTTGATGAAATAGAGGAAAGAGAAGACAGACTAAACTGGAAGCAAGCTATTAAAGAGGAATTAGATTCACACATTGCAAATGACACTTGGACTCTAGTTGAAAAGCCCAAGAATGAAAACATTGTTGGTTGTAAATGGGTTTTTACAATTAGGAACGATGAACTTGGCAACCTAGTTAAATATAAAGCTAGGCTTGTAGCGCGTGGTTTTACGCAAAAATATATGATTGACTACGACGAAACCTTTGCACCAGTAGCCAGGATATCTAGCTTCCGTTTAATTTTGGCCTTGTCTAATAGATACAATTTGCAGGTACATCACATGGATGTAAAAACAGCGTTTTTAAATGGAAAACTTAAAGAAGAAATTTATATGAACATTCCTCAGGGACTGAGTTGTAAGCAAGACAAGGTTAGCAAACTTAATAAATCTATATATGGTCTTAAACAAGCGGCCAGATGCTGGTATGAAATGTTTGAGAAAGTTCTAAAAGATATTGGATTTGTAAGTTGTGATGTTAATCATTGTATTTACCTTCTTGATAAAGGAGAAATTAATAAAAATATATATTTATTATTATATGTTGATGATCTAGTCATCGCTACAGAAAACATAGAGACAATGACCAAGTTTAAAATGTATCTTAATGGACAATTTAAAATGACGGACTTAAATGAAATCAAACATTTTATTGGAATAAAAATTAGTAGTATAAACAATAAAATAGAACTCAGTCAGTCTGCATACATAAACAACATTTTAAAGAAATTTGGTATGGAGGACTGCAATCCAGTAAACACTCCACTTCCAAGTAAATTAAATTATGAGGCACTTAATTCAGACGATAAGTACAATGCACCATGTCGAAATCTAATAGGCTGTCTAATGTATAAAATGTTATGTACTCGCCCTGATCTAAGTATATCTGTGGGTATATTAAGCAGATATACAAATAAAAACAAGTAAGAAAAGTACAGTCGAACCCGCCCGACCGTATAATACTCTCTGCTTTTATTCCCGATTACAATGCTTAAATCGGTATCCAGATATTACAATAGATAGTTCTTGTATTAGAGCACGTTAAAACAATAAAAAAAGCTAAGCATAATCGAACATACATATGTTTGTCTGTATGTACATACAAATTCGTTTGACGTTAAATGTATGCACATACACATGTGTCTATGAATACTATTGGTTGGCACGACTAGCGCTGTCTCTCTCGCACTCATTGCTCTCGAATAAAATCTTTGTTGCTTCATTTCTTTCTTGTTTATGGTCGGATTCTTATGAAACTTTTAGAAGAGTTTGACATGATACGTCTTAAAACGATTCGTAAATAACAATACTGTACGATAAGAATAAATGGTTTAAAAACGGCATGCAAGTTTGAAGTTTTCTTTTATTTCTTGCGGAAAAAGGTGGCGTGGCAGCCCAAAACTTTTGATGTCATTTCATTTATGCGGTTTCTAGGAACACGTGTACCAAAATTGGTATTCCTAAGTGCCATAGTTACTGAGATATTAGCCGAAAACATGGATTTTTTTCGAGGTATGTTGAGTTTTTTGGTCATTGTGGGCGAATGGGGCGTGGCATCGAAAAAAAAAAAGATTCTTGTATTGACCGACTAAATATTGAGTCGATTGAGACCAAACTCGAACTTGTAGCTCTTACCATCTCCGAAATCTGTTTGTTCATACGGACGGACAGACAGACAGACAGACAGACAGACAGACGGACAGACGGACATGGCTATATCGACTCGGCTTGTGATGCTGATCAAGGGTTTAAAATTAAAACTTGATAGCCCCATCACTATTTTTGAGGATAACCAGGGGTGTATAAATATTGCTAACAATCCTAAATGCCATAAAAGGTCTAAACATATAGATATTAAATATTACTTCTCCCGAGAACAAATCGAAAGAAAACTAATTACTCTTGAGTATATTCCTACAGAAAAGCAACTTGTGGATATTTTGACGAAGCCATTACCAGGTCCTCGTTTTGAAGACTTGAGAGGACAGTTGGCCCTGATGAACTGAGACCATTTCCAAGATGATATTGAAAAGCAGCAACTGAATTTAAGCCAATATCAACAACGTTAATCAAATTTTTTTAATTTATAATATTACTCTCATTTGAAATTATTATTTTCTTAATTTTAATTTAGTATGATACTAAAATTGAATGTTCCTATTTTAATTTAATTTTGAAATTAATGATTACTATTACTCTTGAATTAAATTTTTTTTGTATTTAAATTTAATTGGATTGGGCTTTTCTGGGTTTTCCCTTTCTGTAACACGAATGTTGGATCACAATAAGTAACACTTCCCAGCATGCACGGCTTGAATTAAAATAATTAACATTTATTAATTTTTATATTTTAAATGGAAAGATCTATGTTTCTTTTGAGGAGCTGTGTTAGAATTGCTTAAAACTAATATACCCTTGAATACCCTGTATTTAATGAGATGTGTGGCTGATGCAATATTGCCTAATATTGTGAAATAGAATTACACATGTGTAAGTATACGCAATGAAACAAAAGAAGCATAGATCGTTTAATCCTTTAGTTAAAAAAGGATGACACTAAGAGTGTATAGTGTGGTGAATTTGCACTTTATGTATTCATGTGTGCTATTCATTTTTCTTGCTCTTACTTCGATTCTGATCTTCAATGTGACAAGCCGCTGCATAGTGTATAAAAGAAAATAAAAAGCAATATAAAACTATAAAACTTTATTCACTTGTCTTGATTTGTTAATTAAATGGACTGTAGTTTTTAACACTGAGAAATGTTCAAAATAAACAGAACTATCAGAAGAAGGAGGAATATAAGAGCAGGTAATAAAAATGCAAATATTCAAAATATTTAGCTTTATAGCAATAAATTCCAATTCTGTAGATATATTAAAATTAGCTACATCAGAGGAAATATCAACATCAACAGCAATCGGAACACCACCACCTCGACGAGAAGTACGATCATTCCTAAAAAGTGAAAATTTATCACAGAATATCTCTGTATTAAGAATGTCAGGCCTTAACCAAGTTTCAGTAAAGGCAATGACATGAAAAGGAAAAGAAACACTTGATAAGTAAAGGTTGCTAAGTTTGCTACAAAGACCTCTTACATTCTGATAGGCAATCGAGAGGGAGGGGTTTTATTTTTTTTTTGTTATTGGTAGCAGATTGGTTAGAAGAAGATAGTGAAGGTAGAGTAATCGGAGTCCGATTTCGTTTTTTAGCACTATATTCTTTCACCACCAAGTGGTACGGCCAGAACTCTTTACAGCATATTTTGTTAAATTGTTCGGCCGGAACACTTATTTTAAATGAGGAAATCTAACGAGCATAAGAAAATTTAAATTTTTTCACCGTAATGTTGGCTATGGATTTGGCCTGTATAAAACCCTTGACATCATCAGATGTAGTATCAGGGGCTGGCCGTGAAACAAAGATTTGTTCTTTCGGTTGGATACCTATCAGAGTCATATTATTATCTACCATTGCTATATTGTCTTTCGAACTTTTAGAACTGGTTGATTGAATAGCTGATGCAGTCGAAATGTCATCACTAGTATGTTGATTGACAACAACAGCATTGACAGCAACTGTGTCAGGAGCTGGCTCGGTGTCCGTAGGAATAACTTCTGTGGGAGAAGTAAAATTATCTTCCCTACTGACAATACTAGTTGGATATGGGGAAGAAAGATTTATTAGAGACGGATCAGAATTAATGGAGATATGTGGAGGAACTAAAAGTTCACATGGACCAATTGACAATCTAAAATTGGCCTATTTCCTCTTTGGGAAATCATTCAAAAGGTTCATACTCTTGAAATCTTTATCCAACGAGGTGAAACTATTAAACAGGTTCTTAAATCTGTCAAATAGTTCCCCAAAGCCTCTTTTTGTTTGCCTCATGAAGCCCATCTATCCCTTTCAACATCCCTGCAAGACTCACATGTCCATTTTATACCCGAATAATAATACGGCCGTTAAGGCCAGCACGTTTTTCGTGTGATACATTATCACACAGCCAGCAGCAAACATAACCCACTTTTACATTTGTTCGCACCTGACAGCTTTTATTGTAGAAGACATACATACTGGATAAATTTTAATTATCAAGAAAAAAAGGTTTTCTTCGGCTAGCCGAAGATAAATACCCTTGCAGATTCACAATAAGACACTTATCACTAAGACACTTAGTTTTTAGCACTGTTTTGAAAAAAACAATTGTGCACTGTTTTGAAAAAAACAATTGTGTTGTACAATCAAGTACTCCTTGAATTTTTTGCCAAAAAAACATTATTAATTTAGTATTCATGGCATTGCACGTCAAAAAAAAGTACAAATTAATCTAGTATTCATAGCATTACACGTCAAAAATGTACAAATTAATCTAGTATTCATAGCATTACACGTCAAAAAAAAAAAAATTAAAAAAAAAATTTTAAAATTGAATTATACTAAGCAATTTTCAGCATTGTTCCTATGGGAGCTATATGATATTGTGATCCGATCTGGCCGATTTTAACATATGTACTGCGTGCAGACCAAGTTTCACCAAGATAGCTTTAAAACTGGGAGACTAGTTCGCATTGCAACAGACGGACAGACGGACATGGCTATATCGACTCGGCTGTTGATGCTGATCAAGAATATATATACTTTATACACTTAGATCGCGGGACAGCAGTGGGGTGAAGCAAAGCGCGGCTTACAGAGAGCAGAGAGAGAGAGATGACGCGAGAGTAAAAATCTATTTATAGATTGCGGTCGCGACTGAAACGATTTAAGCGGAGAGTAGCAGGCAAGCATAACTGCAATTTACAAAAACAAAGCTTGTTGGGAGAAAACAAAGCAAGTGCACAAATAAACAAACAACTTGCTTTGACTAAACTCTGCTTTGGTAAAAATTGCAAGGAAATTATAAAATAAGTTTGTTAGTATAATTAAACCTTGCGTTTACACAGCCGGTGTTTGACACAAAGTATTATTGATGATGTAGTTAACTTTATTTGAATTATAAAATGAAAAAAAAAAGCGACGAAAAGTGACTTTTAGGCGAGGAAGGAAAAAAAACACGTCCGTTTGCAAAGCGAGTGCGAAGCGAATGTGTCTACAATGCAGAGCGTGGTGCTGGTAGGCTTGCGGTTAGTAATTTTGAGTATAAATTGTATAATTGTAATGGTTGAAAGAAAAGAGATAACTCTATGTTTATTTATATTAGTCACGGCAATTATCAAACGGAGTGAGGCCCAAGTGGTAGAGATGCCAGTTTCTAAACCAATGGTCTGCGGTTCGATCCGAAATAGTCGGGTTTGTGCAAGATGTATGACTTGGTGCAACTATTAGGGTTACAGCATGTTCTGGAACCTGAGTGTGATAGCGCGGGTTCGAATCCGATCAGTGACTTGATATAAAATTTTTTTTTTTAATTTAATTTTAAAAGTTATTCAAATATTATTTTCGAATACAAGGAGAGTACGGGGTCTTTTACAGTCGGCGCGCTCGACTGTAGCCTTTCTTAATTTTACAGCAGGGTTTGTTTAAGTGAATTCTGTATGAGACTAGTGTGCTGAATATCAGACAAATTTTAAATTTCTCAAATTGACTCTAGTTAATGATATACAGACTTGAAAAATCGTAAACTAATTGGAAGTTCTTAAATATTACAATTTACTGTTGGACTGGCGATCGGGGAAAGGCTTGGCATCGTGTGTGTGGTTAATACAAATCGATAATACGAACTGAGCTGCCGTTCGCTACAGCTGCACTGCCGAATACAAAGAATTTACGCACTAGCTTAAGTATAAGAGATTTTGCTTACACTACTGGACAATACAATAACTTCATTCTTTTAATTATTCTAACTACTTAAACTTATGATCCAACGAAACTTATGCCAATGAAAAATCGTAAACTAATTTAATTAAAACCAAATTGCAAGTTCTTAAACATTACAATTTATTGTTGGACTGGCAATCGCGGAAAGGGTTGGCAGCGTGTGTGTGGTTAATGCAAATCGAAAATACGAACTGAGCTGCCGTTCGCTACAGCTGCACTGCCGAATACAAAGAATTTACGCACTAGCTTAAGTATAAGAGATTTTGCTTACACTACTGGACAATACAATAACTTCATTCTTTTAATTATTCTAACTACTTAAACTTATGATCCAACGAAACTTATGCCAATGAAAACATTACAATTTATTGTTGGACTGGCAATCGCGGAAAGGGTTGGCAGCGTGTGTGTGGTTAATGCAAATCGAAAATACGAACTGAGCTGCCGTTCGCTACAGCTGCACTGCCGAATACAAAGAATTTACGCACTAGCTTAAGTATAAGAGATTTGCTTACACTACTGGACAATACAATAACTTCATTGTTTTAATTATTCTAACTACTTAAACTTATGATCCAACAAGACTTTTATATTTCAATATTCCAATAAAAAAATTTTTTTAACATATATTTCATTACAAATTATGTTAAAATTATTGTTAACTTAAATATTGGATTAGTATCATCTTAAAGTGTTTTAAAGTTCCCTGAATGAAACGCTTTTCATATTGTCTTAAAAAAAAAAAAAAAAAAAAAAAAAAAAAAACGTATATATTGAAATCATAATTTAAGAACATAAAAAAAAATGTTTTCTGCTGGCTTTCTTGTTATGGTTTTGCTTCGGAAAATGCCTTAAAATGTTCGTGCAGTATTCTGCCGTAATGTGGCAGGCCCATCGACCTTGATATCTTTCTTCCATTATATTTTACATACTAGTGAAACCGTATTCATATTCATTATGTTCATATATTTAAGTAGGTTAGGTTACGCGGGACGCCCTCTCGCGGCCAGGTTCATAGGCCAGTAATGGCCCTTAGTAATCCGGTCCCGGAGGGAGCTATGGCTTGAAGTCGGTGAGTATGCGGGAGCGCTTCGCAAAGGCTAGCAGTGCCCCCAGTGCCCCTTTTGAGGCATCTTTCATCGAGGGGAGTTTTGGTGCTCTTAAGCAACTTAATCTTGTGCGCTCTAGAGCCAGGCAGCAACATATAAGGTGCTCAAATTTTCTGCAATCGCTGGGTTTTTGCATTTCCTGCAGCTGGAGTGGTTTGTAATGCCAAGTTTCATCGCGTGTACTGCCGCCATACAGTGGCCAGTAAGGATTCCCACCAATAGTCTGCAGTCCTTCCGTGGAAGTTGCAGCAGGTAGCGAGTGCGTTGGGCATTGAACTCATTGCCCATTGTTCTTGTTGCTTTGCATGTGGTGGTGTTCCGCCACCTAAGGTTGATGAGCTTATGTTGCTCTGCAGTGACAGACAGCCTACTTCTTAGTGCACCTGTGATGCAGAGTAGTGCCTGACGCTGAGCCTTCTTCATTAAGGCGAGATAGGTCTTCTTTTCAGTCGCTGGCCACCACACGAAAACGCCATAGAGCAGGGTTGGATGCACTACCGAGATGTAGATCCAGTGCATTAATCGGGGTTACAGGCGAGCAGCTAAGCATCTGCTTTGATGCATTAAGCGCCATGGTTGCCTTTTTCACCCTTTCTCCACATTGGGTCTCCAAGTCTGCTTGCTATCCAACACTGTTCCTAGGTATCTCACATGGGTGCTTGGTTTCAGCGTTTGTCCGTTTAATGTCGGGGGGTCCAGTGCGGGACCTTGTACCTCTTAGTGAAGAGTATAAGGTCCGTCTTATCCGCATTGATTTGTAAACCGGCTTCCTCCGCCCATTTGCAAATCACCCTGAGAGTCTGTTCCATTAAGGAGCTGATAGTGGATGGGCATACCCCCGTGATAATTATACCTATGTGTCCACATCTACAACGAGATTCCATGGAAGTGGTGACAGGACTCCTTGAGAGGTTCCTCTACCTGCTTTTCTGATTGTGGTTGCCGCACCCCAATATGTCTTAACCTTCCTACAGCCTAGGAGGCGCTTGATCCAGTTGGTGATGGCAGGGTGAGTGTCCATCGATCTCAGTCGATCGATAATGGCGTTTGGGTTGACATTATTGAATGCGCCTGAGATGTCTACGTAGGCTCGCATTGCGTATTCTTTGTGGTTTAATGCAATCTCAATCGAGCTCACTAGCGAGTGTAGCGCAGTCTCTACTGATTTGCCTTTAGTGTATGCATGTTGATTTGTTGCTAACTGTTCTCCCTTATTCCTAATGTATAGGTCCAGCAACTTCTCTATCGTTTTGAGTAGGAAGGACGTGAGACTGAAAGGTCTGTAGTCCTTCGGGCTATTATGACCACATTTCCCAGCATTTGGTAGGAATGTTACCCTAGCTGTTCTAGAGAGAGTTGGAATGTGACCAGTTCTTAGACAAGCTTTGAATATTTTGAGAAGACATGGTGATATTACATCAGTAGTGTTCTTCAGCATGGCCGGTATGATTCCATCGAGTCCTGGGCTTTTTATGCTCGCGAATGATTTAATGGCCCATATAAGTTTGTTTGGCGTGACTATATCTATGGGAATTTGATAGTCGTCGCCTGTAGTGAGATGGCGCTCTGTCTCATCCGACAGGTCTGTGCAACCTGGAAAGTGCGTGGACATCAGTGCTTGAAGTGTTTCTTCGCTATTTTCGGTCCAAGACCCATTGTCAAGTTTTAGTTGACATTGTATTGTGGGTTGTTTGGAAAGTAGCTTCCTGAGCATGCCCATTTCCGGTACCGATTCCAGGTCGGAGCAGAACTTCCTCTAGGAGTGTGTTTGGAGTCGAGATCGAACTGAATATATTTATGGTCTGAAAAGGAGGGTCTTTCGAGGACCCTCCAATGAGAAATATTTGTATCTGCTGCGAGTGTGAGGTCAAGGACGTTTGACGAAGTTGGGCCTACGTTCGTATGTACCTCCCCCCGGGTTAGCAATACTTAGGTTAGAGGTGAGAATGAAATCTAAGAGAGACTCACCTCTTGCGTTTGTGTCGGGCGATCCTCATACGCAGTGGTGTGCGTTGGCGTCCTCATGTTGTTATTAGCCTCACTAGTTCGTCGGGCGGTGCAGGTATGTCGTGGGCATTGTAGGAGGATGCTACCGTGAGGCGCCTATTCCCACTTTCCAGCTTCACCACGGTTCCTGAACTAAGGCCACATAGACGGGCCCTTGCTCCAAGGCCAACATGAGCTCCGTCGATGCCAACTTACTCTTATGCAGTGCCCTCAACAAGTGAGGTAGCTGCGACACCTGCTGAGGACGGGTTGACTATGACTGTCAGGTCACCGTCTTCGTCGTCGGCCTATTCGTCCGAGGCTATTTCGAGCGCCTGGGTGGCTTCGAGGACGGTTTCTATGCCCAAATCCCTCTCCACCTCACCAGTCTGTAGAGTGTGCGTATCCTTGTCTGCGGGATTCCGCTTCTTTAGCCTGAGGTATACGCTACCTATGCCATAGGCCATTTTCCCATAGCGGGGGTAGAGTATGTCCTCCGCCTCTTTGTTGATTTTCAGGATTGCATGCTGGCCCCCCTCTGCTGTGGAGAAGGTACCAGCATGTAACACCTTCCAATCGTCTGACGGGACGTCCTTGTTCTGCCTCTGTAGCAGCCTCAGCGCCTGGTCTCCTCGGACGGCGATGTGGAGGAGTACCTTTGCTTTCGGTTTAGACGGGATGTTCACCCTGTCGACCACTTCCAGCATGGCCCCCTCCCACAACGCCCCCAGTGTCGGGACCTTCGACTTCAGCCAGCACAGAGTCGGGTCATTATTGCAGCTGATGATTTTGGCTCCGTTGAGCCACCCTGCGCCGTCGAAAGTGGGCATGGGAGCTTCCGGCTCCTCGTCCAATCTTTCCAGCAACAGCCCGAATAGCTTCTCGTGAACTACTCTTCACTCTTTTTGTGCATATACTGAAATTTCATCTTGATCGGACTAGTAGTTTTTAAGTTACAGCCGTTTATCCAACGGCATTTGGTGCGTGGCTAATATCAAAACACAACTTTGAATGCGATTATCTCGGAATGACTTTTTTTCAAAAGTACTGTTACGGTGATCACGATAACTCAAAAACTTGTCAACCGATTTTCAATATTTTTTTTTCTAATATTCGTATGGAAAATTTCGTGTACTTGAACGATCGACTTTTTTCGAAAAATGTTTGAATTTTTTTCAAAATTCTGTTTTTTTAAAAATTTGACCCCAAAAAATTCGATTTTTCATTTGAACCATTTTTTTAGTAAAAAAAATTTTTTTATTTTTATCTTGAATAAATTTTTTACTTTTTCAATTTCATTTAAGCGGTTCGCCGTAGAGAATGATCACCGCAAACCTCTATAATAAAAAGGTGTCTCGGGGCGTGACCTTTAAGTCCGTCAGTTTTCAAAATTTTTTTGAAATTAAAATTGTTTTTATTTCTTTAAATATGTATCTAAAGTATTGTGTTTTCCTTTTTAGACCCCGTACTCTTAAAAAGAGTATAGGGGTCTATTAGGTTTGTCAGAAGCCAATTGTGAGTAACAGGCAGAAGGAAGCTTTTCCGACCCTATAAAGTATATATATTCTTGATCAGCATCAACAGCCGAGTCGATATAGCAATGTCAGTCTGTCTGTCTGTCCGTCTGTCTGTCTGTCCGTCCGTCTGTATGAACACCTGGATCTTTTAAACTACAAGAGCTAGAGACACCAAATTTTTTAATGAAAGTCCGTCTATGATGTACGCAGATCAAGTTTATTTCAAATCGGCGCCACGCCCCCCACCGCCCCCGCAATAAGCAAAAAGCTAGACACACCTCGGAAAACGGTAATGGGTATTATAAATGATTAGTGTGAGCTGATATATTAATGCAATTAAAATAATTATTAAAGTTGTTATAGTTACAATTTGGAATGTGTTGTAATATTTTGGTTATTGGTTATTGGTATTGGTTATTAATATTTTATCTAATTGGATTGAACAATTTAGAGTGTAGGGGTGTGAATATTTATATTTTGTTTTTGCACATAATTATATTATATTTCTACAGTATTGGTAAATATGCAAATACCAAATATCGTATGCTATCGATATTCAATATCAGTTATCAATATATGCGATATCGATATATTGACTGACGATTTTTTATCTAAGTGGCAAATGTAACTACCATTCCCTGTTTGACAATGAATCAAACCACTCGCATCAAGCGACAATTAAAGTGGAAAATTAATTTTGTGCCATCCAGTATATTTTACATAATATTTTTCGTTTTTCTGCACTAATAGTGCAGAATAATTGTGCGCCGCGCCTAAGTGCACTTATTTAGTGAATTCATCAAGGCCAAATGCCAAAATAAGTAATGTGTTTTTGTGTCATATTAGCGTCTTTTCGTGTAGTTTCGGAGTGTATTTCCCCGGAAGAAGACAAGGAAAGGGCATTTGCTTGATGCCACCACAGTGCGCATCTGAGATATCATCGTATTGACTACGCATTGTGTGCGAACATTGTTCATCGGGGCATCGTGCACGTGGCTAACGACGCTGTACACATCGTTGGAGGCGCACATAGACCGCACATAAAAACCTGTATCGGACTCGTTGTGCTTGATCGCTGGAGCAACCCCAGTGAATTCAACCGACGCATGAATCCAATGCGATCAAGGCAATAAAATGTAATATGTACAGTAACAAGTAAGAAACGCTACAGTCAAGCGCGCCGACTGTAAAAGACCCCGTACTCTCCTTGTATTAGAAATTAATATTTGAATGCGATATAATTTAAAATTGAAGTTTTAAAATAAAATATAAAAAACAAGTAAGAAAGGCTACAGTCGAGCACGCCGACTGTAAAAGACCCCGTACTCTCCTTGTATTCGAAATTAATATTTGAATACGACTGTAATTTAAAATTTAAGTTTTAAAATTAAATTAAAAAAAAAATTTTAAATCAGTCACTGATGGGATTTGAACCCGCGCTTACTGACGCAAGTTCCATATCATGCTGCCCTACTAGTTGCACCACTACATTCATTACGCGCTTCATGGGCTACTTTGTTGTCTAATTGCTCAGTTGTTTATAGTTGGATTTTTATGCAACTTTTAGGTTAGTTTGATATAATTTGTCTTTAAACAAATTTTGAACTACAATACCGTACTACATTACCAAATGCTTTAAAAACGGCATATAAGTTTGGAAAATTTGCTTAGTTCTTGTGGAAAGAGGGGGCGTGGCAGACCAAAATTTTGAATGACGTCGCATTTGTGTTGTCTCTAGGAACCTGCGTACCAGAATTGGTGTTCCTAAGTGCTATAGTTACAAAGATATTCGCAGAAAACATCAATTTTTTCCGAGGTGTGTCTAGTTTTTTGCTTATTGCGGGGGCGGTGGGGGGCGTGGCGCCGATTTGAAATAAACTTGATCTGCGTACATCATAGACGAACTTTCATTAAAAAATTTGGTGTCTCTAGCTCTTGTAGTTTAAAAGATCCAGGTGTTCATACAGACGGACGGACAGACAGACAGACAGACAGACGGACAGACGGACAGACGGACAGACGGACATTGCTATATCGACTCGGCTGTTGATGCTGATCAAGAATATATATACTTTATAGGGTCGGAAAAGCTTCCTTCTGCCTGTTACGCACATTTGGCTTCTGACAAACCTAATAGACCCCTATACTCTTTTTAAGAGTACGGGGTCTAAAAATTTTAAATCAAGCCACTGATGGGATTCGAGCCCGCGCTAACTGACACAAGTTCCATAACACGCTGCAACCCTAATAGTTGCATCACACCATTCATTTTGCACAATTGCGATTATTTTCATTTATATATATTAATGTAGTTATATATAAAAAAAAAAAATAAATAAATAAATTTCTGGGCTAGTTCCTGGTTTGAACCGCAGACCATTGGTTTAGAAAGAAATACCACCTTCACCTAGGCCACACTCTGTTTGGTAACTGTCGTGACTAATATAAGTGAACATAGAGTTATCTCTTTCTTTCAACCACGTGCACATAAATTACATTTATTCAATTTTACAAAGTAAACGACAAACGACTAACAGCAACCCTACACTTTTACACCCGTTAATATTGTATATTTACATTTTTGTTTGAAATTTAAAAAAGTACATTAACAAATTCCACTTTCGGGAATTGAACCTGCGCAACTTGCAGAACACGCCGCAACCCTATCAGTAACACCACGCCCACACTTAACGCATGTCCGATTATTTTCATTTACATATAATAATGTTATATAACAAGCAAAAAAAAAAAAAAATTAAACTTCTGAGTCTGTGTCGGGACTCGAACCGCAGTTCTTCTGTTTACATACAAGGAGTTTCTACTACCTGGGCCACGCTCTCAAACTTCAACGGCTAATTATATATAAACATAGTGTTATCTCTTTTCTTTCAACCACGTGCATTGACAATGCGCTTCAAAGGAGACTTTGTTACCTAATTACTCAGTTGTTTATAGTTAGATTTTTATGCAACTTTTAGGGTAGTTTGATATAATTAGTCTTTAAACAAATTGTTTAATTATAATACTGTAATATATTAGCAAATGCTTTAAAAACGGCATGTAAATTTTGAAAAGTTTTTTAGCTCTTGTGGGAAAAGGGGGCGTGGCAGACCAAAACTTTTAATGACGTTGCATTTGTGCTGTTTCTAGGAACCTGCGTACCAGAATTGGTGTTCCTAAGTGCCATGGTTACGGAGATATTCGCAGAAAAAATCGATTTTTTCCGTGGTGTGTCTAGTTTTTTGCTTATTGCGGGGGCGGTGGGGGGTGTGGCCCTGATTTGAAATAAACTTGATCTGCGTACATCATAGACGGACTTTCATTAAAAAATTTGGTGTCTCTAGCGTTTGTAGTTTAAAAGATCCAGGTGTTCATACAGACGGACAGACAGACGGACAGACGGAGGGACGGACAGACGGACAGAATATATATACTTTATAGGGTCGGAAAAGCTTCCTTCTGCCTGTTACACACATTTCGCTTCTGACAAACCTAATAGACCCCTATACTCTTTTTTTGAGTACGGGGTCTAAAAATTAATTAATTTTGTCAGCATTATGACCTTTTTTGCTAGTCTATGCGCAAATTAAATCAAAGCTAATGTTCCATTCGTATATCTGAATTTTTGAAAGTATTTTAAAATGAATTTTCTATCGCAAATAATACTAATAAATATAATAGTAACGAATAATAATAATAATAAGTAAGAAAATCAAATTTTGGTATGGTATGTATAATAATATGAATATTAGTTGTAAATATAGTTTATTTGTGGGTTACACTTGTCTTTATTCTTATATTAGGTTTGCAGTCGGAGTTTACATCAAGTACTATTTAAATCGAAGTAGAATGTAAGAGTATAGGCTTCGGCGGCAAGAATAGAACTGACTTGACAGAAGTCTGTATGGGGATATTTATATGTTTATTGTTTGTATGTGTTAGTGAGTTTTTCATGTAACATTCAATTTGGACTTTGGAGTTTAGACTCTTGGAATGCTAGGATGCTCATGTTCTGATTCTGATATCGTCTTATAATTTGAAAGTTTACATTGAGATTTGTCGGGAGTCTATGTTAATAGTAAAATTGTTTATAATAGCAACATGATGGGAATTGAGCGTGTGTAATGGGTTGTCGATATATAACTCCCCCATCCTTAAGAAAATAGCCTGTCCTCAGGCAGATTCAATTGGGTAAAGTGTGGCGCTTGGCTCACTAACTTCTGGAATTTTGATTTCTTCTTTTTGGGGTAAAGTTTTAAACTTATAGATTAAGTACAATATTAGACTTATAATTGTAATTACAAATGATATTATAGTTATAGCTTGATATATGTTATTATATTTAGTATACTCGAATATTATTTCTTTTGTTTGAATGTATGATATGGGTTCAAGCTTTGTAATATTGTTTGTTACATAAATGTTTTGAGTGCAATCTAGATGTGTATGTTGTTTGATAATTTTTATAAGTTTTAAAAAATTTACAAGCTGTTGGGACTTGATTTAAAATACCAATTACACAATTATTTGCTTCGATTTTTTTGGTAACCTTATTGAACAATACATCATTTTTAAAATAATGGCTATCATTTACATTTTCTGTTAAGATTTTATTATCTTGATCTTGAAATGGAAATATCTCAAAGACTGGGGTTTTACTTATTTTACGTAGAATATTAGAAATAATTAGTATTTCATTTGCATCGGTTTTTAGCCAAGTGGAGGTTTTAGTGTTACATTTTTTTTTTAGAAAAAATTAGTATTTCATTTGCATCAGTTTTTAGCCAAGTGGAGGTTTTAGAGTTTAGTAGTTTCTCAAAAGTTACATTTTTTAGAAAATTATGTTTAAGTAGTTTAGGATTGAATATTCCTAGCCTGGTTAGTTGCATACCTAACTCAATATCTTCGATGTATTCGGTGAAATGTTCAATATTGAATATTAGCAATTCAAATTTTTTCGCTTTTTCTTTTTCTGACATAATTGAATTTGTAAGACTTCGACATATGTATATAAATAAACTTTATTGTCTTTTCTCTTACAACTAACAATTGTTATGATAATGCTTGTTTCTTATTAAGACTCTTCTGACTGAACTGAATTAATTGAATCACTCAAATGAACGAATTTAACAAATTAAAGCTATCGATATTTCAGTATGTATGTATTAAGTCGACGAGACTGCCATATCCACTCCCCCTCCGATACTGCAGCTAACTTGCGAAATGTACGTGACGATTTGATGGGCGATCCGTACGTCCGCTGCGCGTCTGGATGATGTGTCGTTGAGTACTGTTGTATGCTGCAGGTAAGGGTGTTACATCGTCTGCTTCTATGTAAGCTGCCTTTACTCGATCGATGGAGACTGTGGTTTGTTTGCCGTTGATGGAAATAACAAAATTTTTATACTCTCTGCAAGAGTATATTGGGCTTGTGCAAATGTATGTAACAAGCAGAAGGAGGCGTGGCAGACCCCATAAAGTATATATATTCTTGATCAGCACCACAAGCCTAGTCGATATAGCCATGTCCGTCTGTCCGTCTGTCTGTCCGTAGGTTAGGTAGGTTAGGTAGAATGGCTGTTGGTGCTACAGATAGTACCAACACACATGGGCCGTTGGTCGGCTCGTTGTGATACCATAAGTGGGGTCAAGGACTACGTTTGTTAAACATTATACAGGGAGGAGGGAAGCTAAGTGTGCATGTTAGCAGTTTGGTCGCTCTCGCTGTGATTCCAGCCTGAGGCGTGGATATACCGAGAGAGTTGTTTGGGCTGTATAATTGACAACTCTGACAGCTTGCGAGTTCGGTCTTTCGACCGAGTGGGCCAAGTGAGTCGAGAGATTCTTCATCCTGCTGTGGTTTCCCACCTTAAGCCTGCCAGATTCTCAAAATGGTTTTCAATCATGAGCCTGGACGACGCCAGGGGCATGTGTACCTGCTCACTCTCGTTGTCGAGAGCGGAGACTGTACCCATCCTCGCGAGTTCATCTGCAACACAGTTTCCTTCTATGTTGCTGTGGCCAGGGACCCATATGAGGAGAATATCGAACTGTTCAGCCATATGATATTTGATTGTCCTACCGCATTAGGTTTCCAGAGGTTGACTTCTCTCATTCTGAGTGCGGCTAGAGTAGCCGTTTTTGAGCCCATTAGATCTATAGGGAGAAAGTGAAGGATGGCATCGACAGCCTCTCCAGGGGTGGTGCGCAGGGCCCCCATCGCGAGGAGCCCTGCCATTCGTTGTATTCTACTGAGTCTATCAAGGACGGTCTTTCTTTTCAAGGCGGGCCACCATACTACAACTCCATACAAAAGGATTGGTCGTACGATTGCAGTATAGAGTCATTTGGTGATATGAGGGTTTAAGCCCCATTTTAGTCCGATTGTTTTCCTACATGTGAAAAGGGCAACTGAGGCTTTCCGTGCTCTGTCTTCTATGCACGCCTTCCAGTTCAGTTTCCGATCACATAGGGTTTGGGGGAATTTCCCAGAGAACATTATGGCGAGGTCGTCAGCGTAGGCAACAACCCGACACCCATCTTTGACTAGTTCATGCAGCAATGCGTTAACCGCCACCTTCCATAGAAGGGGGGATAGGACACCACCCTGTGGAGTGCCTCTTATGACGTATTCGGTGATGCTGACATCACCAAACGAGGTCTCGATCAATCTGCTGGTTAGCAGTTGCTTTACCAGGTTGACGGTCAGATCGTCTGTACCTAGGTGCGTCAGAGCTTCGGTGATTGGCTCCGGGAGAATATTGTTGAAAGCCCCCTCGATATCGAGAATTGCTACTAGAGCGAACTCCTTTAGAGAGAGGGTTTTCTCCAGTAGCGATACAATGTCGTGGAGGGCCGTCTCTGTGGACCTGCCCTTGCGATATGCATGTTGAGCGGATGAGAAACAGTTCTTGGGAATACTGTCTTGGAGGTGCCAGTTAAGAAGCCGTGCCAACACCTTGAGGAGAAAAGAGGAGTGACTAATGGGCCTAAAGTCCTTCGGAGTACAATGTGAGGGTTTCCCAGCCTTGGGAATGAATATGACCCTGGATCGCAGCCAGGGTTTAGGGATAGAGCCTGATAGGACTATGTGCTGGAAGATTTGTTGAAGCCAGTTGGGGGCCCAGTCACCTGCATGGATCAGATGGGCCGGAATGATACCACCCGGTCCTGGCGATTTGAAAGGCTTGAAGCTTTTGATGGCCCCGCGAATGTTGTTCTTGCTGAACAGGGTTGGGGGAAAGGAGGACATCCAGTTGGATAGCGGCAGGGGGGATGTCACAGGGTTGTCCGAGCATCCAGGGAAATGAGCATTAGTCAGCAGCTCGAGTGACTCCTCGCTGGTTGATGTTCAGGAGTTGTCACTTCGCCTGAGAAAGCCCAATGAAGGGGAGGATTTAGAGAGTACCTTTCTGAGTCTAGCTGCCTCGGAGGTATCCTCTATATTCGAGCAGAATCTACGCCAGGACCTGCGTTTGGCTTTGCGCAGCTCCTTGTTGTAGGAGGAGAGTGAGGCCTTGTAATTTAGCCAAGATTCATCAGAGTTTAGTCTCTTTGCTAGGTTAAAAAGCCTTTTGGCCGAAGTGCGGAGCTCATTTAAAGGTGGGGTCCACCATGGAGGTTTAGGGCGTCTCGCTTCTCTACTAAGTGGACATGCACTTAGTGATGCCTGGTTTAGTGCGGAAGTGAAAGAGGATACTAGCTGTTCCACGTTTGTGTCACGTGCCCTGGGTGGTGTCTGAGGGTTTAGCCGTTCTACGTGAGCCTCGAAGAGGGCCCAGTTTGTTTTCTTTAGATTGCGATAGGGGGCGTGCCTAGGTACCGCAAGTGAGATTATAGTCTCAATATATCTATGGTCGGAGAAGGAGTGCTCCTCCAGAACCTTCCAAGATGTTAAACGAGATTCAAGGGAGCTGGATATAAGGGTCAGGTCCAGCACCTCTTGCCTTTTTTTAATTATAGAGGTAGGCTCATTACCACGATTACAGATGAGAAGTTTAGTCGATAGGAGGAAGTTAAAGATGGACTCACCCCTGTCATTTATGTCAGTGCTGCCCCACTGAGTGTGATGGGCGTTGGCATCGCATCCGATTAGCAGATCCTTGCGAGATTTATCCACCATCGCTACTAGATCGCGTAGGAGTTTAGGAGGGGGGGGATCGGTCTGATCGTGTCCCATGTACGACGCGGCTGCTGCCTTACAGTGGTGGAGGTTTATCTGCAGGATGCGTAAGTTCATCCTGAGACTTAGCTTCCAACACTGTGATGTCGGTGACTGAGCCGTCCTCCTCCAATTCTTCTAACTCAGCCACTCCGACCCTTCTGAGCCCTCTAGCGAGGTCACTCTCTTCGGAGACATACCCATCCAGTATGTCTTCCTCCTGGTTCATGGTATCCCTTGCTCCTAGCATCGGCTTTGAAAATGCGGATATGAGCTCTTTTAAAGCCGTAGGACACGGACCCGTCCATCTTGGCGAGGAGCTCCGCTGAAGTCTCGTCAAGGGTCAGTAGCACTTGTCTTGACAGACCCACCGCTTTCTCCACTTTGGTGACCTTCCAGTTTGCTGTTGGAAGGTTTGGATTGCACACCTGCAACAACTTCAAGATGGCTTTTCGGAGACCTAGACCCTGGCACGAGGGTTACTGGGAACACAGTCCCAGTCAACCACTTCAAGTTTAGCTCCCGGATATACTTCCCCGAGGGAGGCGACCGCCGTCCTATAGAGAACCACAGAGCGAGTATCTAGACAGGCGATGGCTTTCACCCGACCCTGATGCCACCCTGCGTCCTCACAGGTCGGCGGAGCCCCTCCGCATTCCTCTAGAATGCTTAGGAATCTGTCTTGGAGCTCATTTTCCACCATCCGCCACTTGTCGCGTGGGATCAGGCCCTCGGGAGAGCCCCGGTCTAGGACTCCTACGAGGATCCTGTTCCTTGCGACTTCAGCAAAGGATCTGGTGGGGATGACTTTGCTGCGCTTGGCTTGCGAGCTGTGTCCTTCCGTCGACCTCTGTCGTTTGTTGCTTGCCGAGCTCTTCTTCACACTCATCTTGGGCGGCTGGTAGTTTGGCAGGATTGACCTAGACCAACTGACCAGTTCCTCGCTCTCTGGAGTGTTGTCGGCTTCTTTGGACAGGATGAAAGCTGCCCTTTTCTTGTCCTGATAGGACGCCTTCTTCTCCTGCTTATTCGTGACGTTGGGTTCAGAGGCACCTTTGGTCGCCAACCCAGTGTCCGGCAGGGCAGCCGCAGTAATGCTCAGCTTGCCGTAGCGTTCTACATGGGAGGTTCCCTTGGGTGTCTCCATATGGTCGGTTGCCGGTTGTCTTGCCGGTACCCCTTCCCCAACATTCTTTGGAGTGCTATGGATTGGCTTATCCATACGCACGCCTGGACAGGGATTGTCGTGTCCCTCTGTTTTGTTTTCTTTTTTTTGTGTTTTTGTGTTGTTTTTTTGTTGTGTTTGTTTAGTTTGTTTATAAAGGTTTTCCATGTTAGATCCCACGAGTGTGCAGGAAGGAGAGGTCCGCCACGTCATAGCCTGCGTTGACGTGGTAAGCCTAGATTGAAACTGGGGGTCGGCAGGTACCCAGAGTCCGCATATTAGCGATCGAGCACCCCCTCGACCACGCATCCATGGGCATATACTGTTTCACCTTTGGATTGGGGTGACTTTTTTGAGAAGTTTTTTACTTCTAGCCCGACTACCATTAGTCAGCATCCAAGGCAGAGACATGACCGTACCAAGGACCTGCTTCCAGCCGCCCTCACGTGGAGAGTATAGTCGCACTTCCGACGGTATATACAGTTACGGCAGTAAGATCGGAATCCACTGTTCTTCCCCCTGTATATCCGACGGCTGACGGCCGTGTCTGTCCGTATGAACATACAGATTTCAGAGATGGCAAAAGCTACAAATTCGAGTTTGGTCTCTATCGACTCGATATTTAGTCAGTCAATACAAGAATCTTTTTTTTTTTGATGCCATGCCCCATTTGCCCACAATGTGCAAAAAACTAGACATGCCTCGGAAAAAATAGATGTTTTGAGCGAATATCTCAGTAACTACGGCACTTAGGAATACCAAATGTGGTACACATTAGAGCACTGCATGAATGCCTAAAAAAGCATATTCAAATGTACAATGTCAAAATTGAATTGAGTGAATACTAGTAGAAATCTAAATGAAAATGAGTGAGTAAGTGATGTCGTGTTTCACTTGGCAAGCTGAGTGTGTACCCGAAACGTAACGAATTGAATGAGTAAGTAGTAGGAGTAGTAGAATGTTGTATTTTGAATACATTCGAATATTGACAGCCTACTTTAATTCAAAAAAAATTCTATGTTACTTCGACAACTTTAAACGGGCGACAATTTTATACTACCCATTGGGTAACAACATAACAACCATTAAGCCACAAGTCCATTCAGTTCAATTCCACATTCGTTTTTAATATTTTCCAAAATATGGCCACACTTTGCTTCGCCCGCTCTTATCAAAAAAGCGGAACAATGCATTTTGCAACATTTTTTAACTTCGTCGCTTTCAAGCAGCGTGCTATTAATCTCCTATATAATATTTAATATATATTAATTAATTAATCTTTAAGTCTGCTCAGAATTTATTAAATCACAAAATGAATACTCAAAATATTCAATAAACTACTATTGTAATTCGAATGTTTTTGAAGTTTTCATTTCATTTTGCTCATGTTTCATTGTATTCAGTATTTCGACATGTGACACAACGGTTAGTTTATAGTATACAGTAGAATACAAATTCGTTTCATTGTGTCATTTTCACTCACTCATATTCTACTCAATTCGAATGTATTCAATGTGATTTTGCTTTGAATGTATTCATGCAGTGCTCTAGTACACATGTTCCTAAGGACAGCATAAATACATTACCATTTAACATTTTTGGCTGCCACGACCCCTTATGCCTTAAGAAAAAAATAAAATTTTCAAATTTGCATGCCGTTTTAAAGGCATTTGTTCTTATCGTAGAGTATTGTTACCTATGATTCCTTTAAAGACAAATTTAAAGACAAATATCAAACTATGCTGAAAGTTGCATTAAAATCCAACAATAAAAAATAGAGCTACCGATTGTAAAGTTAATATTTAAGTCAATGCATGAGTGCGAGCGCGACAGAAACATACAAGCATATATTCGAACACTTTTGATATATATGTGGCGGAAATAGTATACATACACACATATATACATATATATGTGTATACATATAACGTCAAACGAATTTGTATGTGCATACAGACAAACATATGTATGTTCGATTATAAATTGTCTTTTTTGTTGTAACGTGTTCTAATAGAAGAACTATCTATTGTAATATCCGGATACTGATTTTAACATTAATTAGTTGGGAATATAAGCAGAGAGTATTATACGGTCGTGCTCGTTCGACTGTACTTTTGCTTACCTGTTTTCATTGCGGCTTATAACTAGAAATGGTCCATCGGTCCATGGTGGCGGCATAACTGTGTCGTCTGGTAAAAACATGTGAGTGCATGTTTTAAGATCATTTTGCAGAAATACTTTGGGAGTGCCATGATGAGATGTATTTACTGGTTTCAGTTCGGCCATGGTTGAACGTAGTTTCCTAATGAATTTGCTTTCGATATATTCGTCGGAAGGTTCCTCGAAGAATTCTCCCGGCAGCCTTAGTGTTGTACCATAAATCATTTCAGCTGGAGATGCATTAAGGTCTTCTTTAAGTGTTGCACGCAGACCCAGGAGTACAATTGGAGTGCTGTCAACCCAGTTAGAATTAGTGTGACATTTGATGGAGCTTTTTAGTGTCCTGTGCATTCTCTCCTCCATTCCGTTAGCTTGTGGGTGGTACGCTGTGGTTCGAAGATGCTTAGAGCCGGTCAAACGAGTGAGCTCCTTAAACAGACGAGACTCAAATTGTCTTCCTTGATCGGGGGTTATTACATGCGGCATACCGTAGTTTGCAATCCAACCTTGTAATGGGGCTTTGGCCACTGTCTCAGTTATGATGTCTGCTAAGGGAATGGCCGCTGGCCACCGTGAGAAACGGTCGATGCAGATCAGGCAGTATTTATAATTGTTTGAAAGTGGCAGTTGTCCTATTAGATCAATATTGATGTGTTCAAACCGTTTGTCTGGTGGTTCGAATTTTTGCAATGCCGCTTTGTTGTGCCTATGCATTTTTATTTGCTGACAATTTGTGCAGTTGTTTACCATCATAGGGATTTCCCTCTTCATATTTTTCCACACGAAGCGTTCGGATATAAGATTGACTGTTGCTCGTTTGCCATGATGTGACAACCTGTGAATTGCGTTAAAGAACTGCCTGCGAAAGTTGTGTGTGACGTATGGACGGATCCGTTCTGTTGATGTGTCGCAATATATAAGAGTCTTTGAGTCGTTGAGCTGGATCTGTTCAAGCTGCAGAGAAGAGTTCTCTAGTAGTTGACCTAGCTCTTCATCGGATTCTTGACTTAATGCCAGTTTCTTGAAATCCAACTGATCGTCATTGAAGATTGCCTCCACTCTTGATAACGTATCTGCAATGATTTTATCTTTGCCTGCGATGTGCTAAATATCTGTGGTATATTCAATGATGAAAGTGAGCTGTCGAGTTTGTTTCGAAGTAGTTTTCTCTGGATTTTGTTGAAAACCAAACGTGAGCGGCTTGTGGTCGGTTAGTATGGTACAGTTGCGTCCTTCGATCATGTGTGCGAAATACTTAACGGCCAGAAAAATTGCTAGCAACTCGCGATCGTAGGTACTTTGCTTTTTTTGTGCCTCCGATATTCGTTTGGAAAAGAAGCCAAGCGGTCTGAGTGGAAGTTGCTTGCATCGACATGTAGTACCAATTTGGCAATTGCTAAAGGATGCGTGAGAGTTGTCACGCGTGATGAATCGGTTTTGCATTGCTCGAACATCTTTTCCGCTGAGTCGTTCCACTTAATCGGAGATATGTCCTTCTTTTTGTTTCCGACAATGAGCTTCTGAAGTTGTCCTTGCTTATAATCTGCGTTAGGTAAGCATCTCCTGTAGACATTTAGCATTGCCAAGAAACTTTTGAGCTCATGCGCCAACTTTGGTTTTTGAAGTCCACAATTGCTTGAATGCGATCGCCTGTTGGCTTAATGCCTGTGATGTGATAGCCTAGAAAATCCACCTGTTTATATCCCACATATCCTACACTTTGAGGCATTTATGCGCAAGCCATGCTGGCGAAGTCTATCGAAGACGTCCTTGAGGTGCTGATAGTGTTCGTGTGCGCTTTGTGACGCTATACAGATGTCGTCTATGTAGACTATCACGTTTTCCATATCACGAAAGATTTGGTCCATAAATCGCTGAAAAGTTTGGCTTGCGTTCACATTGAATTCGAAGAGCCCGAATGGAGTGATGATGGAAGTATCTGATGATATGCTCGTTGAGAAGATTGTTTTATGGTTGAGCTAAGCGTCTATAGTCTCCGCATGGTGGCCATTCCGCCTTGTTTTTCTTCGGAGCCATATGCAGTGGACTCGCCCATTGGCTGCTACTTGGACTTAAAAATGCCCTGTTATAGCATATAGTCGAATTCCCGTTTGGCAATCGTTAGCTTTTCAGGGTTTAGTCGTCGGGCTTTGGATGCTACGGGCTGATATTTTGTAAATATGTGATGCTGTACTGATGTTTTTGTATTATGTATTGCATATTTAAATGGCATAGTTAGATCTTTGTATTCCCGTAGAAGTAACTCAAAGTGGCTGCTGCTTGCTGGAGAAACAGTATAAAGATGGCGGCTTGACGCCTACCCGAAAAACTTCTTGCAGTGCCTGTGCTTGAAGTGCGCTTTGTCCGTGAACCTCCGTGCTGGTGCCAGGAGCTGACTGCTCCATTTGTTCTCCGTTGCTGACCATGTTCAGTGCGGCGTGCTTTCGATCTACAATTTCACAACATTTGGGACTGTGTGTTTGTGCGTGGGCAATGAGCGTGCACAGTTGCGTCTGTCGATGTTGCGACTTATTAACTTGTGTGTTAGTGTATTGCACAATCGGTTGCGTTCATTCAAACATCGCGGTCACCAATGTAAGATTTCGACATATGTATATAAATAAACTTTATTGTCTTTTCTCTTACAACTAACAATTGTAATGGTAATGCTTGTTTCTTATTAAGACTCTTCTTCTTCATGAGTAAGTCGCTTCTACTCTTAAGAACTGAACTGAATTAATTGAATCACTCAAATGAACGAATATAACTAATTAAAGCTATCGATATTTCGGTATGTATGTATTGAGTCGACGAAACTGCCGTTTTTAGTCCTTGGTTTACTACATCTATTATGTAATTTAGTTCATTAGCCTGAACGCTATTTCCTGCTGCTAGATTATTAATTTTCTCTTCTAGTTCTATTTTATCATCATTGTCTAATGTTCCGAATAAGTATTTGTAAGCTGAACCTACAGCGTAAATTAGTCCTCTTTTATTACGTTTTACAATTTGTATGCTATTAATTTCTCTTTCAAATTTTTCAATTAAATATTGTATATAGGTTGTATTTTGGAACTCTCTAGCTTCGTTGATTAGTTTATTATAAGTTAATTTTATTTGGTGTTAATTTCGATACTTTGGTTCAAGGTTGGTTTGATGATTGTTAATAGGATGGCCATAATTAATAGTTTGCTTAGTTGACCTGAAATTAGTTGTTATATTTACTTATATTAATTTTCTTTCGCTTTTAAACTTGGAGTTATAATGAGTTACTTTTCTACCTCTATTAGTTTCTTCAAAATGTTTTTCGTCAATTTGGTAAATTTGCCCTGTTTTCTTGAAAGGATTAGTGGTTTTTGATTTTACCAGAGGAGCTTGTCTATATTTGGTGTCTATCTCAAAATCATGTCGGTTTTGGTTTAATTGTTCGATTTGTTTTGCTTTGTTCTCTTGTGTGTTAATATCAGCAGGTGTTCAATTTGTAGTTTTATGTTTAATTTTATGATTATACGTTTATAGAATTGTTTCGAATTTAGTTAGTTTGTCTTCTACACTGTTTTCATTGTTTATTAATCTAAGTTTCTCATTGACAGTTCGATGAAATCTTACGATATTCGAAATGCCGCTTTTATTGGAGGAGACATTAATTTTAACGTTTTCTTCTTTTAACCGATTTTGTAAGGCAGCGCATATGAATGCTGAATCTTTGTCTGCTTTGATTTCTATGGGCATTCCCATTTCATTACAAATTCTCATTATTGCTCTTTTTGCTTCTAACCAATCTCAGGATTTAATTTCTATTAATGAAGCGAATTTTGAATAAATGTCAATGCAAGATAGGAATTGTAAATTATCTATCGCTTCGCAATCGCTTTTGCTGACGGACGTGTTTTACATCGCTTCTAACTCTTTTCCAGTTTTCCTCGTTTATACACTCAATTTTATTTGATATTTTCCGGCTATTTCCCTTAGTAACATTGTGTGATACACCGGTTGTGTTAAAACATTGTTTTTATAAATTACAAAGCCAATTTTAAACAATTTGTGACTAAAACCAACAACAATTCCACAGCCAAACTTTCTGTTTACTTATCTCTGCACTTGTTTGTCGCTGTGAAATTGTTCTTGTAATTTTACGCCGTTGCTTGCGCTAACATTTTGTTTGTGTACAATTTATCTCTATCTTCGTGCTCTCTTCTTTACTTACGCTCACGACGCGCTCTTATCTGTTCTAACGCGCTCTTTTATCTAATTTTTGGTGCTGGCCGGTAATTCCGTTTTTCCTTTTTCAGTCGCCGCGTCCGCGCATAAATTGTTTTTGTGTATTAAATTTGTTTTTGTCGTAAGTAACATCAGTAGCTTGCACATTAACCCTAGTTTGCCTACGTATTTTAACTATTTTCTCAATCTGTAACTTCTGCTTATACTCTTTAATTATATTCTTTTTTTTTATTAATACTCATCGAATCCCAAAATGTATGTCTGCTATAACACCAATTGCCAGGTTCGAACAAACGTTAAGGTGGGTTTCGTTTGCTGCTGGCTGTGTGAAAATGTTTCACATGAAAAATGTGCAGGCCTCAACGGCCGAATTATTGACCTGATTGAGTCTAAGTTAGGTTTAAAGTGGACATGTGAAGCTTGCAGGGATGTCGAAAGAGACATGATGAGCTTCATGAGACATACTAAGAGAGGCTTTGCGGACCTATACGGCAGATTTAAAAGTCTGTCCGATAGTTTCGCAGCATTGGATAAGGAGTTTAAGGACTTAAAATTCTTAAACGAATCTCCTAAGCGTAAAAAGGCCAATTTTAGATTGTCGATTGGGCCTAATGAACTTTCAGTCCCTCCTCACATACCAACTTTGTCCGCACCTTCTCTAATCAATTTTTCATCCCCATCTCCGAATATAATCGTTAGTAGTGATGACAACTTTATTTTACCCGCAGAAGTTGTCGCTACGAACCCCGAAGTAGTAATTTCAGATTCGTCAATTGTCAATACTGTTGCAGTTGGCGAATCAATTAATGAGTCTGCTGCTGACACTGCTGTTGCCTCTTCGGAAGTAATTACAGTGTCAGATAAAAAGACTCTCATAGGTGTTCCACCAAAAAAACAAATATTTGTTTCCAGGCTTACCCCTGACACTACATCAGATGATGTCAAGGCCTTCATTCAGGCCAAATCAGAAGCCAACATTACGGTGGAAAAATTTAAGTTCTCATACCATCGGGAAATTTCTTCATTTAAAGTAAGTGTTCCAGCCAAATATTTTAACACGATCTGTTGTAAAGAATTTTGGCCGGACCATTTAATAATAAAAGAGTATACGGCGAAGAAAAGAAATCGGACTCCGATTTCATTGCCTCCTAATCCTGTCCCGGCCTCCGATGCCGGAAAAAACTAGCTTCCTTCCTCTCATTAGCCTATCAAAATGTGAGAGGTATTTGTAGTAAAATTAGTAATCTTTATCTAAATAGTCTATCATTTCCGTTTCATGTCGTGGCCTTTTCTGAAACATGGTTAAGGCCAGATATTCGTAACTCTGAAATTCTTTCCAATAAATTCTCTATCTATAGAAAAGATCGTACTCCTCGCCGCGGAGGCGGTGTACTTATTGCCGTCGATGCAAACTTGTCCTCGGAAGAGGTTATAATCGATGGCTCTATTGATATTGAATTTGTTGCTGTTAGGTTATTCCTAAATAACATTAGTATTTTCATCACTTGCTCCTATATTCCTCCTTCTTCTGACTATTCCCTTTATTTATTACACTTCTCTGCTATTAAATTAGTATCATCTAAGCTTTCCGATCGTGATTTTCTTGTAGTTCTCGGCGATTTCAATATTGCAGGGACTACATGGATTTCATATCCTGACTCAGCCGTGTTGACCCCTACGACTCAGCATGATTTTCTTGATGAGTTGTTTGGTATTTCATTGTTTCAGATCAATGCTATCTCAAACTCTTTAAAAAGAATGCTCGATCTGATTTTTGTTTTGGATCCATCCCGGTATTCTGTCTCCCGTACCTCACCCTTATCCTATCCTGAAGATCCCTATCATCCGACTTTGGAAGTGTTGATTGATTTACCTGCTCGGGTGAACCGTGCTTGTAGTAAATCTACAAAACGAACTCGTCAGTTTCGGAAAGTCGGCTTTCAACAAGTTAAATGTACTGTTATCCCAGACTGACTGGTTCCGACTGTTCATGTGTATTGATATGGATAGTGCAATCACAACTTTTTATAATACTTTAAATTCTCTACTTGATGTCTGTGTTCCGCTTTGTGTTCCAAATAGGTCAAACAAGCCTGTTTGGTTTACCCGCGAGTTAACTTTGCTTAAAAATAGAAAGTCGCGATTCTATAAAAGATTCAAGGAAACTGGCTCTTCCTTGTATCTCTCTCGCTGTCTGATTGCTCGTTCTGATTTCTATGCTTTGAACGACCGTTGCTATAAGGAATACCTTGCTGACTGTGGTCAACAGTTCCGAAGGAATCCTAGACGGTTTTATAACTTCGTTAATTCGAAGCGTAAATCATCAACGCTTCCATCTAGTGTAGTCTTTGAAAGACAAACTGCTAACTCAGATCAGGCTATCGCCGATTTATTTGCCGATTTTTTTCAAACGACTTATAGTATGCACGAGTATAAATCTGATTCACCTTACCCTTATCATTTAATTCCGTTCAATTGTAATTTTACACCGGTCATCACCGAAAGTTCACTATTACGTAATTTAAAGAATATTAAACCTGTTTTTTCACCAGGACCAGACGGAGTCCCAGGTGGCGTGCTGAGAAACTGTGCAGACGGCCTTTTTAAGCCCCTGTATAAATTATTTTCTTTGTCCGTTGCATCATGTTGTTTCCCTGATGTTTGGAAATCATCTTATATTATTCCTCTTCACAAAAAAGGAAACAAAAGCAATGTCTGCAACTATAGAGGTATTTCCAAGTTGTCTGCTATTCCCAAGGTTTTTGAGAAATTAATAACTTCTCAACTGTAACATTTCTGTAGACCCATGATTTCACCCTTCCAGCATGGGTTTGTGAAATATAGATCCACTACCACTAACCTGTTAGAATTCACATCATTCACATTGCAGGGTCTTGATAAAAAGTTGCAAACTGACGTCATTTACACAGATTTTAGTAAAGCTTTTAATCTTTTGGGCTTTTCCTATAATTTTATTCTTTGGATTTCGAATTACCTAATTTCTAGAACACAACAGGTTTTTTTTAAAGATTCATTATCGAAATTTGTTCAGGTTACTTCAGGCGTCCCGCAAGGAAGCCATCTCGGTCCTTTGCTATTTATATTGTTCATTAATGATCTGCCATCTGCAGTCAGTCACTCCCGGGTGCTAATGTATGCCGACGACTTTAAACTTTGTGTTTCGGCTAATGAGTCTCTTCTTGGAACCAGATTACAATCTGATCTTTACAGTTTTCAAACCTGGTGTCAGACCAATTTATTAAATCTTAACTATAGTAAGTGTAACGTTATGTCCTTCAGTAGGCGACTCCCCTTTTTAAACAATTACATTTTGTATGGCAATTCTCTTCAAAGAATTGAGTCGGTCACTGATTTGGGTATCCTTATGGATCCAAAGCTTAAGTTTGATAAGCATTTTTTATCAATTACTAATCGTGCTTTTGGCGTCCTGGGCTTTATAAAGCGCTGGTCGAAAGAATTTAACGATCCCTATTTAACAAAAACACTCTATACCTCCTTGGTACGTCCTATTCTTGAATATGGATCTTGTATTTGGTCTCCCCAATATAGGATTCATCAAGATAGAATAGAATCTGTACAAAAACAGTTCCTTCTTTTTGCCCTAAGGGCCCTTAACTGGAACCCTAATATACGCTTGCCATCCTACCATAGTAGACTTTTACTAATAAATCTTCCTTCTTTGTCTGATCGTAGGACAGTGCTTGGTGTAATTTTCTTACACAAACTTATCAACGGTGAAATTGATTCTTCTGAATTAATTAGCCAGATTAGGTTCGCTGTTCCGATCAGACCCACTAGAAACTTTCTTCCACTCTCTCTTCAGTTTTGTACTACTAACTTTGCTATAGATAACCCTTTCCGGGTATTGTGTAGTAACTACAACAAACTATCTCGAGTTGTAGGTAGTTCTACTTCAATCCCTTTAATTAGAACTTCTCTTCTCTGTCACCTATCTAGATCTTAATTAATATAGTTTAAACTATTATATTATGTGTATTGTATTGTATTTTTATATATTGTAATTCGTTTTTAACAAATAAACTCGATTCGCGTTTTCGTAGCCGTACGTTATGCGGTGTGCCCTCGGCCGGTTGGGCGGGAGGTGGCTGCATTGTCTGCAGGGTTCCGCGCGCTAACAAGCACGTTGCTTGGTGTTGCTGGACCACTTGAATGTACTGTCTCGTTAGTACATCAACGTCCATAAAAAAAAAAAAAAAAAAAAAAAAAAGAGCTCCACCTCCCGGTCGAGAAAGTTAGTATTCATGACAGAGGTTTTTGCCAGCTGGCATGTTACTTCATCGACTTGATTAGCCAAAATGTTCGATTTATGCAGGACCGTTGTCGCTGTGTGAGTTTCGCCGTCGATGGCGTTCATCCTAGCGGTTACCTCACTGAGCTTTCGTAGCAATTCGTGGGTTGCGTCGAATAGTCTGGTGTTTATCCTGATCTGCTGGTTGTTGTTGCTCTTCACGTCGTCTTGTGACTTGAGGATGTCATTCCAATCTGAAGCGTCCGGTGGGCCAGCGACCCATTTCAAGGCAGATCCCAACCAATCGATGGACCGTTGTATGCGCGTCGCGGTCTTCCTGGTGATCCCGTCCGCAGCCCTCTTAAGGTGATGATCCGCCAAGGCCCTGATCCTTTCGCCACTAATTCTTGAAACCTCCTCCGCGGTCTTCTCGATGCTCCGCTGAAACACCTCCAGGTTGATAACGTGCGCGAGTTTAAAGACTCCATTTATCCGCCACACTACTCCTTGTTGCAGCGGGACGACGGGGGCATAAAATCTAAAGATATGAAAAGCTCTTGCGTAGTTGACGACAACCACCCTTGGGATATAAGCTTTACTTATTTGTTGTTTATTTTACTTATTCTATTCTTTTATATTTTTATTTTCTGTTTTTTTTTTTTTTTTTTGTTATTAGTGTTCTTAATCTACAGGCAGTTTGTGAAGCGTAACTTTGTTATCAAAAAGTGGCATAGCGTACTCAATTCCCTCTTTTAATTTCTTATATCTGATTTATGAAAAATTTTCCCAGATTGGGTTTTAACTGTAACTTTCCTATCTTCCTGAACTTCCTCTGGCCTGAACCGCTGTTTCTCCTTGCTTTTGATCTGTTTATTAGCGACATAGACCCTATCGTCAGCATCATATGACTGTGGGGTCGACCTAGTGTTATTCAACCTAGCGTTTGTCATAACCTGCCTATGCTGCAATAAGCCTCGAATGTTTTCCTGCGTTTGTTGCTTGAAGACTGTTAATCCCTGATAATTTATCCGGGAAGTGCGATCGAAGAACGTCGAGTAGAATCTTTCTACCTGCCCATTAACCTCACTCTTTTGCGTCGGGGTATATTATACCTGTATCCCCAAAAACTGCAAATAGTTCAGAACGGTTGAGCACAGTAAGCATCTCTCATTATCCGACACCAGTGTTTTTGGAGACGTGAAATAATGGAGGACTTCTGTCAGCCTTTCTCGCAGGTGAATTGCTGACTTAGATTCCACAGGGAAAAGTTTTGCAAACTTGAAAAATTTGTCTATGCAGCTTAGAAACTTTAATTTCTCCAGCATGAATAGATCGACATGTAATATTTCGCACGGATATTGGTGTCGGATGTAATTCGGGTTAGTTTGGGTATCTCTCAAACTTGCTGATTTTACAAACTTGGCAAGATGAGACTTGCGATTTAATGCGGCTCGCCATTTTGGGGAAATAAAACTGCTCAAGGATTTAAATTTTCATTTCCTTTGCGTTTCGGTGTGCCCTAGAGTGTTCGTCACCTATTACTTTACAAATTTCCTCATCGTCGCTCAAATCCACCGCTAGCCCTTGGGTTATGCGAATTTTGTAACTGGTAAATGATTTCAGGCAGCAATGTTGTAGAAACTGCAAGTATGCCTCAGGCATCTTAATACCGTTTATTATCAATGGTTTTAAGTATGACCTAAGAGAGTCCTCTAGATACCGCATAGAGTTACTGCCTATTGGTATTAGATGGCGAGTATACCCAACGTGTGGAGTTTCACAAGCATATTCCGACCTTCTTGGGTCAAAAATAAGCTGATTTCGATAAACATTGATTGGAACTTCAACATGCGGAATTAAGTCGGATGCGTCTTGAAGAGCGCTGTGGACTGTTGCCATTGAATCCGAACTATGTTCCGACGCTGTTGCTGCGTTTGAACCCAGGTGGTTAACGTGCGACGCGATCCGGGAAAGAGCGTCGGCTACGGCATTAGACTTTCCGGGTTTATAGATCAATTCGCAATTATACTCCTCTATACGCGACTTCCAACGTTTTAACTTTGCATTGTAATTCCTATTACTCATGGCAAAGGTTAAAGGTTGGTGGTCCGTGTAAACTTTAATGGATTTTTCACCGTATAGGTAAGACCGGAGATAATTCAATGCCCACACTATTACAAGCATTTCTTTTTCGTTAGTGGCATAGTTTTCTTCCGTTTGATTTAACGAACGGGAGATATACGCTATTGGTCGGTATTTGTTGCCGTGTTTCTGTGAAAGCACAGCATCGATGGCATAATTGGAAGCGTCCGTGGTTAAGTGAAATGGTTTGTCAAAATCGGGGAAGGTTAGTACTTCTGATGACGAAAGGATGGTTTTCAGGTCATCGAAGGCCTGTAAACCCTGGTCGTTAAGCTCAATCGAAATTTTCTTCGATTGAGATGCCTTTAGTCTTGAATTCTCCCCTAGAGTAAGATTAGTCAGAAGTTTCGCAACCTTGGCATAATCTTGAATGAACTTCCTGTAGTATGAGGTCATGCCTAAGAAACTTTTAAGTTCCTTTACATTCATGGGTGATTTCATGGCTTTGATGGCCTCCACCTTTTTCTCATCAGCACGAATTCCATCTGATGTGACCACATAACCTAGGAACTCCACTTGGAAATTTAAAAAGTTCGATTTTTTTAGGTTCACTTGTAACCTTGCATCTTTAAGTTTACTGAATACTGGCCGATGGTTTTCTCAGTAGCTTACATAATCTTTGCTAAAGACTATGATGTCGTCTATGTAGACGTAGCAAATCTAGCCGATGTGTTCAACACATCGTCAATCATCCTTTGGAAGACGTATTGGGCATTTTTCAAACTGAAAGGGAGACGGAGGTATTCATACTTTCCGTTCAAGGTCGAAAAGCCGTTTTTTGTATGTCGGATTCCTTCATGTGGATCTGGTGAAAGAGGTATTTTAATTCCGGGTGTTATTTCGAGAAAATAATTTTTCCTATCTATTAGAGCTTTTAAGGCTTTCAAGGTGTCATGACCTTTAATATCAACAAATGAAACTACACCTGGGAGTACGAAGAATTTGGTTAAAGTATTGTTGCCGACAGATTGAAAAAAGCGACCGGTAAGGCAACGGGTAATCTGTATATTTTCCGCTGCAGATTAGACTCGGAAAGGATTTTTTATGGGGGTGCTTCCATCGGCTATTCTGGGGCTAATGAAATTCTTATTTGCACCAGTGTCTATTAAAAATTTCAGCTCAGCCCCGTCGGCTATTCTGGGGCTAATGAAATTATTATTTGTACCGGTGTCTATTAAAAATTTCAGGTCAGCCCCGTCTTTGGTTCCATACTTTATGTATGGAACACTAGAGAGGCGTTGCTCATAAAATTCGACTCACCTTCATCTCCCTCATTTTCTTCGGGGGTGCCTGGTTCCTCCGGCTGCGATGTGCAGTTTAGCTCGATAGTATTTTCCTTGCGACATGTCTCTTCATAGTACGAGTCGTTCGGTGTATTTTGGTACGATTCATTGGTAGTAGCCTCAGATGGGTACGGTGCCGCGACTAGATTGTACAGTCTTTGCGCCTTGCGAAAGGGGTTCTTCTTGGGCGCTGAAATCTGACCGGTACGATTGTCTCGACTGGTTGCTCTCCATTTTGATGGCGGGGCGAAAACCAGGAGATCTTTGGGAGAACTGGGCGTGTAGGATTGGTTTGCGTGAAAGGGTGGGGGATATCTAGGGACGCCCGGGGGTCTGTAGTTTGCATTAGGGGCTGCGAATTTGTCGACGTCCAGGGTTGGGTATTTGTTTCTTTCACGTTTTGCATATCTAGGCAAATAGAATATGCTTCGGGCAAGCTCCTTGGCCTACGCACGATGAACCATTTCGATATATCGCCGTCCAACCTTCTAATAAAGACGTCTAGTGCTCGATCCCTAGCCGATTTTATTAAAACGTTCATTACTTCGGGGGTGTGATTCCCATTCCTCAAATTATTTAAAATTAAAGAGAAATGATTATTAGTGTTAGTTGACACATTCGCCAATGTGTAACAGTGGATCACCGGCCGGGAGTATGGTAAGTGGCCACACCGGCCGGGAGCATGTTAAGTGGCCATATCGGCCTCTTTGTAACGAGAGACATGCAGACCGCTGGAGGGAAACCCAAACAAGGATCAAAACCATCTGCACGCACCCGTCGTGACCCTTTTTCTAATTATAGATCTACCCATGCGCAGACATCGTATTACCATCTGGTGTAAACTGATGTATCCTTAAGTTTAATCGTTACCACATGTTTGTTAGTTCTAAGATACTCACCCTATGTAATATTTGATCCTTAGAGTGTAAGCAAAAGGGTATATAAGCCCATACATTGCTCCAATAAAATCAGTACTCAAGAAACATTCTTAGCGTGCAATACACTCTCTGAACATTTTGATACTCATCCGAATAACTGGCTCAAAGTGCTAGGTATTTGAAAAACCCTCTGGTCTTACTCAAAGTGTAAGAACAGAAAACTCACTGACAAGTGAACAATTAGTTTTATATAAAAGACATCTAAGGGCATTCCTCCTCCTCTGATGCTCCAAAGTACGAGTATCGCGTTTGTCAATGGCCATTGCAATGGCCTTTCCTTAATGATATCATATTCTTTTAGAATGGCCTCCGCTTTACTAATCCAAGACAAGTAATCATCAACTTTTCCTTCGAAGGGCTGTAATTCTTTCACATAGTCCGGCAAAATTGAAACGTGAGTTAACTCATATTCGTTGCGCGCCCGTGTCAAGGGTGTAGTTGCGACAACGATGGGGTTAGCGCTTGCCTGCGCGGACTCTATTTTCTCGACCTTGTCGCCTAGTTGTTTAAGGGTGTCCTTAAAAGAAACCATCTGACTAAGCACGTTGCCTAAAGTCGCCTCGAACTTAGTAAGAGTCTTAAATTTCTTCCATTTTAACAAAAATAACAACCAAACTACCAAGCAAATTCAGGAATTAGTCAATTAAAATTCTTTAGTTGTATTGTTTGGAAATTTGAAAATTTTAATTAAAGATCTTTTTTTTTTAATTTATCGAGTACTCAAAAGAAATAGTCTTGTTTCGCAATGCCTTCTTTCTTTTATTTTTAATGTTTAATACGCTTCACTCACTCCTTGGTACAAGATCTTCCTTGGTGTTGTTGGCAATGTTCACACTCACAATAGGCAAATTCTAGAGATGAAAAACATTATGTTAGTATTTTGTATAAAATAGGTTTTTGTCATATAAGATTTATTTGTGGGCAAGCGATTTTATTTTTTGCGGCGTGTGGGTTTTTTATTTCGGTATTTGGTGCTTGGTATTTTCGTTATTTTTCCGTCCGTCTGTCCGTCTGTCAGTCTATCCGTCCGTATGAACAAACAGATTTCAAAAAAGGTAAGAGCTACAAATTCGAGTTTGGTCTCTATCGACTCGATATTTAGTCAGTCAATACAAGAATCTTTTTTTTTTTTTGATGCCACACCCCATTCGCCAACAATGAGCAAAAAACTGGGCACACCTCGGAAAAAATAAATGTTTAAAGCGAATATCTCAGTTAGTACGGCACTCAGGAATACCAATTTTGGTACGCATTTTCCTAAAGACAGCATAAATACATTGCCACTTAAAATTTTGGACTGCCACGCCCCCTTTTTCCGTAAGAAAAAAAAAACTTTTTAAACTTGCATGCCGTTTTAAAGGCATTTGTTGTTATCGTAGAGTATTGTTATTTATGATTCTTTTGAAGACAAGTCATATCAAACTATGCTGAAAGTTGCATAAAAATCCAACAACGAACAACAGAGCTACCGATTATGAAGTTAATATTTGGGTCAATGCATGAGTGCGAGCGAGACAGAAACATACAAGCATATATTCGAATTCTTTTGATGCATGTGTGGCGGCAATAGTAGACATACACACATATAAATATATGTACATGTGCATACATCTAGTGACGTATTCATACTGATTATGTCTACAAAACATTTAATAAAAGTACATAAGAGTGTAGCAGCTGACTTGCATATCAGCAACTATGCGCTAATTTAAACATTCCCAAGCTACACTTGTAAACAAGTTAGGCAACTGTGAACAAAGAACAGCCAAACTGGCGCGTCTCCCCAAATCGATCAGCATCGATTGAGATGCATTTCTACTGTCTTTAGGAACCTGCATACCAAAATTGGTGTTCCTAAGTGCCGTAGTTTTTGAGATATTCGCTTTAAACATCTATTTTTTCCGAGGTATGCCTAGTTTTTTGCTCATTGTGGGCGAATGGGGCGTGGCATCAAAAAAAAAAAAAGATTCTTGTATTGACTGGTCTCTGTTTGTTCATACGGACAGACAGACAGATAGACGGACAGACGGACAAGGCTATATCGACTCGGCTTGTGACGCTGATTAAGAATATATATACTTTATGGGGTCTACCACGCCTCCTTCTGCCTGTTACATGAATTTACACAAACCCAATATACTCTTGCAGAGAGTATAAAAACTTGAAAAACAATTCAAGAAGACACAATAGAATTCGAAGAGAAAATAAAACCAGAAATTTTTGGTTATCTCAAAATAATTTGAAAGTGCTATCTGCGCAAACCAACCAAACAAATTTAACTATAAGTTTACAAATTAAGTGAATAAAATAAAAAATATAACCAACAACAAAAACTAGGAAATAAGATAACCTTAAAAACAAAAAAAAAAAAACCCCACACACAATAATAATGGAAGGAAACGCAACAGAACCCCTGACCGATGCCAACATGGCACAAGTGATCAACCAACTCAAAAATGTTGAGAAGTTCACTAGAGACAAGAACGCTTTATACACGTTCATCACCGGATCGACTATATTTTGGCCCTCTATATCACCAACGACGCAAGGCAGAGGTGAATTATATTTGGACTTGTGGAACGCTGCATCAGCAGTGAAGTGATGTTATCCCTTGGCGTTAACAACCTGATGACTTGGAAGGACCTTCGAAAGCAACTAATACTGAACTACAAGACGCAAACTAAGAATCATATCTTACTGGAGGAATTCAAGAGCACCCCATTTAAAGGCAACGTGCGAGCTTTTCTAGAAGAAGCAGAACACCGTAAGCTAGAACTGACGAGAAAATATTGTATGCTCGACTAATTAAAACTAGTATTGATGACCTTATCCAAAAATTACCAACAAACATTTGCATTCGAATTGTAAATTGCGAAATTCCCGATTTAAGATCCCTAATTAATATTTTGCAAGAAAAAAATCTTTATAACGAGCCCTGTCTTAATCCAACACAAAATAAAGTAAAACAAGAAAAATATTTGAAGCCATCCGATCAACCAAACCCAAATATTTAAAGATTCCCCACTTTCCTTCAACCAAATCAACCCTATGTCCCATATCGACCCCATCAACCTCATATTCAACAAACATATTATCAATCATCACCCATCCATACTAACAACAACACTTTTAATCCTAATAATTATTCATCTCGACTAATGCAACAAATACCTAGCTCAATCAGACCAACATATTTTACACCCAGACCGAACTTTAGACAGAATTAATTTGACAACAATCGTTTCGGACAAGTAACTCCACAACAAAATGCTTCTAATAGCTCTGGCTTAGCTAACCCACCGACCAAACGTGTTAGACCTGCAGAAAGTGGACAAAGTAAGATGAGCATTGACCAAGAAGCTAGAAATCAGGAAGAATTAAATTATCATGATTACATTCAACAAGAAAACGCGATGCTTATCCAGAATATTATCCACAATACTATCAAGCAGAAAGTTATCCACAAAGCCCAGACTATACATACACACAGTCAGCCGAACACGAGACAAAAAAACCAAATGAAATAGAAATCGAGCAAGCCGAAAATTTTCAGGCTCCAGCCTCGGAAACCAGCAATACATAATAATCACTTATAAAGGCAAAAATTTGAAATGTTTAATAGATACAGGGTCTACAGTAAATATGATGACATCAAATAGTTTTAAGTTACAAGTTCATGACACTGACTGTTTCATTCAAACCAGCAATGGACCTTTAACTATCACAAAGAAAGTTAACATCCTTTCCAATAACCTGTTCAAGGGCAATAATGAATTTTTTCTACATCAGTTCTTCCCAGATTATGATTTATTAATTGGTAGAAAAATGCTTTCAGAAGCAAAAGCCGTTATAGATTATAATACTCAAACTGTTATTTTATACAATAGAAAGTATAAATTAATCAACGATATTCCAATCACAAATCAGAACCATTTCTTAGCCCAACCAAATCCTGAAACTTATCAACATTTTAATAATCTAATTAGAGAAATTTCCGAAGACCAAGAATCAGTAAGTCCTTACCGGTTAGAACATTTAAAACAAGTAAGAAAGGCTACAGTCGAGCGCGCCGACTGTAAAAGACCCCGTACTCTCCTTGTATTCGAAATTAATATTTGAATACGGTTGTAATTTAAAATTTAAGTTTTAAAATTAAATTTAAAAAAAAAAATTGATTCGGTCACTGATGAGATTCGAACCCGCGCTTACTGACGCAAGTTCCATATCATGCTGCAACCCTACTAGTCACACCACACCATTCATTTGGCAGAAATTTTATTATTTTCATTTATATATAATAATGTAGTTATTTAAAATTTAAAAAAATAATTAAATTTCTGGGTCTGTGCCGGGTTCGAATCGCAGACCATTGGCTGTTGCACCAGCTAAAATTCTTTATTTACATTTTTGTTTGAAATTTAAAAAAGTATATTAATAAATTCCACTGTCGGGAATTGAACCTGCGAACTTATACGCAAGTTGCAGAACACGCCGCAACACTACTAATTGCACAAATCCCCCCTTGTGAGACGGCTCCGATTATTTTCATTAAGATATAATAGTGCTAAATTATAAAATTTAAAAAAAAAAAAATTTAATTTCTGAGTCTGTGCCGGGGTTCGAACCGCAGGTCTTGTGTTTACAAGCAAGTGTGTGGCCCACCCAAACCACGCTCTCTTTGCAAACTACTGCGGCTAATGTATGTATAAACATACAGTTATCTCTTTTCTTTCAACCACGTGCATTGACAATGCGCTTCAAGTGACACTTTGTTACCTAATTGCTCAGTTGTTTATAGTTGGATTTTTATGCAACTTTCAGGGTAGTTTGACATAATTTGTCTTTAAACGAATCTTAAATTACAACACTGTACGATGAGGACAAATGCCTTAAAAACGGCATCGAAATTGAAAATTTAATTTTTTTCTTGTGGAAGAAGGGGGCGTGGCAGCAAAAAAATTTTAATGGCATTGCATTTATGCTGTCCCTAGGAACCTGCGTACCCAAATTGGTGGTCGTAAGTGCCATAGTTACGGAGATATTCGCGGAAAACATCAATTTTTTTCGAGGTATCTTTGGTTTTTTGCTTATTGCGGGGGCGGTAGGGGGCGTGGCACTGATTTGAAATAAACTTGATCTGCTCGCGAAAATTACTGAATTTTTATTACAAATTTGGTGGTTCTAGCTCTTGTAGTTTAAAAGATCCAGGTGTTCATACAGACGGACGGACAGACGGACAGACGGACATGGCTATATCGACTCGGCTGTTGATGCTGATCAAGAATATATATACTTTATGGGGTCGGAAAAGCTTCCTTCTGCCTGTTACGCACATTTGGCTTCTGACAAACCTAATAGACCCCTATACTCTTTTTAAGAGTACGGGGTCTAAAAAGAAGAAAAAGTTAATTTAATTAGGTTGTTGAAACAATATCAACACATACAATTTAAAGAAGGCGACCAACTTAGTTTCAGTAATCAAGAAAAACACATTATAAATACTACCCACAATTCAGCCATACATGCAAAATCATACAGTTGTCCACAAGCATATGAACAGGAAGTTGAACATCAAATTCAAGACATGCTTAATCAAGGTATCATACGTCCTAGCAATTCCCCTTATTGTAGTCCTATATGGATCGTACCGAAAAAGCAAGATGCTTCAGGTAAACAAAAATTCAGAATCGTAACCGACTACAGGAAATTAAATGAAGTAACTATAAGTGACAGACACCCAATACCAATTATGGATGAGATATTAGGAAAACTATGCAGATGCAATTATTTCACTACAATTGACCTTGCAAAAGGATTCCACCAACTAGAAATGCATCAAGATTCCATTCAAAAACAAGTAAGAAAGGCTACAGTCGAGCGCGCCGACTGTAAAAGACCCCGTACTCTCCTTGTATTCGAAATTAATATTTGAATGCGATATAATTTAAAATTTAAGTTTTAAAATAAAATAAAAAAAAAATTTTAAGTCAAGTCAATGATGGGATTCGAACCCGCGCTAACTGACGCAAGTTCCATAACACGCTGCAACCCTACTTATTGCAACACACCATTCATTTTGCACAAATACGATTATTTTCATTTATATATTTTAATGTAGTTATATATAAAAAAATAAAATAAAATAAATAAATGGGTTAGTTCCGAGTTTGAACCGCAGACCATTGGTTCAGAAAGAAATACCACCTTCACCTAGGCCACACTCCGTTTGGTAACTGTCTTGACTAATATAAGTGAACATAGATTTATCTCTTTACTTTCAACCAAGTGCACATAAATTACATTTATTAAATTTTACAAAGTAAACGCCAAACGACTAACCGTAATAGCCTTTTTCCACTGTCGGTATTTTAGCGTTGCGTTAGTACTCACGCAAAAAAAGTCGCAAGTGTGTTTCCATTACAACCTGCGTTAGCGTGACAGTTGAGTGTCACAATCTAACAAATATTAAGACGAGAACACAAATTTTATTACTAAACTCAATGGTTGCAGAAAACAATTTAAATTCATTGTAGTTGAATGCGCAAATAAATATTGTCAAGAATGATCATCCGTCATGTTGTGTGTGAAGATTGGCAAAGTAAACGAATTAATTATAACATTTTTATTCAAACTAGAATGCATTAACGTTTTTAATATTTAATAGGCGAGCTATGGCTCTTTTTGGGTAGCCGATATACAAGAAAAGATGGAGAATTGGTCGGAAGGCTACCCAAAATGGGGAGGAATCAGCTAGATTCATAGTTGTTGCAACCGCCTGAGCTCATCAGCAGAATACCGGAATTTTTCTGCAATAATATCGAAGTAAATCCTAACTCAGATGTCTCATTTATACAATGAATTTATTTAATTTTATTAAAATATCCATAATACAATCATTATCTTTTATAATGCTGTAACGGTGTTTTGGATTGTCTAGTTTATCTATCGCCTTAAATATGTGTGCATATTTTTTCTGGGACCCCGGAGTCCACCAATATTTTTGTGCCACAAATCAAGAAGATAAAGGGTCGTCTCTTTGCTTTACTGTTTTTTTTTTCAATTCATTTTACCGTTACAAACTTTTTTAAACGTTATCATATGTTTGTTGTTTACAAATGCTTCGATACATTTTTAGAATTTACTCGATGTTTTAGTATTTTCAAGTATATACTAGGCAAAAACGAGATGGTAGCCCCGCGTTAGTTTCAGACGCTGAAAATTTCCCTACTCAAAGCTGCCTATGATTTTGTATGGAAAAGTTACTCACGTTTCCGAATTTCCTCACACTAACGCTAACGCACCCTAGTGAAATTCGGCTATTACCCTACACTGTTGCACCAGTTAATATTGTATATTTACATTTTTGTTTGAAATTTAAAAAAGTACGAACCTATACGCAACTTGCAGAACACGTCTCAACCCTATCAGTAGCACCACGCCCCACATTTGATACATGTCCGATTATTTTCATTTACATATAATAATGTTGTTAATAACAAATAAAAAAAAAAAAATTAATTTCCGAGTCTGTGCCGGGGTTCGAACCGCAGGTCTTGTATTTACATACAAGGAGTCTCTACTACCTGGGCCACGCTTCCTTTGCAAACTTCTGCGGCTAATGTATTGATAAACAGAGTGTTATCTCTTTTCTTTCAACCACGTGCATTCACAACGCGCTTCAATTGATAATTTATTACCTAATTGCTCAGTTGTTTATAGTTGGATTTTTATGCAACTTTCAGGGTAGTTTGTTATATTTAGTCTTTAAACAAATTTTTTAATTACAATACTGTAATATATTAGCAAATGCTTTAAAAACGGCATGTAAATTTTGAAAAGTTTTGTAGTTCTTGTGGGTAAAGGGGGCGTGGCAGGCCAAAACTTTTAATGACGTTGCATTTGTGCTGTTTCTAGGAACCTGCGTACCAGAATTGGTGTTCCTAAGTGCCATGGTTATGGAGATATTCGCAGAAAACATCGATTTTTTCCGAGGTGTGTCTAGTTTTTTGCTTATTGCGGGGGCGGTAGGGGGCGTGGCCCTGATTTGAAATAAACTTGATCTGCGTACATCATAGACAAACTTTTATTTACAAATTTGGTGTCTCTAGCTCTTGTAGTTTAAAAGATCCAGGTGTTCATACAGACGGACAGACAGACGGACATTGCTATATCGACTCGGCTGTTGATGCTGATCAAGAATATATATACTTTATAGGGTCGGAAAAGCTTCCTTCTGCCTGTTACGCACATTTCGCTTCTGACAAACCCAATAGACCCCTATACTCTTTTTTAAAGAGTACGGGGTCTAAAAACAGCTTTCTCTACTAAACACGGCCACTATGAATATCTTCCATTTGGATTAAAAAATGCACCCGCAACCTTTCAACGTTGCATGAAAAATGTTTTACGACCGTTACTAAATAAACATTGTCTAGTATATCTTGATGATATAATTGTATTCTCAACATCTTTAGAAGAACATTTCCAATCACTCTAATTAGTTTTCGAGAAGCTTTCTGAAGAAAATCTCAAATTACAACTTGAGAAATGTGAGTTTCTAAAACAAGAAGCTACATTTCTAGGGCATGTCATAACGAAGGATGGAATAAAACCTAATCCCGATAAAATCAAAGCAATTCCGAAATATCCAATCCCCATAAAAACCAAAGAAATAAAAGGTTTTCTTGGATTACCAGGTTACTACAGAAAATTCATTCCAAATTTTGCAGACATAGCCAAACCAATTACAGCAGTACTTAGAAAAGACTCAAAAATCGACATTAAAAATCCAGATTACATTAGAGCTTTTGAAAAATTAAAACAACTAATTTTTAATGACCCCATTTTAAAAATTCCAGACTTCAAAAGTAAATTCGTTTTAACCACTGACGCAAGTAACGTAGCTCTTGGAGCTGTACTCTCTTAAGACGGACACCCCATTAGTTTTATTAGCAGAACCCTTAATGACCACGAAACTAACTACAGTGCCATAGAGAAAGAGCTTTTAGCCATTGTATGGGCAACAAAAACCTTCAGACACTATGTTCAAGCATGAACATATTAAATAATAAAACTAAGACAACGCAGCGATTATTTTAAGATACACTTGAAAACCAAAAATATATAATCTAAGAATATATTTGTTTATCTATGCTTGTGACCCGTTTCCATGCTTGCAAACGAAGCCTAAGATAAACATACATCTAAATATAAACCGCGCTCTATCCTATGCGTGGGGTACAAAACCCAATTCTTAGAGGAGAGCTGTGCTCCGATGTAAAATTGTAGCTATATAAGACCTAGGATTCTAAGAAATAAAGTTAGTTCAAATTTTGTGCTCAACCAACCAAGTCTTGATGTCCATTTATTCATTGGTCCTTCGAGCATTCTGTTGTTTTCCCCCACCAGTGGTAAGAGACACAGAATTTTAAACCAGCACCTTATAGTGAAATACTTAAGGCTGCAAAATAAATTGGTCTGTTGCTATCCTCCACCAGCGCAGAACTGATTACTCTAGTTCTCGTTATGAGGCAGAGGTAAAAAACATCCGAAGAGGATTAATAAAATTTGTTAACTCCAGCGCTCTAAAGTAACAGAGGCAGAGAAAAAATTTTTTGAAAAAAAAAAATAAATAAGTGTTCGTTCGTGTTCAAAATAGAAAATCGTCGGGCAAAAGTTATAGCGTTTCCGAGGCTAATATCGGAAAGTGAAAACGAAAAAAAAAAAAAAGAAACGATTCAGGCAGCTAAGGAGCAATAAGAATCAACGGTCGGCTCGGTAGTGGATTTACAACCCCAAAGAGCAGGAAGAATCAACGATCGGCTCGGTAGTGGATTTACAACCCCAAAGAGCAGGAAGAATCAACGATCGGCTCGGTAGAGGACTAACAACCCCATGAGCCGAAAGTAGCAGCGTCAACATCAGCGTCAGCGTCAACATCAGCGTCAACATCAGCGTCAACGTCAGCGTCAACATCAGCGTCAGCGTCAGCGTCAACGTCAGCGTCAGCATCAGCTTCATCACAACAACATAAAATAAGTGCATGAAACTCTATTTTTAATTAAAATTTAAAAAATGTTGTCAGAAGCAACAATTAGTTTGCTGGAAAAGCAATCAGCAATAGTGAAGGAAGTGCAGGAGATTGAAGCTGGAATTATTTCCAGCCAATCTATTGAAAAATTTAAAGAGCTTAAAACTAAGTTTGTAACTAATAACTCTGTACTATTAAAAATTGGAGCAGTCGATCACGACTACTTTAATAAAAAAATATTTGACAAAACATTAGCAACAATTAATACAATAAGTGAACAGTATATGTGTTCGCGAAAAATAATTGACCCTGGAACCGGGAATGTTCCAGAAAAAATAGAAAATAATAAGATTGCAGATAAGCTAGACGAGAACTTAATGCAACTTAAAAATTATATTCAGTAAACTGAAAGAGAGTTAAAAAATGCGACGCCGGAATGGAGTCGCATTAGGAAAAATAAAATTAATTTTCTATGGAATAGAATCCAGGAAAAAATTAACTTTTTCAAAAAACAAAATATTCAATGCAACGGAGATGTTGCGGAATTAGAATTTGATGCAAACAATATAATTGATATACTAGAGAATTCAAGTTTTAGTTTGAATAAAGTAGCCGTGAAGACAGAAGATCTTCCAGCTTTACCAAAAATTAAGGTACCCACCTTTTATGGGGAACCCAGGGAGTGGGATTCATTTTTTGAATTATTTATGGAAATAATTCACGATAGAGAGGACCTGAGTGCGTCCGCAAAATTTAATTATCTAAAATCGGCATTAAGAGGTGAAGCCAGGAGCATGGTATCACATTTGCTAACTGGCTCAGTGAATAACTATGATGTCGTGTGGGAACTGTTAGCCAAACGGTTCGAAAACAAAAGAAAGATTTTTTCAGATCAATTAAATAGGTTAATCGATTTACCTATGTTAAATATTGAATCTGAAAAACGAATAAAAAATTTTATTGATGCTAGCAATGAGGCTATGCATATCATAAAATTAAAAGCAAATCTTTCTAATGAAGTAGAAAGTATCTTTGCACATATTATTTTACGAAAATTTAATAAAGAGACACTACAACTCTACGAATCTTACGTCAGAAAGACAAAAGAGATTCAAGAGTTAGCAGAATTACATTTTAGCTGACCCACAATTTGATAAGCCGAGCAGAGTTGATATGATTATTGGAGCCGATATATATTCACAAATAATGAAAAATGGTATAGTTAAAATAGACGGACTCCTGGGACAAAATACAGAACTCGGTTGGGTAGTCTCTGGCTGCACAAAGTCAAAGGGAAATTCTGTAGTTACAGCAACTACAATAGAAATTAAGGAAATGGAACGATTTTGGGAATTAGAAGAGGAGGATAATGATGACTTAGAAGCAGAAAATTGTGAAAAGAATTATAAAGCAACAACAAGAAAAGATAGCGATGGTAGGTGTATTGTGAAAATTCCATTTAAAGAAAATACAAAGTTAGGGGATTCAAAGGCTCAAGCATTAGCGCGCTTTCACAATTTAGAGAAAAAATTTCAAAAAAATCTTAAACTTAAAGAAAATTACATTCAGTTTATGAAAGAATATATGGAGTTAGGACATATGGTTGAAACAAATGAAGTAGGAAAATATTATCTTCCTCATCAAGCGGTACTAAGAGATAGTAGCCTAACAACAAAATTAAGAGTTGTGTTTGATGCTTCAGCTAAATCTACAAATAAACAAGAAAGAAAAGTACAGTCGAACACGCCCGACCGTATAATACTCTCTGCTTTTATTCCTAATTACAATGCTTAAATCGGTATCCAGATATTATAATAAATAGTTCTTGTATTAGAACACGTTAAAACAAAAAAAAAGCTAAGCATAATCGAGCATACATGTGTTTGTCTGTATGTACATACGAGTTCGTTTGACGTTAAATGTATGCACATACATATGTGTGTATGAATACTATTGGTCGGCATGACTAGCGCTGTCTCTCTCGCACTCATTGCTCTCGAATAAAATCTTTGTTGCTTCATTTCTTCCTTGTTTATGGTCGGATTCTTATGAAACTTTCAGAAGAGTTTGACATGATACGTCTTCAAACGAATCATAAATAACAACACTGTACAATAAGAATAAATGCTTTAAAAACGGCATGCAAGTTTGAAATTTTCTTTTATTCCTTGCGGAAAAAAGGGGCGTGGCAGCCCAAAACTTTTGATGCCATTTCATTTATGCGGTTTCTAGGAACACGTGTACCAAAATTGGTATTCCTAAGTGCCATAGTTACTGAGATATTAGCCGAAAACATAGATTTTTTTCGAGGTATGTCTAGTTTTTTGGTCATTGTGGACGAATGGGGCGTGGCATCGAAAAAAAAAAGATTCTTGTATTGACTGACTAAATATCGAGTCGATTGAGACCAAACTCGAACTTGTAGCTCTTACCATCTCTGAAATCTGTTTGTTCATACGGACGGACAGACAGGCAGACAGACAGACGGACAGACAGACGGACAGACGGACAGACGGACATGGCTATATCGACTCGGCTTGTGATGCTGATCAAGAATATATATACTTTATGGGGTCTGCCACGCCTCCTTCTGCCTGTTACATACATTTGCACAAACCCAATATACTCTTGCAGAGAGTATAAAAACAGGGGAATTAAATCGTATAAAGGCTACATTGCTGTTTTTGTATGTGTGGCAACCAAAGCTATACATCTGGAAGTTGTCAGTGATCTTACAACAGATGCATTTTTAGCTGCCTTAAAAAGATTTATAGCAAGGAGAGGAAAATGTGCAAATATTTACTCCGACAATGGAACAAACTTTGTGGGGGCTGCACGAAAATTAAATGAAGATTTTCAAAAAGCTATCATGGATAACGAAAAAGTCGCTCCAATTTTAGAAAGTGAGGGGATTAGTTGGCACTTTATCCCGCCGGCAGGACCACATTTCGGTGGTATATGGGAGGCGGGAGTTAAATCGGAAAAATATCATTTAAAAAGAACAATTGGTGATACGATTTTAACTTATGAAGAATTTGCAACTCTCTTATGTCAAATTGAAGGGGTGTTAAATTCTCGTCCCTTCTACACAAGTGGTGAAGATATTGAAGATATGGAAATATTAACACCTGGACATTTTCTGATCGGTAGGCCTAATTTGGAAGCAGTAGAGTCTACAAACGAGAAAATTAATAATTTAGATAGATGGAAATTAATCAAAAGGATTAGAAATGAATTTTGGTTAAAATGGAAAGAAGATTATTTACATACCTTGCAACAAAGGAATAAGTGGGGACGTGAAAGTAAAAATATGGAAAAAGGGCAAATAGTTTTAATTAAATCAGAAAACTGTCATCCAGCCAGATGGCCCCTAGGGAAAATCGAGGAAGTTTACAAAGGCGCGGATGAAAATGTTAGAGTAGCGAAGATAAAAGTACAAGAAGGAGTAGTAACGCGTCCTATTAGCAAAATATGTCCTCTTATTGGAATCCAAGAGTCAAGAGAAGACTCTAAGAATAAACAACATTCAACTAGAGGAGGTACGTTTTCAAAAATTGGGTTATACTTATCCATGATAATGTTAATGCTAATATGTCAAATGTCCAATGCGGTGCCAATCAAGACCGAAATAAAGAAATGGACAATTGAACAAGTCAACAGTACAGCATCAATATACTTAGATCCGATGGGTGATATAGAGGTAATAACGTCTTCATGGGATTTAGTAGTATTTTATGACATGGACACTTACTTCGTTATGATAGAGAAAGGAAAAGAAATAATAATAAAGATGAGACTGATTTGTAGAAAATTGCATGATTTCGAGGATCAATGTAATTTAGTCCTGAATAACATGCAAAGGCAAATTGATGACCTAGAAGAAAACAACAGCCTTTTTATGACGCAGAAAACACCAAGACAGAAAAGATCACCCTTAGATTTTGTCGGATCCATATACCATATGATTTTTGGGCTCATGGATGCCGACGATAGAAATCAGATGGAAGAAAATATGATAGTGTTATTAGAGAATCAACATAACATCGACAATCTAGCTAAAAAACAAGCTTCAGTTATTGATTCCACAGAAAACATCCCTAAACAAACAATAGATGAAATAAACAAAAATTTTTACAGTATGAATGTACGAGTGGACAATATGACCGAGCTTCTTAAAGAAAGCTATTTTGTATATAAAGAATCGATAAAGTTCTTTATGATTACAAAACAGTTGAACTCATTGATTGACGAATGTGAAAAGGTCCAAGCTGGAATAATCAGCTTACTTATTGACGTCAATCATGGGAAATTGAACACTAATATATTAAAACCAAATCAACTAAAAAAGGAAATCAATTACATAAAAGACAAAATACCTGATACCCTTGTTCTACCGGGAAAAAGAACTGGTACTGAACTTAAGGAAATTTATACTTTGTTAACTGCAAAAAGGTTGTATTTAGACAAAACAAGTAAGAAAGGCTACAGTCGAGCGCGCCGACTGTAAAAGACCCCGTACTCTCCTTGTATTCGAAATTAATATTTGAATACGACTGTAATTTAAAATTTATGTTTTAAAATTAAATTGAAAAAAAAAATTTGAATCAGTCACTGATGGGATTCGAACCCGCGCTTACTGACGCAAGTTCCATATCATGCTGCACCCCTACTAGTTACACAACACCATTCATTTGGCTGAAATTTGATTATTTTCATTTACATATAATAATGTAGTTATTTAAATAATAAAAAATTAACTAAATTTCTGAGTCTGGGCCGGGTTCGAACCGCAGACCATTGGCTGTTGCACCAGTTAAAATTCTTTATTTACATTTTTGTTTGAAATTTAAAAAAGTAAATTCCAGTGTCGGGAATTGAACCTGCGAACATATACTCAACTTGCAGAACACGCCGCAACACTACTAATTGCACCAACCCCTTCTTATGAAACGGCTCCGATTATTTTCATTAAGATATAATAGTGCTAAATAATTTAAAAAAAAAAAAAAAAAAAAAAAAATTTAATTTCTGAAGTCCGTGCCGGGGTTCGAACCGCAGGTCTTGTGTTTACAAAGAAGTGCGTTGCCCACCCGGACCACGCTCTCTTTGCAAACTATTGCGGCTAATGTATATATACACATACAGTTATCTCTTTTCTTTTCACCACGTGCATTCACAACGCGCTTCATGGGCTACTTTGTTGTTTAATTGCTCAGTTGTTTATAGTTGGATTTTTATGCAACTTTCAGGGTAGTTTAATATGATTTGTCTTTAAACAAATTTTGAATTACAATACTGTACTATATTAGGAAATGCTTTAAAAACGACATGTAAGATTTGAAAAGTTTTTTAGTTCGTGTGGGAAAAGGGGGCGTGGCAGACCAAAATTTTTAATGACGTTGCATTTGAGCTGTTTGTAGGAACCTGCGTACCAGAATTGGTGTTCCTAAGTGCCATAGTTACGGAGATATTCGCGGAAAACATCAATTTTTTCCGAGGTGTGTCTAGTTTTTTGCTTATTGCGGGGGCGGTGGGGGGCGTGGCGCTGATTTGAAATAAACTTGATCTGCTCGAGAAAGTTACGGAATTTTTATTACAAATTTGGTGTCTCTAGCTCTTATAGTCTCTGAGATCCAGGTGTTCATACGGACGGACGGACAGACGGACAGACGGACAGACGGACAGACGGACAGACGGACAGACGGACATTGCTATATCGACTCGGCTGTTGATGCTGATCAAGAATATATATACTTTATGGGGTCGGAAAAGCTTCCTTCTGCCTGTTACGCACATTTGGCTTCTGACAAACCTAATAGACCCCTATACTCTTTTTTAAAGAGTACGGGGTCTAAAAATAATAATAAACGCAAAAATACCGTTATTTAATCGACAGTCATCCCAGGTATTCAAAATTATTCCCTTACCAATAAAAAACCAACAGGGAATAATAATTGCCGATCTTAAGTTTCCATACATAATATATAACTTTGCAATCGATTCGTATCATTTAATGTCAGAAGCAGCGCTGAACAAATGTAAGCACTGGCAACAAAATAATCGAATTTGCGAAGGAAACTGGCCATGGAATAATGCAAATGATGACTCTTGCGAAGTCTCACCTTTTAAGCCGAATAGATTATCTAATTGTTTTTATAAAATGATATCCACTTCTTCAAACTATTGGGTTGAATTAAATAGGAAAGGTAGTTGGCTCTTCAAAGTACCAACCAGCACAAGAGCAAATATTCAGTGTAGCCATACACATCAGGAAATTATTTAATTACCAGAACAAGGTATATTAACGATTAAGTCTGATTGTACGGCAAGAACCGACAACAAAATCTTAGTAGCAAACTATGTCGTTCACTCAGAAAGTTACGAAAAATTGTCACCTTATTATATAAGTAATATAAGTGAAATACCCAAAGTTATATGGGATCCATTAAGATCACCAGTCATTAACCATATAGTAGATATAGATCAATTGAAAAATGAGCTAAAGGACATTAAAAATCATCATTTTGAATTAAAAAACCTTAATTTTCATCATGTATCCGGTCACCTTTCGTTAGGAATCTGTTTGATAATATTGTTAGTAATAATTATATATATAATAAGAAAAATAAATGTAACAAGAAGATTTCAAACTATAACGTTTCCTCACCTATAAGACAACACCTGAAATGTTAACACTAAGTTTTATAAGTCATTGTTCATAAATTACCAAGCTTTTTGTTGCCCTTGGCAGAATGTTCAAGCATGAACATATTAAATAATAAAACTAAGACAACGCAGCGATTATTTTAAGATACACTTGAAAACCAAAAATATATAATCTAAGAATATATTTGTTTATCTATGCTTGTGACCCGTTTCCATGCTTGCAAACGAAGCCTAAGATAAACATACATCTAAATATAAACCGCGCTCTATCCTATGCGTGGGGTACAAAACCCAAATCTTAGAGGAGAGCTGTGATCCGATGTAAAATTGTAGCTATATAAGACCTAGGATTCTAAGAAATAAAGTTAGTTCAAATTTTGTGCTCAACCAACCAAGTCTTGATGTCCATTTATTCACACTACTTACTAGGACGACAGTTTGAAATTAATAGTGACCATCAACCATTATGTTGGTTGTACAAAATGAAAGAACCAAATTCAAAACTAATCTAATGGAGAGTTAAATTATCTGAATATAACTTTGACATAAAATATATAAATGGAAAAGAAAACCACATAGCGGACGCTCTATCACGAGTAAAAATAGAACAGACTTATTTCGGAGAAGAAACACAACATAGCGCTAACGAAGACAATAGCAATTTAATATTCATTTCAGAAAAACCAATAAACACATTTAAAAGACTAATTATATTCTCCAAAGGTATTCCAAACATAAAAAAAGAAAACTACTTTAAAAAATTAAGTATTCACATTACATACGATAACATGACTAAAGAAAAAGCTGAAAAATATTTAATAGACCATTTTTGCACAAAAACCAGTGTAATGTTTATAGACAGTGATGCAGATTTTGAAATAATTCAAAATGCACACAAAGAAATTATTAGCACTAGCCATACTAAAATTCTTCTAAGCCTCATTCAATTAAAAAATATTAACTCTTATGCCGAATTTGAAGAACTTATTTTGAAAACCCATAAAAAACTCCTACACCCCGGGATTAAAAAAAAAAACTTTTTTGTGAAAGCTATTATTTCCCTAACAGCCAAATATTAACGCAAAACACAATAAACGAATGTCATATTTGCAACTTAGCAAAATCAGAACATAGAAACACAAAAATGCCAATGAAAACTACCCCAAAGCCAGAACACTGTCGTGACAAATTTGTAATCGACATTTATTCCTCTGAAGGCAAACATTATCTAAGCTGCATGAACGTTTATTCAAAATTCGCTACTCTTGAAAATATTAAAACAAAAGATTGGATAGAATGCAAAAATGCATTGATGCGCATATTTAATTAATTAGGAAAGCCAATATTATTAAAAGCTGACCGAGACGGCGCATTTTCCAGCTTAGCACTCAAAAAATGGCTTGAAAGTGAAGGAGTAGAAATACAATTAAATTCAACAAAAACAGGAATAGCAGATATCGAAAGACTACACAAAACAATAAATGAAAAAATCAGAATAATTAACACTTTAAATGACGAAGAAACTAAACTCAGCAAAATAGAATCAATTCTTTACATTTACAATCACAAAACAAAACATGACACAACTGAACAAACTCCTGCCCACATATTTTTACATACCCAAGAAAAACAAGAAAGAAAAGTACAGTCGAACACGCCCGACCATATAATACTCTCTGCTTTTATTCCCAATTATAATGTTTAAATCGGTATTCGGATATTACTATAGATAGTTCTTGTATTAGAACACGTTAAAACAAAAAAAAGAAGCTAAGCATAATCGAACATATATGTGTTTGTCTGTATGTACATACAAATTCGTTTGACGTTAAATGTATGCACATACATATGTGTGTATGAATACTATTGGTCGGCACGACTAGCGCTGTCTCTCTCGCACTAATTTCTCTCGAATAAAATCTTTTTTGCTTAATTTCTTTCTTGTTTATGGTTGGATTTTTATGAAAATTTCAGGAGAGTTTGACATGATACGTCTTCAAACGAATCATAAATAACAACACTGTACGATAAGAAAAAATGCTTTAAAAACGGCATGCAAGTTTGAAATTTTGTTTTATTTCTTGCGGAAAAAGGGGGCGTGGCAGCCCAAAACTTTTGATGTCATTGAATTTATGCGGTCTCTAGGAACAAGTGTACCAAAATTGGTATTCCTAGGTGCCATAGTTACTGAGATATTAGCCGAAAACATTGATTTTTTCCGAGGTGTGACGGGTTTTTTACTCATTGTGGGCGAATGGGGCGTGGCATCGAAAAAAAAAAAAGATTCTTGTATTGACTGACTAAATATCGAGTCGATTGAGACCAAACTCGAACTTGTAGCTCTTACCATCTCTGAAATCTGTTTGTTCATACGGACAGACAGACAGACAGACAGACGGACGGACGGACGGACAGACGGACATGGCTATATCGACTCGGCTTGTGATGCTCATCAGGAATATATATACTTTATGGGGTCTGCCACGCCTCCTTCTGCCTGTTACATACATTTGCACAAACCCAATATACTCTTGCAGAGAGTATAAAAAGAAAAAGTAATAGACAAAATTAACAGTGACCGACAAAAATACGAAGTAGATACCAGATATCGAAAAGGACCATTACAAAAGGAAAATTAGAAAATCCTTTCAAGGCTAACAAAAACGTTGAACAAACAGACCCAGACCACTACCAAATTACTAACAGAAATAGAATTACACGCTATTATAAAACACAATTTAAAAAATTAAAGAATATTAACCAAATTCAAATTCCACAGGTTTCTACATCATAATCATAGTATTGTTCACCCTCTTTAACATTTGTAACACCCAACAAATCAAGATAGCTTTAGTTACCAATTATCACAATTTATAGAATACATAGAAATGGATGTGCAATTGTCAAGACTAGGACTTTTCAATCCAAAATTACTAACCTATGACAGACTTGACAGCATCAATAACAGAAACATACTACTAATTAAAACATTTACTTGGATTAACTACCAAGATAACATCATATTGATTGTATCCCATATCCCAATTGACTTTCAATCCACAAACACCATTAAAATTATTCCATATCCTGATCATAATGGCTATCAACTTGACTACACTAGCAGTACTTCTTATTTCGAAAAAGATAATAAAATTTATACCCGAGAAAATGAACCAACAATTGATAAATGCATTACACAAATTATACTACATACAAATCCAATCTGTAATTTAGAACTAATGAATTGTAAAGAAATGACAAAATATATTGAACCAAATACAATTGTAACTTGGAATTTGACAAATACAACAATAAAACAAAATTGTCAGAAAAATAATGTTAATCTTAATATCCAATGTAATAAAATTATTAATGTAAACCAATGTAAAATACAGATAAATGATTTAATTTTTAGCGATAATTATTTGCAACCAGAAGTTGACTTTACGCTATTGTATCCACGAATAGAAATAATCAAAGTCAAGCCTATAAAACATGATGATATTATTAAAATAATATCCCAAAATAATGTCTTTACATACACAATTATTGTTATCATAATAATTTTATTGATAATCACATGCTTATATCTTAAATACGTATCTTGTAATCCAATAACATTAATCCATAAAAAATTTAAGAAACAGATTCACAAATCCAGCAACGAAAGAGAACAATCGGTCCAGCCAAAAGAACAGCAGCAAGAAGAAACAATAATCGAGATGACACAATCACCCTTACCAAAATTGTACCCTTCAGCGTCACCTTGACTCACAAGCTCGCCTCTTTTTTGTTGTAACGTGTTCTAATACAAGAACTATCTATTGTAAAATCCGGATACTGATTTTAACATTATAATTGGGAATAGAAGCAGAGAGTATTATACGGTCGGGCTCGTTCGACTGTACTTTTCTTACTTGTTTATTTTACATTATAACCTTTTTAACGCTCGTGAATTTTTTTCGCGTGTGTGTTATTCCTTTTACTTTATATTGGCGTTTCGCACTCGTCAACACTTCTCGATCGAGATTGTGACCGCAGTGGGTTGCCATTCTTTTTCTTATAATAATCCACGAGCGATTACGCCCGCCACATTTAAGACGAACGTCACCACCGCAGCGGGTTAACTACTTATTAGACCCCGTACTCATAAAAAGAGTATTGGGGTCTATTACGTTTGTCAGAAGCGAAATGTGCGTAACAGGCAGAAGGAAGTTTTTCCGACCCATCATCATCAACAGCAACAACAGCCGAGTCCGTCCATCTGTATGAACACCTGGATCTTTTAAACTACAAGAGCTAGAACCACCAAATTTGTAACCAAAATTCAGTAACTTTCGCGAGCAGATCAAGTTTATTTCAAATCAGTGCCACGCCCCATTTTTTGCTTTATTCACATTCTTTTTTATGCTTAGAAACTAGATGATGAGTTCTTGCTTATTTGGATAAGCAGAACTGCTCGGGCGCTAGTTAAGCCTATCTGTACCGGGCTGGGTACAGACGGCGGTATTACCTAAGGTATGATTAGTTAGTGTTACAGAAGCTGGATATGGTTGACCTTGTGTTCTCCAAGTATACAAAATAATAATTCAAGTAATTGGTTCAGTTAATGTAGTTTATTAATCAAATTGGTTTAAGTTGTTATCAGAAGAAAGACAAAGAGGATAGGCCAACGGAGAATCCAGAAAGATGGGACACACTTAATGAAAAGGCGTTGGCTATGATTACTTTATGTGTGCGGGGCGCACAGTTATGCTACATCAGAAGTTGTACAACGGCAGCGAGTGCCTGGAAAAAACTTAAGGATGTACATGAGCCGAGCGGACCAGTAAGAAAGGTGTCGCTATATAAAAATTTGCTGGAGCTTCGGAAGGCAGGGAATGGCGAGGCGAGCGAGTATGTGAATGCGTTTAGCTCGACAGTGGACAAGCTTGCGGAACTGGATATCAAGCTAGGAGACGATCTAGCGGCAGTGATAATGCTCTCAAGTTTACCCAAAGATTACGACAATTTCGTCATTGCCATGGAGACGCGAGACAGTTTGCCAACGCTAGAGCAGTTGAAAATGAAATTGCTAGCCGAAGCTACGAGGCGCCACAACGGTGAAAATCCGTTATGTAGCGAGCAGCAAGCATATCAAGCAAGGGCTACGAAAAAGAAGCCAGAAGTGGCGCGCAAGAAGCGAAACCAGAACGATCTGGTTTGTTACCAGTGTGGCCAGACCGGTCATTTTAAGAAAGACTGTAAGAACAAAAGGAAAGGACAGACGCCAGAAAATCAACAAGAACGGGCACTTTCGCTTACAGTTTTAGCAGCGTTGGACGCTTGCGGTAGGGACTGTTTGAAATGGTATGTCGATTCAGGTGCAACAGCGCACATGTGTTGTAGTCGCGGAATGTTTGCAAAATACGAATCACATACTGAAGCTATACTCTTGGCTGATGGAAACATCATAAATGCAACTGGCAAAGGTGACGTCATACTACAAACGGAGTTTGGTAAAGTAAAGTTGGAAGGCGTACTACATGTTCCAGATATGAAGGGTAATTTCATATCATTTGCGCGGACAATCGAGCAAGGCTGCATGGTGATATTTGATCGGCAGTTCGCAGCATTTCGTAAGAACGCCGAAATGGTTTTAAAGGCGCATAAGATCGGAAGAATGTTTGTGTTTTGCGAAAAACGTAATACATGTTATGGCGCATTACAGCAAAGTGCGGATATGTGGCACAACAGATATGGACATTTGAATTATGCCAGTCTAATGAATCTAGTTACGAAAAAAATGGTGTACGGCATGGAGGATGTAGATTTCACGGAGAAACTGTCATGCACGTCAAGTGCATGAAGTGTAAAATCCACACACAACCGTTTCCAGCAGCAGCGAAACATCGAGCAGAACACCAGCTGGAGCTTGTACATACCGACGTATGTGGACCGTTTGAGAAGCGATCCCTGGGCGGCTCAGCGTATTTTATGACATTCATTGATGACATGTCCAGGCGCATGTTTACATATTTTCTAAAGACAAAAGATGAAGCGTTTGGAAAATTTGTGGAGTTCAAAAACATGGCAGAGCGACAGACTGGGCGTAAATTGAAGATACTGAGGAGCGACAATGGCCGGGAGTACATCAACAGGCAGTTTGATGATTATTTGGTGTTGCTGAAAGAGCAAACAGAACTCTTGTGAAGATGGCAAGAAGTTTGCTGGTGCATGCAGACATGGATCAATATCTGTGGGCAGAGGCAGTGCAGACTGCATGCTACATCCGGAACAGGTCACCAACTGCAGCTTTAGTTGGTAAGACTCCTCATGAGGCGTGGTGCGGAAGAAAACCCAATGTGCAGGCAATGCGTACGTTTGGATCAGTGGCAGTCGGTCTGGATAAGACCCACCACGGGAAATTCCAGGCTAAAGGCAAAGAATATCGCTTTGTGGAATACTCAATGGTATCAAAGGCGTACAGGCTGTACGACAAGGAACTGAAACGCGTAGTGGAGAAGCGTGACGTATTATTCAAGGAGCTCTGCAACAAGCCCTTTGTAACAGAACACATAGAGTCTTCAGAAAATACTCAAGGCGTTTTATCGGAAGATGTGGTAAAAGTTCTACAACATGATAGGACGGAGAAGAAAGATTATGATGAGTGGATCGATGGTGACGTATTGACCGAGGAATACGAAAGTGCCGAGGAACAGGAGCAGGTGCAAGAGATGCGTGTGCAGGAGCAGCGGGTACAAACACATGATCAACAGGTACGGTTGCGATCAGGTAGACGCGCAAGAGCCGGAGCAAATAGAAAGCGTGCGGATTGGACCAGGGCGTCCGAAACTGATTCGAACCGGCCAGCCAGGGCGTCCAAGAAAGGCGTACAACATTTTGGGAACATTGCAGCCTAGAGAAATACCATTACCACAGACGTTTCAAAAGGCAATTCAAAGTGAACAGGCCACATATTGGAAGGCGGCTATGGCCAGAGAATACGAGGCGCTGGTGGCAAATGGTACGTGGACATTGGCAGATCTCCCCAAAGGGCAGCAGGTGATCGGCTGCAAATGGGTGTACACTATCTGTTTGGTTAAGTTAGTTAAGAGAAAATAATGAATTTGTAGTTTAAGTAGATAAGAGAACACAACTGAAGTCATAGTATAAGTAGCTTTAGCGCATGAAATTTCTCTTATATTAGGTTACATTTAAGTCAGCTTAAGCGCTCTGCGAAAATGTAAGCGCAGCAGCAAGATCAGTTTCGTTTCGTTTGCTACATCGATCACTTGCGCCCAGCCACCACTCGCCTTTCCGTTACCGCCCTCTATCAGTTTTTAAGTAAGAATAAATTGTAATTGTTTATGGAAATTACAAGTGTTTTTATTTAATTATTTTGTATTTAAAAATCATCGAGATTTTTCATTGGCGCCCGAGCAGGGACTTCGGTTACGGTCGTGGTTTAATAGTTTAAACATTGTTCAAGGCTTGGTGGCTGCGCATATTTCGTGGTCGGTCCCTACTTTTTTTCATATAGTGCTGCTGCTGGTTTTGCTGCTGTTCGCCGCTGGACTTGGTTTCAATTCAAATGATGATCGAGGAGATGAGCGACACATCCGACGACCAGGTAACAGTGCCCTAACGAGTCAGTGCAGAAAATTAGTGCAGTTCTTATTGTATTCACATACATACATATTTGTATGCAGTCGGACATTAAAAAAATTACCCAAAGTAACCAAAGTTGACACAAGTGACATTTCGTTTCGGCACTGGATTAATGCATTTTATTGTAGTGAATAGTTGAAGCAAAACTGCAAACACCAATAAATAAATACAACTAAATTATATTCGTGCATTTTATTAATTTATTTGTTACATTCGCAATATTTGATCTGTTATAATCGCGCACAAACATACATACATATGTGCATTTGCCGTTCTTTTGCATTCCGCTATTCGTTCATTTGCTGAATTCGGTGGTCGTTTTTTTTTTTTTGACTCTTGTGTTGCTAGGCACGCGAACATACATACATACGGACATACATATGTGCACTTGCCGTTCTCTCGCATTCCGCTATTCGCTCATCCGTTGAAATTGGTGGTGGTTTCTTTTTGTTTGTTCGACCGTTGTGTGTCGCTAGGCACGTCATAAATACATACATACATATGCTCAAGCAAGCGCGCGCTTAACACACATACAGTCAAGGAAAAAAGTCAACATACAGCACAAATTTTGCAATATTTCGGTTTTTTGAAATGAAACTTAAAAAAGTTGAATGCCAATTGAGTCTTACTAAATAAGTTTATTTAAAAAAAAAAATTGAATTATAATTAATTTAACAAAATAACAACAAAAACATAATAAATTCAGTGGAAAAAAGTCTACATACAGGCTTCAAGCCCTTGTATTCTAGCTTAAAATTAATTGGTAATTAATTTTTTGAACTTTTAAACCTTGTCGGTCCACCATTGGCATCTAACAGCCTGTAGTCACGGGGCATCGATGCCACCAAATTTCATTGTTGTGGGAGGAATTTCGGCCCAGGCTCGAGTTAGGGCTGTTTTTAGGCTCTCCCGGCTGCTTATGTCGTACTTTCGAACCAATCTTTCCAAAGTTCCCAAGATGTTCTATTGGGTTTAGGTCTGGTGATTGTGAGGTGATTAACTGTCTGGGGGCAAGTAAATCAACCAACACGGACAAATGTGCAGTGTGCTTTGGATCGTTGTCCTGTTGGAAGATCCAACTGCTTCCCAGGCGCAATGTGTCCACCGATGCTTTCATATGTTGTTCCAAATACTTTTATATTGAAAGCATCCATATTCCCTTCCACAAACACCAAATGGCCGACTCCAGATGACGCCATAGCACCCCAAACCATTACACTACCGCCGCCATGCTTAACGGTTGGTACAATATTTTTGGGGTCAAGAGCGGTGTTTGCCTTTCTCCAAACTTTGGAACGACCATCACTTCCGAAAATATTGTATTTACTCTCATCAGTAAATAAAACGCGTTTCCAAAAGCTCGCATCCTTATTTAAGTGCGATTTAGCGAATTCTAGGCGCAATAACCGGTTTTTTTCGGAAATTAAAGGTTTCTTTCGAGGAACTCGGCTCTTGAAACCATCCTTGTGCAAAAAATTGCCAATTGTTTTGGGATGCACAATGACTCCTGAACACTTTTCGATATGTTCCGCCAATTTCGGTGCACTTATTTTGGGGTTTTTTTTAACTTCCTTGAGGATGCTTCTCTCGTCACGATCCGATAGCTTCTTTGGCCTTCCTGTTCTCTTCTTGTTTTCAACGGAATCGTTCTTCTTGTTGTTGCGAATTATAGTCTGGACCGTCGAACGACTTAATTTAACAATATCCGCGATTTCACCGTATGATTTTTTATCATTTCGAAGGCTAATTATTAATTTTCGAACAGAAGACTGAATTTCCTTTCTTTTTTCCATTTTCGTTGTAATAAAATCAGTATCAATTATACTTCCTGTCTACTCAATACCTTAACTTTATACACAACGAAGCTAGGAGTCAAAATAGTAGGGGATTTCCCTATTTTACATTCTATTAATTGAATTATTAAAGGAAATTCCCACGCTGTATGTAGACTTTTTTCCGTGCATATTTTATGATTTTTCTTAATAACTTTAGTATGTTTATTTTTTTATTACATTTTTTTTCTAAAATATTAATACCTGTGGGTGTGTTAAATGATGGCATATTAACTTTTTTAAGTTTCATTTCAAAAAACCGAAATATTGCAAAATTTGTGCTGTATGTTGACTTTTTTCCTTGACTGTACATACGATCGATTGATTGGCGCCGGTTTCCACTTACTTCTTTACACACTTATTCGAGCGCCAGCTGGCAGAAGCATACATCTAAACAAATCTATGTACATGCACACGTACGCAAAATAACTGCAAGCTTGTCGCTATCTGTTTTTGGTTTTTTGTTGTTGCCGCGATCTTGCTTATGCGCTTTTTCGTTTACTTGCTTGCGTGATTTGGGTGTTACTGAACTCGTCGCTGGTACATTTATACCCTGTGCAGGAGTATATTGAATTTGTTTACTGATCGGTTGAGTGTTGTTGGATCAGTGAACTCAACGCTGTTACACATTTATACCCTGTGCAAGAGTATATTAAGTTTGATTATTGATCGGTGAGTGTTGTTGGGTCAGTGATTAGTAACTCAGTTAGCATTAAATCATTGTTGGTCGGTGCTTAAGTAACCTTTATCAGCTGATCATTCTTGTCAGTGTAGACGATTGAGTGTTTTTAGACATTCATCTATTTTTTTGTGAAAGGAATCGTGGTAATATTTCAGTATGGAAAACAAAAGGGATTATAATGACACTGTTGAGGATGTCGAAGACAACTGCCTTAGTGCGCGTTTAACGCAATTGTTCTCACAACTAGAGAAAGTTGAGGCTGACATCGAGCGTCAGCGGATGTCATTAGCAAATAAAATGGTGAATCCTAGTAAATTTGAAATACAGTGCCGTCTTGATTTGCTAAACACATATATTTCTAAGGCAATGGATTTGCAGTCGCAAATAGACGTGATGGACCCAGATAATGATAGCCGAGCTATGCTGGAAGAAACATGCATTCTTGCACGGTCATCATATATGGCTGCTCTTAGCAAGTTTGAAGTTGTTGACCGTGTTCCAGTGTCTCATCATTCACACTTACCCAAACTGAAGTTGCCTAGTTTCAGCGGCAAGCATTCAGAATACAAGCAATTTATTAGTCTTTTCGAAAGTTTGGTAGACTCTGATCGTTCTTTATCGAATATCGAAAAGTTCAATCACCTGATATCGTGTCTATCAGACGAGGCTCTGGGAACGATAAAGGCGTATCAGGTCTCTGATGCAAATTATTCGAAAGCATTAGAGAGTCTGAAGCGGGTCTACGACAATAAGTGCCTCATTTTCCTTGACACACTCTCCCAGTTATTTGACATTGAGCCGATGAATAAACCATCGGCTCTAGGAATTCGCACGATCATTGATTCAGTGTCTGCAATTTTCGAATCATTGATGTCAATTGGAGATGAGAAAGATTTTGCCAATGCAGTCCTGATTCATCTGGTAATGTCGAAAGTAGATGCCAGTACAAGGACGAAATATGAGGAGCAGCTGGATTACAATACTTTGCCGCAGTGGTCAGATTGTGTTGTAGCGTTAAACAGGCGATACCAGCATTTGTCCGCGGAAGAAAGCTCCAAATCCAGGTTGAAGTTCAAGTCAGACTTAAGGCCTGTGAAAGGAAAGTCGTCCTTTGCATTGACCAGTGCTGAAACAAAAGTTGAGCCCAACTGCAAGTTCTGTAAGGCCAACCATTTACTGGGAAGTTGTCAGAGTTTTGCCTCTTTGCCAGTTGACGAAAGGTTCAATTTTGTGAAATCGAGTCAACTGTGCATAAATTGTTTGCATCCAGGACACAGAGTGTCTACTTGTACTGCGTCAAAGTGCAGAGTATGTTCTCATCCTCACAATACGCTCCTCCACAAGTACTCTGAGGAACAGCAATCAGTGGCTCCTCCTGCTCATGTGAATCATGTTGCAAGCGAGGTTGACGAGGTGATTCTTGCAACAGCGGTTGTGACTCTCCGCGACAGATTTGGGCAAGAGAGAACTGCCAGAGCGTTACTAGATTCAGGTTCGCAAGTAAATTTCATGACGGAGCAATTGGCTCAGTCGTTAAGGCTTCAGCGGAAAAGTAAATGTTTGACGGTGACTTCAGTCGGGCAGGCAAGTTTAATTGCAAAAAGCGAGGTATCGACTGTAGTTTCGTCTCGCGTGAACGCTCACAAGTTCAACGCCGATTTCTGGGTGTTGAAGTCGATTTCTAGTAGACAGCCAGACCATGACCTTCCCATTAATCGATGGAAGGTTCCAACGAATATAGAACTGGCTGATCCAGAATTCTACAAGCCTCAGCGGATAGATCTGCTATTGGGAGCAGATTCATTTTTCGATTTGCTGTGCACTGGACAAGTAAAACTGTCAGACAATGGTCCAGTGTTTGCAGAAAACCTTGCTAGGCTGGGTAGCATCAGGAAGATGTAAGAAATTGCGAGCCAATAACCCTGTATGCTGTGCTATAATGCACCAAAGAGAAGAGACGAGGCTTGAGGCTTTAGTAAATCGATTCTGGGAACTAGAATCTATACCGGAATCGAGTATAGCAGTAAAGTACTCAGCAGAGCATCTGGCATGCGAAAAGCATTTTAAGGAAAGTGTTCGTAGTCTGTCGTCAGGACACTTCGAAGTGGGTTTGCCATTCAAGAGCGACCCGAAAACTTTGGGTTCGTCCTTTGAAATAGCCAAAAAACGGTTTTTGTCGTTAGAGCGTAGAGTCTCCAGAGACGGAAAATTAAAAGAAATGTATACAAGCTTCATGAAAGAGTATCTCGAACTTGGTCACATGTCCGCCATAGGTACGGAAGTTCCACCAGGACCACACTACGTCATTCCACACCAGTGCGTCCTGAGACCTGAAAGTAGTTCCACCAAACTCAGAGTTGTATTTGATGCGTCTTGTAAGACAACTTCATCGCAATCACTGAATGATTTGCTCATGGTGGGACCTACTATTCAGAGGGATCTTATGTTGTCTCTTCTTCGGTTTCGTCTAAATCGATATGCCCTCACGGCAGACATTAAGAAAATGTACCGTCAAGTCAGCATGTCCGAAGACGATCGACAGTTTCAGCTAATTGTTTGGCGCGAAAACCCGTCGGATGAGCTAATGATATATAGATTGAATACGGTAACGTACGGAACTGCATCCGCACCGTTTTTAGCCATCCGATGCTTGCAGGAACTGGGATTGCGTCATAAGGACACCCATGTTCTTGGCTCTAAAGTCATTTGTAATGACTTTTATGTCGATGACATGCTGACTGGGGCTGACGATACAACTACACTAAAGGAAATATGTACCCAAGTGTCCGAAATTCTGGAATCGGGCGGGTTTCAATTGGCAAAATGGTTTTCGAACCATCCAAATTTAATGGATGACAGTGAAACTGCTGAACTTTTAAGTTTCAATGATGCCGATTCGACGAAAACGCTTGGCATGAGGTGGACACCAAAGATGGATACGTTTCAGTATCATTTGGATGACAGTTTCACCCAACTAGTTCCGACCAAGCGAAACATATTGTCAGTTGCTGCACGCATGTTTGACCCACTTGGCTTGTTAAGTCCGATTAGCATCCGGGCAAAAATCCTTCTTCAGGAGCTGTGGCGCATGCAATTGCCATGGGACGAGACAATGCCTATGGAATTGCATAGCAGATGGGAAAATTTCAAAGAGACTCTTCTTGATTTGAATCAAATTGAAATCCCTAGATACGCTCACGCCAGCTCTGACGCAAGCATACAAGTGCATGGATTCGCGGATGCATCCAGTCAAGCATATGGGTGCTGCATATATGTTCGTGCTAACGACGGTGCCAGTATCGTCTGCCGATTGCTTACTGCAAAGGCAAAGGTGGCTCCACTAAAAACAAAATCGATCCCCAGACTCGAATTGTGTGCAGCACACCTGTTAGCCCAACTATGGTTCTCCATAAAACATATGCTGAACCACTGTCGAATTGAGAGTGTGAATTTCTGGACAGATTCAGAAATCACACTACATTGGATAAACACGTCTCCATCATTATTAGCAACATTCGTCGCCAATCGAGTTGCAGCCATCCAAGAGATGGCCATTGATGTATCTTGGCGACATGTACCGACATCGTTAAATCCAGCAGATTTATCTTCGAGAGGGTGTGACACTCGTGAACTAGTTCATTCTATTTGGCTAGAAGGTCCATCATTCCTCTGCAGGGAGCAGGAACATTGGCCTCAAAATCGACACTTTTCCGTACCTGAAGATCTTGAGAAGATTGAGTATAAAAAGTCTGCAATCGTTTGTTTGGCCACCAGCTCTGACTGGTTATTAAAATTCGTGTCTCGTTTTTCTTCATGTCGGAAGATTGTGAGAATCTTGGCGTATATGTATCGATTCGTCAGGAAATCAACTGGAGAGATACAAACTGTCGTGCTTGGACCCAAGGAGTTAGATTTCGCATTCTTGAAGTTGCTTGAGTTGGTTCAGCGATCGGAGTTCAGCGCGGATTACGACAAACTGAAAAAGGGTCAAATGGTTCAACCGAGTTTTCAGTCGCTGGCCCCGTTTATACACAAGTCTGACGAGTTCGAAAGACAAATTTCGTTGATTCGGGTAGGAGGGAGATTGTTGAACGCGCCGTTAGAATACGACGCTAGATTCCCTATTTTAATGCCCAAGAATTCTCTGGTGGTAAGTTTGTATTTGCGAGAGCTGCATACGAACAATTGTCATGCGGGGGCTAAGACCATGACTGCATTACTCAGGCAACGCATTTGGCTTGTTAATGCTCGTCGTGAGTGCACGCAGATAGTGCGAAGGTGCGTGCACTGTTTTAGATACAAACCAAAGCTGATGGAGCAAATAATGGGTAACTTGCCGGCGGACCGCCTTTCCGGGGTTCGCCCATTCAATATTTGTGGGGTGGATTTTTGCGGGCCCATAAATGTTTCATTGCGTATTAGAGGAAGAGGGCCACTCAAGATGTATATTGCAGTTTTTGTATGTTTTGCTTCAAAGGCTGTTCACCTGGAACTGGTGCCTGATTTATCCACTAATGCTTTTATTTGTACCCTAAACAGCTTCATCGCGCGGCGTGGCGTTCCAGTCCGGCTATACTCGGACAACGGGACCAACTTCGTCGGAGCGAGCAACCTGGTGAGGGAGTTCCACCAGACGTTCAGCAGCCAGCAGATGAAGCTGCAGTCGTACGCAGCAGAACGCGGGATGGAGTGGAAGTTCAGCCCCCCAAGAGCGCCCCACTTCGGAGGCCTTTGGGAGGCCGCCGTGAAGTCCGCAAAACATCTGCTCCTGCGGCAGGTCGGCAGCGCGTCACTCACCGAGAGCGAGGTCAGAGGGCACCTGGCCGACGTGGAGGCCATCCTCAACTCACGGCCGTTGACGCAACTCGGCAGCGATCCGAACGACGGAGAGGCGCTAACTCCAGGCCACTTCATCATCGGTCAGCCGCTTCGTTCGCTGCCGCGCGGGTCAGAGCAGGACACGTCAAGCAGCGGAATTTCGTGCTGTCGCAGGTGGCAGCTGTTGTGCACGCTCAGACAGCGCTTTTGGCAAGCGTGGTCGAAGGACTACGTCCTGAGCCTGCAGCAGCGAGCGAAGTGCGCGGAGGATCGCGAGGACGTGGAGGTCGGCGATTTGGTCATCATCCACGAGGACAACACTCCGCCCCAGCGATGGATCATGGGGAGAGTCGTCGACACCATGCCAGGCGGAGATGGTCGGGTCAGGGTGGCCGGCGTTAGAACCGCGGGGGGCGTCCTTAAGCGCCCAATTCACAAGATGGCGAAGCTGCCAGTATATTGAAGGCAAGGCCTTCAAGGTGGCCGGCATGTTTGGTTAAGTTAGTTAAGAGAAAATAATGAATTTGTAGTTTAAGTAGATAAGAGAACACAACTGAAGTCATAGTATAAGTAGCTTTAGCGCATGAAATTTCTCTTATATTAGGTTACATTTAAGTCAGCTTAAGCGCTCTGCGAAAATGTAAGCGCAGCAGCAAGATCAGTTTCGTTTCGTTTGCTACATCGATCACTTGCGCCCAGCCACCACTCGCCTTTCCGTTACCGCCGTCTATCAGTTTTTAAGTAAGAATAAATTGTAATTGTTTATGGAAATTACAAGTGTTTTTATTTAATTATTTTGTATTTAAAAATCATCGAGATTTTTCACTATCAAAAGAGACAGTACTGGTAACGTGGAGCGTTACAAATCTCGTCTAGTAGCCAAAGGTTGTTCACAAAAATACGGCGTTAACTACATGGAGACTTTTTCGCCGGTGTGTCGGTATGAAACAATACTTCTGATTTTGGCTTTGGCGGTTGTATTGGAAATGTATGTGCACCAGATGGATGTTTGTACGGCATATCTCAATAGTGAGCTAAGCGACGTGGTTTACATGAAGCAACCCGAAGGATATGTAGACAAGGCTGGAACACAGCAGGTACTTCGACTCAATAAGGCGATATACGGTTTAAAACAGGCAGGAAGGGAATGGAATTCCAAATTAAACGCAGCACTGTGTGATATTGGATTCAAAGCCTGTCAGACGGAGCCATGCTTGTATAAGCAGGACATAGAAGGTAGTCTTTGCATTGTACTTATCTATGTAGACGATTTGCTTATAGCTTGCGAGAACAGGAAGAATTTGAGGACCATAAAATCAAAGATAGCTGAGAAATTCGAATGTGTCGACAAGAGTCAGCTACAAATGTTCTTTGGCATGCAAGTAGAGCGAGATGGCGAAACTGGTGTTATAGCGATTAACCAGGCACTGTATATCAAGGAGATGCTGGAGAGACACAACATGCGATCATGTCGGGTGGCTGAAACGCCATTGGATGCAGGTTTCCAAGTGGCGTGCAACAACGAAAGTTGCGAGACTACGAACGTCGAGGCGTATCAGTCAGCAATTGGCGAGTTGATGTGGCTGGCACTGACGTCGAGGCCAGACATATATCATGCAGTTGTGAAGTTGGCTCAAAGGAACAGGGATCCACATGCTGAACATGTTACTGGTGTCAAGCATGTTATGCGGTATCTGGCAGGAACGATAGATTTAAAGATAAACTATCGTAAAGGTGGTCAAGCGCTAAGTGGATACGTGGATGCAGATTGGGGCGGCGATGTCAGCAATCGGAGATCATACACTGGATATGTATTTTTCTTAGCAGGCGGACCAATTTCATGGAAGTCAGAGAAGCAAAAATGTGTGGCTTTGAGCAGCACGGAAGCTGAATATATGGCTCTCACTTCAGCGGCAAAGGAGGCGTTACACTTGTGGCGACTCATAGTCGAGATCGGTTGCGGCGATCAAGGATCATCTACGGTGTTGTTTGGAGATAATCTCAGTGCACAGAATTTGGCCAAGAACCCAGCATATCACGCGCGATCAAAGCACATTGACATCAAGCATCATTTTAATGCTGTATGTAAACGACAATGTTTAAAGATTCACATTGAGGAAGGGTGTTGATAGTTATCGATAGTTAACTGTGTGAATATTTTTTAAGCATTGTGTAATACTACATGTATGAAGCGCTTCTCTAAGTTTTTCCTGGATTCTGCGATTGTGAAAGAACGCACTGACAATAAAGGTATTTTTGGTTAAAAATGCTATCGGCGATTCTTCATTTTTATACTCTCTGCAAGAGTATATTGCGTTTGTGCAAATGTATGTAACGGGCAGAAGGAGGCGTGGCAGACCCCATAAAGTATATATATTCTTGATCAGCATCACAAGCCGAGTCAATATAGCCATGTCCGTCAGTCCGTCTGTCTGTCCGTCTGTCTGTCCGTCTGTCTGTCCGTCTGTCTGTCTGTCCGTATGAACAAACAGATTTCAGAGATGGTAAGAGCTACAACTTCGATTTTGGTCTCAATCGACTCGATATTTAGTCAGTCAATACAAGAATCTTTTTTTTTTTTTCGATGCCACGCCCCATTCGCCCACAATGAGTAAAAAACCCGTCACACCTCGGAAAAAATCAATGTTTTCGGCTAATATCTCAGTAACTATGGCACCTAGGAATACCAATTTTGGTACACTTGTTCCTAGAGACCGCATAAATTCAATGACATCAAAAGTTTTGGGCTGCCACGCCCCCTTTTTCCGCAAGAAATAAAATAAAATTTCAAACTTGCATGCCGTTTTTAAAGCATTTATTCTTATCGTACAGTATTGTTATTTACGAATCGTTTTAAGACGTATCATGTCAAACTCTTCTAAAAGTTTCATAAGAATCCGACCATAAACAAGAAAGAAATGAAGCAACAAAGATTTTATTCGAGAGCAATGAGTGCGAGAGAGACAGCGCTAGTCGTGCCGACCAATAGTATTCATAGACACATGTGTATGTGCATACATTTAACGTCAAACGAATTTGTATGTACATACAGACAAACATATGTATGTTCGATTATGCTTAGCTTTTTTTATTGTTTTAACGTGCTCTAATACAAGAACTATCTATTGTAATATCTGGATACCGATTTAAGCATTGTAATCGGGAATAAAAGCAGAGAGTATTATACGGTCGGGCGTGTTCGACTGTACTTTTCTTTCTTGTTTTAACTTGTCGGGACTATGACTACTGCGCTAAAACAGTCATAATCAACAATATAACTTATATTTTGTCTGTTAATCATATTAATTAGTTATTATATAACTATCGTTGTAAGTTAATATTTATTTATTTATAATTATTTGGGGTTATTTGTACAGTAAGAGATAGTGATATATTCATACTGATTATGTCTACAAAACATTTAATAAAAGTACATAAGAGTCTAGCCGCTGAATTGCATATCAGCAGCTATGCGCTAATTTAAACATTCCCAAGCTGCATTTGTAAACAAGTTCGGAAACTCTAAACAAAGAACAGCCAAATCGATCAGCATCGATTGAGATAATGCGCGGTCAGCATAAATTTCTTTCCCACAAATTCCATTCCCACTGAAAAATTGTAAACATTTAAACCCTCAAATAGTTTTCGTTATTAATAAATAAGGAATTGTCAGTTAGTCTTAAACTTTTCGTTAATAAAGCAAGTTGTCGTGAATTAAATCGTTCTGACTCCGTCTTTTAATCTCAGCGTTGCCGTTAGCTTGTGTCGCGGCATTAGTTCGACTAACCTATACACATCAAATATCTAATTGGCTCAGTCGTTTGGATAACAATAAATAGTGGATCCTGATGCAAAACTAAGTTATTATTTCTTGTGTCCCGTTTACTGTTATCCGCTGAACAACCAACGTGAAGGCAACCCAAGCGACGGTCAATACGCGTCAAGTTTTTAAAGAAAACCTCGACAGTGACGTGAATACCAAAAATCGCATTTTGTCATATCCACGGATTAAAAAAGAAAATAAATCCAGAAATTTCTGGTTATCTCAAAAAAATTCGAAAGTGCTATCTGCGCAAACCAACCAAAGAAATTTAACTATAAGTTTACAAATTAAGTGAATAAAATAAAAAATATAACCAACAACAAAAACTAGGAAATAAGATAACCTTAAAAACAAAAAAAAAACCCCACACACAATAATAATGGAAGGAAACGCAACAGAACCCCTGACCGATGCCAACATGGCACAAGTGATCAACCAACTCAAAAATGTTGAGAAGTTCACTAGAGACAAGAACGCTTTATACACGTTCATCACCGGATCGACTATATTTTGGCCCTCTATATCACCAACGACGCAAGGCAGAGGTGAATTATATATGGACTTGTGGAACGCTGCATCAGCAGTGAAGTGATGTTATCCCTTGGCGTTAACAACCTGATGACTTGGAAGGACCTTCGAAAGCAACTAATACTGAACTACAAGACGCAAACTAAGAATCATATCTTACTGGAGGAATTCAAGAGCACCCCATTTAAAGGCAACGTGCGAGCTTTTCTAGAAGAAGCAGAACACCGTAGGCAGACATTAATGAGTAAGCTAGAACTAGAAAATATCACTGACGAGAAAATATTGTATGCTCGACTAATTAAAACTAGTATTGATGACCTTATCCAAAAATTACCAACAAACATTTGCATTCGAATTATAAATTGCGAAATTCCCGATTTAAGATCCCTAATTAATATTTTGCAAGAAAAAAATCTTTATAACGAGCCCTGTCTTAATCCAACACAAAATAAAGTAAAACAAGAAAAATATTTGAAGCCATCCGATCAACCAAACCCAAATATTTAAAGATTCCCCACTTTCCTTCAACCAAATCAACCCTATGTCCCATATCGACCCCATCAACCTCATATTCAACAAACATATTATCAATCATCACCCATCCATACTAACAACAACACTTTTAATCCTAATAATTATTCACCTCGACCAATGCAACAAATACCTAGCTCAATCAGACCAACATATTTTACACCCAGACCGAACTTTAGACAGAATTAATTTGACAACAATCGTTTCGGACAAGTAACTCCACAACAAAATGCTTCTAATAGCTCTGGCTTAGCTAACCCACCGACCAAACGTGTTAGACCTGCAGAAAGTGGACAAAGTAAGATGAGCATTGACCAAGAAGCTAGAAATCAGAAAGAATTAAATTATCATGATTACATTCAACAAGAAAATGCGATGCTTATCCAGAATATTATCCACAATACTATCAAGCAGAAAGTTATCCACAAAGCCCAGACTATACATACACACAGTCAGCCGAACACGAGACAGAAAAACCAAATGAAATAGAAATCGAGCAAGCCGAAAATTTTCAGGCTCCAGCCTCGGAAACCAGCAATACATAATAATCACTTATAAAGGCAAAAATTTGAAATGTTTAATAGATACTGGGTCTACAGTAAATATGATGACATCAAATGTTTTCAACTTACAAGTTCATGACACCGACTGTTTCATTCAAACCAGCAATGGACCTTTAACTATCACAAAGAAAGTTAACATCCTTTCCAATAACCTGTTCAAGGGCAATAATGAATTTTTTCTACATCAGTTCTTCCCAGATTATGATTTATTAATTGGTAGAAAAATGCTTTCAGAAGCAAAAGCCGTTATAGATTATAATACTCAAACTGTTATTTTATACAATAGAAAGTATAAATTAATCAACGATATTCCAATCACAAATCAGAACCATTTCTTAGCCCAACCAAATCCTGAAACTTATCAACATTTTAATAATCTAATTAGAGAAATTTCCGAAGATCAAGAATCAGTAAGCCCTTACCGGTTAGAACATTTAAATAAAGAAGAAAAAGTTAATTTAAATAGGTTGTTGAAACAATATCAACACATACAATTTAAAGAAGGCGACCAACTTAGTTTCAGTAATCAAGAAAAACACATTATAAATACTACCCACAATTCAGCCTTACATGTAAAATCATACAGTTGTCCACAAGCATATGAACAGGAAGTTGAACATCAAATTCAAGACATGCTTAATCAAGGTATCATACGTCCTAGCAATTTCCCTTATTGTAGTCCTATATGGATCGTACCGAAAAAGCAAGATGCTTCAGGTAAACAAAAATTCAGAGTCGTAACCGACTACAGGAAATTAAATGAAGTAAATATAAGTGACAGACACCCAATAACAATTATGTATGAGATATTAGGAAAACTATGCAGATGCAATTATTTCACTACAATTGACCTTGCAAAAGGATTCCACCAACTTGAAATGCATCCAGATTCCATTCAAAAGACAGCTTTGTCTACTAAACACGGCCACTATGAATATCTTCCATTTGGATTAAAAAATGCACCCGCAACGTTTCAACGTTGCATGAAAAATGTTTTACGACCGTTACTAAATAAACATTGTCTAGTATATCTTGATGATATAATTGTATTCTCAACATCTTTAGAAGAACATTTCCAATCACTCTAATTAGTTTTCGAGAAGCTTTCTGAAGAAAATCTCAAATTACAACTTGAGAAATGTGAGTTTCTAAAACAAGAAGCTACATTTCTAGGGCATGTCATAACGAAGGATGGAATAAAACCTAATCCCGATAAAATCAAAGCAATTCAAAAATATCCAATCCCCACAAAAACCAAAGAAATAAAAGGTTTTCTTGGATTACCAGGTTACTACAGAAAATTCATTCCAAATTTTGCAGACATAGCCAAACCAATAATAGCAGTACTTAGAAAAGACTCAAAAATCGACATTAAAAATCCAGATTACATTAGAGCTTTTGAAAAATTAAAACAACTAATTTTTAATGACCCCATTTTAAAAATTCCAGACTTCAAAAGTAAATTCGTTTTAACCACTGACGCAAGTAACGTAGCTCTCTCAAGACGGACACCCCATTAGTTTTATTAGCAGAACCCTCAATGACCACGAAACTAACTACAGTGCCATAGAGAAAGAGCTTTTAGCCATTGTATGGGCAACAAAAACCTTCAGACACTACTTACTAGGACGACAGTTTTAAATCAATAGTGACCATCAACCATTATGTTGGTTGTACAAAATGAAAGAACCAAATTCAAAACTAATCTAATGGAGAGTTAAATTATCTGAATATAACTTTGACATAAAATATATAAATGGAAAAGAAAACCACATAGCGGACGCTCTATCACGAGTAAAAATAGAACAGACTTATTTCGGAGAAGAAACACAACATAGCGCTAACGAAGACAATAGCAATTTAATATTCATTTCAGAAAAACCAATAAACACATTTAAAAGACTAATTATATTCTCCAAAGGTATTCCAAACATAAAAAAAGAAAACTACTTTGAAAAATTAAGTATTCACATTACATACGATAACACGACTAAAGAAAAAGCTGAAAAATATTTAATAGACCATTTTTGCACAAAAACCAGTGTAATGTTTATAGACAGTGATGCAGATTTTGAAATAATTCAAAATGCACACAAAGAAATTATTAGCACTAGCCATACTAAAATTCTTCTAAGCCTCATTCAATTAAAAAATATTAACTCTTATGCCGAATTTAAAGAACTTATTTTGAAAACCCATAAAAAACTCCTACACCCCGGGATTCAAATAAAAAAAAAAAACTTTTTTGTGAAAGCTTTTATTTGCCTAACAGCCAAATATTAACGCAAAACACAATAAACGAATGTCATATTTGCAACTTAGCAAATTCAGAACATAGAAACACAAAAATGCCAATGAAAACTACCCCAAAGCCAGAACACTGTCGTGACAAATTTATAATCGACATTTATTCCTCTGAAGGCAAACATTATCTAAGCTGCATGGACGTTTATTCAAAATTCGCTACTCTTGAAAATGTTAAAACAAAATATTTGATGCAAAAATGCATTGATGCGCATATTTAATCAATTAGGAAAGCCAATATTATTAAAAGCTGACCGAGACGGCGCATTTTCCAGCTTAGCACTCAAAAAATGGCTTGAAAGTGAAGGAGTAGAAATACAATTAAATTCAACAAAAACAGTGTTCAAGCATGAACATATTAAATAATAAAACTAAGACAACGCAGCGATTATTTTAAGATACACTTGAAAACCAAAAATATATAATCTAAGAATATATTTGTTTATCTATGCTTGTGACCCGATTCCATGCTTGCAAACGAAGCCTAAGATAAACATACATCTAAATATAAACCGCGCTCTATCCTATGCGTGGGGTACAAAACCCAAATCTTAGAGGAGAGCTGTGCTCCGATGAAAAATTGTAGCTATATAAGACCTAGGATTCTAAGAAATAAAGTCAGTTCAAATTTTGTGCTCAACCAACCAAGTCTTGATGTCCATTTATTCATTGGTCCTTCGAGCATTCTGTTGTTTTCCCCCACCAGTGGTAAGAGACACAGAATTTTAAACCAGCACCTTATAGTGAAATACTTAAGGCTGCAAAATAAATTGGTCTGTTGCTATCCTCCACCAGTGATAAGAAGCGCAGAACTGATTGCTCTAGTTCTCGTTATGAGGCAGAGGTAAAAAACATCCGAAGAGGATTAATAAAATTTGTTAACTCCAGCGCTCTAAAGTAATAGAGGCAGAGAAAAAATTTTTTTGAAAAAAAAAAAAAAAAAATAAAATTTTTTTTTGAAAAAAAAAAATAAATAAGTGTTCGTTCGTGTTCAAAAAAGAAAATCGTCGGGCAAAAGTTATAGCGTTTCCGAGGCTAACATCGGAAAGTGAAAACGAAAATAAGAAACGATTCAGGCAGCTAAGGAGCAATAAGAATCAACGGTCGGCTCGGTAGTGGATTTACAACCCCAAAGAGCAGGAAGAATCCACGATCGGCTCGGTAGAGGACTAACAACCCCATGAGCCGAAAGTAGCAGCGTCAACATCAGCGTCAACATCAGCGTGAGCAGCAGAGTCATCGGCAACAGCATCAGCTTCATCACAACAACATAAGATAAGTGCATGAAACTCTATTTTTAATTAAAATTTAAAAAATGTTGTCAGAAGCAACACTTAGTTTGCTGGAAAAGCAATCAGCAATAGTGAAGGAAGTGCAGGAGATTGAAGCTGGAATTATTTCCAGCCAATCTATTGAAAAATTAAAAGAGCTTAAAACTAAGTTTGTAACTAATAACTCTGTACTATTAAAAATTGGAGCAGTCGATCACGACTACTTTAATAAAAAAATATTTGACAAAACATTAGCAACAATTAATACAATAAGTGAACAGTATAAGTGTTCGCGAAAAATAATTGACCCTGGAACCGAGAATGTTCCAGAAAAAATAGAAAATAATAAGATTGCAGATAAGCTAGACGAGAACTTAATGCAACTTAAAAATTATATTCAGTAAACTGAAAGAGAGTTAAAAAATGCGACGCCGGAATGGAGTCGCATTAGGAAAAATAAAATTAATTTTCTATGGAATAGAATCCAGGAAAAAATTAACTTTTTCAAAAAACAAAATATTCAATGCAACGGAGATGTTGCGGAATTAGAATTCGATGCAAACAATATAATTGATATACTAGAGAATTCAAGTTTTAGTTTGAATAAAGTAGCCGTGAAGACAGAAGATCTTCCAGCTTTACCAAAAATTAAGGTACCCACCTTTTATGGGGAACCCAGGGAGTGGGATTCATTTTTTGAATTATTTATGGAAATAATTCACGATAGAGAGGACCTGAGTGCGTCCGCAAAATTTAATTATCTAAAATCGGCATTAAGAGGTGAAGCCAGGAGCATGGTATCACATTTTCTAACTGGCTCAGTGAATAACTATGATGTCGTGTGGGAACTGTTAGCCAAACGGTTCGAAAACAAAAAAAAGATTTTTTCAGATCAATTAAATAGGTTAATCGATTTACCTATGTTAAATATTGAATCTGAAAAACAAATAAAAAATTTTATTGATGCTAGCAATGAGGCTATGCATATCATAAAATTAAAAGCAAATCTTTCTAATGAAGTAGAAAGTATCTTTGCACATATTATTTTACGAAAATTTAATAAAGAGACACTACAACTCTACGAATCTTACGTCAGAAAGACAAAAGAGATTCAAGAGTTAGCAGATGTCAAAGAATTTTTGGAACAGAGATATGGTTCCATTAGTTCATTAAAAAATGATGAAAAGAAAAATTCTAATGTTCAGCAAATTAGAATTGAAAACTGCCCGATTTGTAAGAAATCTGGACATCATGCTGTACAGTGCTACAAATTCAAAGCCATGAGTCCAGTAGAGAGAATCGACGCAGTAAAGAAAGTACAGTTATGCATTAGATGCCTAAAATTCGCAAGGAATAAAAAATGCTCTTGCGAAATATTATGTACTTTCTGCAGGAAATCGCACAACACAATGTTGCACATTTCTAACGAGAAAGTGAACACTTGTGTTGCTGAAAAACAAGCACTTTTAGCTACTGCAATAGTGAAAGCTAAAACGAATAATGGTAGTTTTCAAAAATTAAGAGCACTGATCGATAGTGGATCGCAATGCACGATTATTTCTAAAGAAGCTGTTCAAACTCTAAATTTATTTAGAATTAAAAAGCTGACAGAAATAAGTGGAGTTTCAGCTTCTAACTCAAGTACGTCTAAATTCAAAGTAAACTTGTGTTTAAAAGCTTGTAATTTTGAAAAACAACCTTTTTATACAGAAGCAATTGTTTTGCCAAAATTAATGAAGGCGCTGCCAGTCCAAGCTATAAACTTAGACAAAAATAAATGGCAGAATTACATTTTAGCTGACCCACAATTTGATAAGCCGAGCAGAGTTGATATGATTATTGGAGCCGATATATATTCACAAATAATGAAAAATGGTATAGTTAAAATAGACGGACTCCTGGGACAAAATACAGAACTCGGTTGGGTAGTCTCTGGCTGCACAAAGTCAAAGGAATATTCTGTAGTTACAGCAACTACAATAGAAATTAAAGACATGGAACGATTTTGGGAATTAGAAGAGGAGGATAATGATGACTTAGAAGCAGAAAATTGTGAAAAGAATTATAAAGCAACAACAAGAAAAGATAGCGATGGTAGGTGTATTGTGAAAATTCCATTTAAAGAAAATACAAAGTTAGGGGATTCAAAGGCTCAAGCATTAGCGCGCTTTCACAATTTAGAGAAAAAATTTCAAAAAAATCTTAAACTGAAAGAAAATTACATTCAGTTTATGAAAGAATATATGGAGTTAGGACATATGGTTGAAACAAATGAAGTAGGAAAATATTATCTTCCTCATCAAGCGGTACTAAGAGATAGTAGCCTAACAACAAAATTAAGAGTTGTGTTTGATGCTTCAGCTAAATCTACAAATAAAAAAAGTCTTAATGATATCATGTGGACAGGACCAAGAGTTCAAAAGGATATTTTTGATATTATATTAAAGTGGCGTAAATGGAAAGTTGTAGTCTCTTCAGATATTGAAAAAATGTACAGACAGATAAAGATTGATGAAAATGATCAAAAATATCTGAACGTGTTCTGGAGAGACTCTCCATCCGAAAAAATAAAAACGTACAAACTTACAACTGTTACTTATGGAACGGCATCAGCCCCGTATTTAGCAATAAGAACCTTGATAGAAATTGCTAACGAATGTAGTAATGAAAACATTAAGGAGATAATAAAAAAAGATTTTTATATGGACGACCTAATGACAGGCGCAAATACAATTCAAGAAGCTAAAGAAATTGTAAAATTAATTTCGCTTTAATTAGATAATGTGGGATTCAATTTAAGGAAATGGATCTCAAATAAGCCCGCCGTAGTAGCAAGCGTAGGATGTTCCGATGACAAAAAAATATTAAACTTCGAGGAGAACGAATCAATAAAGACGTTAGGCTTACAATGGGAACCTATTAAAGATGAGTTTAAATTTAATATTCAATGTGAACAAATAAAGAACGTAAATAAAAGAACAGTTTTGTCCACATTAGCTAAAATCTACGATCCATTAGGTTGGCTATCTCCAGTAACTATAGTCGGTAAAATATTTATGCAGAAACTGTGGTTAGAAGAATTAGAGTGGGATAAAGTATTATCAAGGGAAGATTCAGGATACTGGGAATCATTTATGGAAAAATTAATCACCCTAGAAAATATCAGAATTCCTAGATGGTTAAAAATGCAAAACAATGTATTAACTCAAATACATGGGTTTGCAGATGCCTCCGAAAAAGCATACGCAGCAGTTGTGTATGCAAAAATTGGTTGTTCAGTAATGATAATAACAAGTAAAAGTAAAGTTAATCCAAAAAAGAATAGAAAAACGATCCCTAAGTTAGAGTTATGTGCAGCTCATCTTTTATCAAAACTATTGGTAAGAGTGAAAGAAGCCTTGGTAAGTACCAAGGCTTATGCATGGAGCGACTCAACGATCACTCTTGCTTGGATAAGAAATACTGCTAATAAAAACAAATTTATTAAGCGTAGAACAGATGACATCCAAAAATTGAAAGAAGTAGAATGGGGACATGTGAAATCAGAAGATAACCCAGCAGATATAGCGTCAAGGGGAATAGATGCAGATAAGCTAAAAAACTGTGACATTTGGTGGACTGGACCTCATTGGCTTGCGAACTCAATTGAACATTGGCCAAAAAATGAAAATTCTGAAACTAATACATTAGTTTGTACAACCATATTAAATAATAATTCGGAAATTATTCAGAAATTGACAGAAAAGTTCTCTTGTATAGGAAAGCTCGAAAAAGTAGTTGCATATATTTTAAGATTTATTGAAATAAAAACTAAAAAGAAAGTATTCCCAGCATATTTAACAGTGAATAAGATAAAGTTTGCTCGATATTTGATAATTAAGCAACAGCAGATAATTCATTTTTATGCAGAAATAAAATGCATAGCTCAGAAAAGAGATATAGAAACAAAAAGCAAGATATTAAGCTTCAACCCGTTTTTAGATGAAAATGGGTTACTAAGAGTGGGTGGCAGATTAAGAAACTCTAATGCATGCTTTTATGTGAAACATCCCTTAAGTACCAACCAGCACAAGAGCAAATATTCAGTGTAGACATACACATCAGGAAATTATTGAATTACCAGAACAAGGTATATTAACGATTAAGTCTGATTGTACGGCAAGAACCGACAACAAAATCTTAGTAGCAAACTATGTCGTTCACTCAGAAAGTTACGAAAAATTGGCACCTTATTATGTAAGTAATATAAGTGAAATACCCTAAATTATATGGGATCCATTAAGATCACCAGTCATTAACCATATAGTAGATATAGATCAATTGAAAAATGAGCTAAAGGACATTAAAAATCATCATTTTGAATTAAAAAACCTTAATTTTCATCATGTATCCGGTCACCTTTCGTTAGGAATCTGTTTGATAATATTGTTAGTAATAATTATATATATAATAAGAAAAATAAATGTAACAAGAAGACTTCAAACTATAACGTTTCCTCACCTATAAGACAACACCTGAAATGTTAACACTAAGTTTTATAAGTCATTGTTCATAAATTACCACGCTTTTTGTTGCCCTTGGCAGAATGTTCAAGCATGAACATATTAAATAATAAAACTAAGACAACGCAGCGATTATTTTAAGATACACTTGAAAACCAAAAATATATAATCTAAGAATATATTTGTTTATCTAAGCTTGTGACCCGTTTCCATGCTTGCAAACGAAGCCTAAGATAAACATACATCTAAATATAAACCGCGCTCTATCCTATGCGTGGGGTACAAAACCCAAATCTTAGAGGAGAAAAAAGAAAAAGTAATAGACAAAATTAACAGTGACCGACAAGTATACGAAGTAGATACCAGATATCGAAAAGGACCATTACAAAAGGAAAATTAGAAAATCCTTTTAATGCTAACAAAAACGTTGAACAAACAGACCCAGACCACTACCAAATTACTAACAGAAATAGAATTACACGCTATTATAAAACACAATTTAAAAAATTAAAGAATATTAACCAAATTCAAATTCCACATGTTTCTACATCATAATCATACTATTGTTCACCCTCTTTAACATTTGTAACACCCAACAAATCAAGATAGCTTTAGTTACCAATTATCACAATTTATAGAATACATAGAAATGGGTATGCAATTGTCAAGACTAGGACTTTTCAATCCAAAATTACTAACCTATGACAGACTTGAGAGCATCAATAACAAAAACATACTACTAATTAAAACATTTACTTGGATTAACTAGCAAGATAACATCATATTAATTGTATCCCATATCCCAATTGACTTTCAATCCACAAACATCATTAAAATTATTCCATATCCTGATCATCATCCTCGTGAGAGAGCGATCTGCCGCAAGGGGTGTATGGTGCAGTGACACGAACACCGCCTCTGGAAACAGCTAGGGCAAAAGGGGAGGAGCCTAAACCAGAACTGCGATCGGTGGAGGCATCAGCAGTGAATGCAATGCTTGCACAGGCTCATCTCACCTTTATGAAATCACAAGCCGATGGCATCTGCCAGACTATCCAGCAAGAGAGCTAGCGGCGAGAAGAAGCGTAAGTTCGGTGGATGGACCTCCAAATCCTCTTTCGAAGCCACCACGGGTGGCGACGTTGGATGAGCCCATTCGGTTTAGGCCAGCCGATCCGCAAACGCCGACTTGGCTGAATCCGACGGCGTCTCAATGGAGAGTTGAGGACAGACGGGCTAATGAGTACCAGAAGGGGAGAGGGCGTATTGTGCAGACGAGGTTGTTGCAAGCAAGCAGATGTGGGAAAAAATCGAAAGATGGGAGGTGTCTTTCGAGGTAGACCCGAACAAATCTTCCGTGGAAGATTTCATCTTTCGCGTGGAGTTCTTCAGCGCCAATACAGGTGCGCTTGGGATGAGGTACTGCGCTGCTTCCCCCTCCTCCTCAAGGGAAAGGAAAGGGATTGGTATTGGCTACACGTGCGACAGTTTCGAGTGGAGCGATCGGACGAGCTGAAGCGTGCGTTATTGGCTGGATTCAGGGGAACCCAGACCGAGCACGACAAGATGCTCGAGCTGATGCAGCGGAGGCAAAGAAGCAGTGAGAGTGCTGACTACTTTGTCTACGCCATGCGGAAGCTCGCATCGAGGTTGCGGAAATCCCTGCCTGAGGCTCGTCTCATCAAGATCATCAAAAAGGGGCTCCGGGATGATCTGGCACGTTACGTGTATGCCCTCGAAGTGTACACCCTGAATCAGTTGAGGGATGAGCGCAGTGAGGTGGAACAGGCATATGGCAGGAGGAATGTGGTCATGCCATTTGAAGGGCGTCTTTCACCAAGGTATGGCACGATGGATTGGCGAAAAGGGGTGGGCGAGGTGGAGCTGACCGAAAATGAGCCGGAAGAGCCGAGGCACGTGAGCGGGCACGCAAGCAGCAGAGGCCAGGTTGTTGGAATGGTAGTCTTCCCGACGACGTTTTCAGGGACTGTCTGGCTAAGGAACGAAAGGTGTTTTGCTACTTATGTGGCAGACCTGACACCTTCTGTCTACAGTGTCCTGAGTGCCAGGAAATCGGCAGAAGAGGTGCGAGGAGGACGGGAGACTCGTACCGCCAAGAGAATCCCGAAAGGAAGAAGATATTAAATTGGTAGAAAATAGTGATAAATGACGTCCAGGAGATGTAGGTGTCGCTATACAGTAGGTATAAAATTGGTAGAAAATGGGGATAAATGTCATCCAGTAGATTTAGGTGTGTTAGGAAATAAGATAGAGTGTCGTTCGATAATTGATAGGGATAGAAATAGGAACCATTTTCGACTATTGCCATACGAGGAGCGGATCCGAGCATACTTAGAGGCCAGAAATAGAATAGAATTTTTGCTGAAATAAGGCTCGATGGACGACCAGTACGCGGCTTACTTGACTCCGGAGCAACGGTGAGCCTTCTTGGGAAAGGATGTCGTGAGATGGTAGACGAGTTGGGCTTGTCAGTGCAGCCCTACGTGTCGTCAGTGCGCACCGCGTCGGGTGACAATCGCTCGATCATCGGCCGCCTAAAAATTCAGGTTGAGTACCAGGGAAAGTATGTGGAAACTATCTTCTATCTGTGTTCCTATTTAGAGCAAGCAGCCTATTTCGGGATCGATTTCTGGCGCGCTTTTGGTCTGGCTCCAGAAGTAGTCGAAGCTAAAGCGCCAGAGTCAAAGCCCTTGAGCGTAGTCTCTGCGATGACGGAACAAATTGCCCATTACGAGGCCGAAGAAGCCGAGCCGGAAGCGTGGGACTTAGAGCCGGAGCAAGTAGCGGCTTTAGGAACTGTGAAGGACAAGTTTTTGGCATTTGAGAAGTGAGGACTGGGAAAGGCAACTTTGATAAGACACAAGATCGAAATAGTGGCAGGAGCGCAGCCAGTGAAAGATCGCCATTACCCCTTGTCTCCAGCAATGCAGCAGGTGGTGTGGGACGAGGTCGACAAAATGTTGGCTATTAGTGTCATCGAGGACAGCAACAGTCCGTGGAATAACCGTACCACAGTGGTACGAAGGCCGGACAAAAATCGGTTGTGTCTCGATGCCCGGAAGCTCAACAATATTTCGATCAAGGACGCCTATCCGCTACCTTCCATCGAGGGAATTTTATCGAGAATCGACCAGAGTCACTATATTATTTATTGATTTATTGGCGCTGATTAAAAACAGTCGCGAGTATTAATCAATTAAAATAAAAAAGTATCTAAAAATTAAGCTTATATTATAATAAAGTATCAAAATTTATTATAACTGAAAGGAAAAAGTAAATTAGTTATTGAATATAATTAATTTAATTAATGAATTAATCTGGGAATAAAAAGTAAAAAAGAAAATGGTCCAACATTTGTTGCAAAGGGTTGGGGAAAGCCCAACCAGATCAATAAAACTTTATGCCAAAATTATCATGAAAGATCTCTGATTTAAGGGGACGTATGAATGGCAGATATGCAAGACTTACTGCCCCATAAAATCAGAGATTTAACGGAGTAGGCTGTAAAGTTAAGCTTTAAGATTGGAAAGAGAGAGAGATGTATCAATTATTCTATAGTATTCATTATAATTAAAGCATAATACCCGAAAACGATTGTGCAAAGCGTAATCAGTGGTGCATGTAGGAAGAAATAAATTGATGTTGTGGTCCTAATTGGGATATTAAAATTAAGACGTTCTAAAAGGTGTGGGGAACAAATATCACCGATTATTAGCTTATGAAGAAAAATAACTCCGAGAACTTTTCTACGGTTACTAAGGGAAGGAAGAAGCAAGAGTCTGTTAGCGTATGAGGGAAGGCGAAGACTAGGGTCCCAATTAAGACCTCTAAGTGCGAAGAGTAAAAACTGCTTCTCCACCGACTCAATTAAATCTTGAGTATGAGCGTGTTGAGGTGACCAGACACATGAGCAATATTCAAGAATGGGCCTGACAAGGGATGTGTAAAGAATTTTAGTGACGAAGGGTTCATTAAATTCCTTAGACCAGCGTTTAATAAATCCAAGAGTGCCCTTGGAATTATTAACAATTGTGGAGATATGATGTGTGAAACTTAATTTACTGTCAAAAAGAACACCAAGGTCATCAACTGACAGTATACGTTTTAAGGGAACATTGTCAATGCAGAAATTGGCTAAGTAAGGAGTAACCCTGCTAAAAGTCATAAACAGGCATTTAGAAATATTTAGATGCAAGTGATTAGATATGCACCAGTTGTGCATTGAATTTAAATCATCCTGTAGTAGCAAATGGTCAGAAGTGTTCTTATAAAATAATAATAATTTCACATCATCGGCATACATAAGTATGCGATAGTGGGATAGCGAAGAGGGAAGGTCATTAATAACAAGTAAGAAAAGTACAGTCGAACGAGCCCGACCGTATAATACTCTCTGCTTTTATTCCCAATTATAATGTTAAAATCGGTATCCAGATATTACAATAGATAGTTCTTGTATTAGAACACGTTAAAACAAAACAAGAAAGAAAAGTACAGTCGAACACGCCCGACCGTATAATACTCTCTGCGTTTATTCCCAATTATAATACTTAAATCGGTATTCAGACATTACAATAGATAGTTCTTGTATTAGAATACGTTAAAACAAAAAAAAGATAAGCATAATCAAGCATACATGTGTTTGTCTGTATGTACATACAAATTCGTTTGACGTTAAATGTATGCACATACATATGTGTGTATGAATACTATTGGTCGGCACGACTAGCGCTGTCTCTCTCGCGCTCATTGCTTTAGAATAAAATCTTTGTTGCTGCATTGCTTTCTTGTTTATGGTCGGATTCTTATGAAACTTTCTGGAGAGTTTGACATGATACGTCTTCAAACGAATCATAAATAACAACACTGTACGATAAGAATAAATGCTTTAAAAACGGCATGCAAGTTTGAAATTTACTTTTATTTCTTGCGGAAAAAGGGGGCGTGGCAGCCCAAAACTTTTGATGTCATTGGATTTATGCGGCCTTTAGGAACACGTGTACCAAAATTGGTATTCCTAAGTGCCATAGTTACTGAGATATTAACCGAAAACATCTATTTTTTCCGAGGTATGTCTAGTTTTTTGCTCATTGTGGGCGAATGGGGCGTGGCATCGAAAAAAAAAAAGATTCTTGTATTGACTGACTAAATATCGAGTCGATAGAGACCAAATTCGAACTTGTAGCTCTTACCATCTCCGAAATCTGTTTGTTCATACGGACAGACAGACGGACAGACAGACAGACGGACAGACGGACAGACGGACATGGCTATATCGACTCGGCTTGTGACGCTGATCAAGAATATATATACTTTATGGGGTCTGCCACGCCTCCTTCTGCCTGTTACATACATTTGCACAAACCCAATATACTCTTGCAGAGAGTATAAAAAAAGCTAAGCATAATCGAGCATACATGTGTTTGTCTGTATGTACATACAAATTCGTTTGATGTTAATGTATGCACATACATATGTGTGTATGAATACTATTGGTCGGCATGACTAGCGCTGTCTCTCTCGCACTCATTGCTCTCGAATAAAATCTTTGTTGCTTCATTTCTTCCTTGTTTATGGTCGGATTCTTATGAAACTTTCAGAAGAGTTTGACATGATACGTCTTCATAAATAACAACACTGTACAATAAGAATAAATGCTTTAAAAACGGCATGCAAGTTTGAAATTTTCTTTTATTCCTTGCGGAAAAAAGGGGCGTGGCAGCCCAAAACTTTTGATGCCATTTCATTTATGCGGTTTCTAGGAACACGTGTACCAAAATTGGTATTCCTAAGTGCCATAGTTACTGAGATATTAGCCGAAAACATAGATTTTTTTCGAGGTATGTCTAGTTTTTTGGTCATTGTGGGCGAATGGGGCGTGGCATCGAAAAAAAAAAAGAATCTTGTATTGACTGACTAAATATCGAGTCGATTGAGACCAAACTCGAACTTGTAGCTCTTACCATCTCTGAAATCTGTTTGTTCATACGGACGGACAGACAGACAGACAGACAGACGGACAGACGGACAGACAGACGGACAGACGGACATGGCTATATCGACTCGGCTTGTGATGCTGATCAAGAATATATATACTTTATGGGGTCTGCCACGCCTCCTTCTGCCTGTTACATACATTTGCACAAACCCAATATACTCTTGCAGAGAGTATAAAAAGATTAAAAAATAAGGGGCCTAAGTAGCTACCCTGGGGAACTCCAGATGTAACCAAAACCGATTTAGAAATGGCTGCTCTAAGCATAACTTTTTGGGTCCTGCCTGTAAGGCATGAAGATATCCACAGAAGAAGGGATAAACAGATATCCTGTTTATGTAACAGGAGATTGTGATTAACAGAGTCAAACGCTTTACTAAAGTCAGTATAAATGACATCAGTTTGCATTCTATTAAGGGGGTCTTCTAGTCTAGAAATTAGAATGAACCGAAAATTTTTTTTTTATATAATTCGATGGTTTAAGTTTTCATAAATATGTCCCCAAAAGGATTTTCCGAAATTCGAATTATTTTCGAAGTTACAGCTGTTTTAGTGACGTAGCTGCTATGGCGCACTGAGCGGATGTAAAACTTCAAATGCGTTTTTCTCGAAACCACTTTTTTTGGTACCGTCGCCACGATATCTCAAGTTTCAATGGACCGATTTACTTGAAACTTGGCATGAATATTCTTAAAACACACCTCTTTGGCATGAACCAACAAAAACTGGACATTTTAATTTTAAACATGTTTAAAAAATTCGAAAAAGTTGAAAAAATAGTGAAAAAACCGAACAAATCTTTTCAAAGGCCGCCATTTTATAAAAAAAAAATTTTTTTTTTTCAGTTTTGTTGGTTCATGCCATAAAGGCATTCAATATCTTTAAGAATTTGTAAACTTTTTTTTTTTCTGATAACGACAACGGTTGCAATCGTGGCGACGAGGACACTGCCTTTTTTTTGTCCTTCTGACTTCAAGAACGCATAACTCAGTAAAAAATAATTTTTTTTTTTTTTAAATTAATTTTTATAAACAATTTAAATAATACTTAATACATGATAAAAAAGTGGATGGTAAAAATATCAATAGTTTTTTTTTTACACGCTATCAAAAAACACTCCAAATTGGGCACTCTAGACTAGAAGACCCCCTCAAGAAAGGCCTCATTTATAAAAGAGGTGAATTCTAATAGATTGATCGAAGTTGACCGACTCTTATAAAACCCATGTTGGGCAGGAGAGATAATTGACTTGCAGAGGTGTTGCAAAGTCAATGAAATTATTGAGGAAAGTAGGCAGTTATCAGTAATATAAGGGGAAACAAGTAAGAAAAGTACAGTCGAACGAGCCCGACCGTATAATACTCTCTGCTTTTATTCCCAATTATAATGTTAAAATCGGTATCCGGATATTATAATAGATAGTTCTTGTATTAGAGCACGTTAAAACAATAAAAAAAGCTAAGCATAATCGAACATACATATGTCTGTCTGTATGTACATACAAATTCGTTTGACGTTAAATGTATGCACATACACATGTGTCTATGAATACTATTGGTCGGCACGACTAGCGCTGTCTCTCTCGCACTCATTGCTCTCGAATAAAATCTTTGTTGCTTCATTTCTTTCTTGTTTATGGTCGGATTCTTATGAAACTTTTAGAAGAGTTTGACATGATACGTCTTAAAACGATTCGTAAATAACAATACTGTACGATAAGAATAAATGCTTTAAAAACGGCATGCAAGTTTGAAATTTTCTTTTATTTCTTGCGGAAAAAGGGGGTGTGGCAGCGCAAAACTTTTGATGTCATTTCATTTATGCGGTCTCTAGGAACACGTGTACCAAAATTGGTGTTCCTAAGTGCCATAGTTACTGAGATATTAGCCGAAAAAATAGATTCTTTCCGAAGTATGTCTAGTTTTTTGCTCATTGTGGGCGAATGGGGCGTGCCTTCGAAAAAGATTCTTGTATTGACTGACTAAATAACGAGTCGATTGAGACCAAACTCGAACTTGTAGCTCTTACCATCTCTGAAATCTGTGTGTTCATACGGACGGACAGACGGTCAGACGGACATGGCTATATCGACTCGGCTTGTGATGCTGATCAAGAATATATATACCTTATGGAGTCTGCCCCGCCTCCTTCTAACAGTTACATACATTTGCACAAACCCAATATACTCTTGCAGAGAGTATAAAAAACAAATTAGAGGAAAGGAGTTTATAGGGGTAAGTTAAGTTAGTAGGCAAGCTAGAAGTGTAAGTAGATTGAAAAAAGTTAGCAAAGAGATTGGAAGCTGCCGAGTCTTCGCTTACTTTAGTAGAATTAAAGAAAACAAGTAAGAAAGGCTACAGTCGAGCGCGCCGACTGTAAAAGACCCCGTACTCTCCTTGTATTCAAAATTAATATTTGAATACGACTGTAATTTAAAATATAAGTTTTAAAATTAAATTTAAAAAAAAATTTTAAATCAGTCACTGATGGAATTTGAACCCGCGCTTACTGACGCATGTTCCATATCATGCTGCCCTACTAGTTGCACCACTACATTCATTACGCGCTTCATGGGCTACTTTGTTGTCTAATTGCTCAGTTGTTTATGGTTTGATTTTTATGCAACTTTCAGGTTAGTTTGATATAATTTGTCTTTAAACAAATTTTGAACTACAATACCGTACTATATTACCAAATGCTTTAAAAACGGCATGTAAGTATGAAAAATTTGCTTAGTTCTTGTGGGAAAAGGGGGCGTGGCAGACCAAAATTTTGAATGACGTTGCATTTGTGTTGTCTCTAGGAACCTGCGTACCAGAATTGGTGTTCCTAAGTGCTATAGTTACAAAGATATTCGCGGAAAAGATCAATTTTTTTCGAGGTGTCTTTGGTTTTTTGCTTATTGCGGGGGCGGTAGGGGGCGTGGCACTGATTTGAAATAAACTTGATCTGCTTGCAAAAGTTTCCGAATTTTTATTACAAATTTGGTGGTTCCAGCTCTTGTAGTTTAAAAGATCCAGGTGTTCATACAGACGGACGGACGGACGGACGGACGGACAGACGGACAGACGGACATTGCTATATCGACTCGGCTGTTGATGCTGATCAAGAATATATATACTTTATGGGGTCGGAAAAGCTTCCTTCTGCCTGTTACGCACATTTGGCTTCTGACAAACCTAATAGACCCCTATACTCTTTTTAAGAGTACGGGGTCTAAAAAAATTGGGTAAAGTAGAAGACTTACGTTTAGAATTAACAAAATTGTAGAATTGTCTAGGATCACGCGCAAATTGAGTCTTGCAACAAACGAGATAATTTTTATAGCATTGAGAATTAAGAAGGGTAAAGGCTGCTTTTACTTTAGAATAATTTAAAAAGTCTAAACTAGAACCAGTCTGCTTAAACTTTTTAAAGTATTTAAAGTATTTGCCCACAATGAGTAAAAAACCCGTCACACCTCGGAAAAAATCGATGTTTTCGGCGAATATCTCAGTAACTATCGCGCCTAGGAATTTTGGTACACGTGTTCCAAGAGACCGCATAAATGCAATGACATCAACAATTTTGGGCTGCCACGCCCCCTTTTTCCGCAAGAAATAAAAGAAAATTTCAAACTTGCATGCCGTTTTTAAAGGATTTATTCTTACCGTACAGTGTTGTTATTTATGATTCGTTTGAAGACGTATCATGTCAAACTCTCCTGAAAGTTTCATAAGAATCCGACCATAAACAAGAAAGAAATGAAGCAACAAAGATTTTATTCGAGAGCAATGAGTGCGAGAGAGACAGCGCTAGTCGTGCCGACCAATAGTATTCATACACACATATTTATGTGCATACATTTAACGTCAAACGAATTTGTATGTACATACAGACAAACACATGTATGCTCGATTATGCTTAGCTTTTTAGACCCCGTACTCTAAAAAAGAGTATAGGAGTCTATTAGGTTTGTCAGAAGCGAAATGTGCGTAACAGGCAGAAGGAAGCTTTTCCCTATAAAGTATATATATTCCTGATCAGCATCAACAGCCGAGTCGATATAGCAATGTCCGTCTGTCCGTCCGTCCGTCTGTCCGTCTGACTGTCCGTCTGTATGAACACCTGGATCTTTTATCTCCGAATATCTCCGTAACTATAGCACTTAGGAACACCAATTCTGGTATGCAGTTTCCTAGAAACAGCACAAATGCAACGTCATTAAAAGTTTTGGTCTGCCATGCCCCCTTTTCCCACAAGAACTAAAAAACTTTTCAAAATTTACATGCCGTTTTTAAAGCATTTGCTAATATATTACAGTATTGTAATTAAAAAATTTATTTAAAGACTAATTATATTAAACTACCCTGAAAGTTGCATAAAAATCCAACTATAAACAACTGAGCAATTAGGTAACAAACTATCACTTTAAATGCATTGTGAATGTTCGTGGTTGAAAGAAAAGAAATAACACTATGTTTATGTATACAGTAGCCGCAGAAGTTTGCAAAGGAAGCGTGGCCCAGGTAGTAGAGACTCCTTGTATGTAAACACAAGACCTGCGGTTCGAACCCCGGCACAGACTCAAAAATTTAATTTTTTTTTTTTTGTACTTGTTATATAACTACATTATTATATGTAAATGAAAATAAGACTTGTGTCAAATGTGGGGAGTGGTGCTATTGATAGGGTTGCGGCGTGTTCTGCAAGTTGCGTATAAGTTCGCAGGTTAAATTTTCGACAGTGAAATTTATTAATATACTTTTTTAAATTTCAAACAAAAATGTTAATATACAATATTAACTGGTGGAACAGTGTAGGGTCGTTTGTCGTATAAATTGTAAAATTGTATAAACGTAATTTATGTGCACGTGGTTGAAAGAAAATAGATAACTCTATGTTTACTTATATTAGTCACGATAGTTACCAAACAGAGTGTGGCCTAGGTGGTGGTGGTGTTTGTCCCTAAACGAATGGTCTGCGGTTCAAACCCGGCACAGACCCAGTAATTTAATTTTTTTTTTTTTTTTTTTTATGTAACTGTATTATTATATATAAATGAAAATAATCGTATTTGTACAAAATGAATGGTGTAGTGCAACTAGTAGGGTTGAAAGATGTTATGCTGCTTCAGTTAGCGCGGGTTCGCATCCCATCACTAACTTGATTTTTTTTTAAATTTTATTTTAAAACTTAAATTTTAAATTACAGTCGCATTCAAATATTAATTTTGAATACAAGGAGAGTACGGGGTCTTTTACAGTCGGCGCCCTCGACTGTAGCCTTTCTTACTTGTTTGATTATTGTTATAACGTGTTCTTATACAAGAACTATCTATAGTAACATCCGGATACCGATTTAAGCACTGTAATTGGGAATAAAAGCAGAGAGTATTACACTGTCGTTCGTGTTCGACTTTACTTTTCTTTCTTGTTTAAGCTGGATAGTCTTGGTGAGAACCAAGGAGACTTACGTGAAACGGACTTTACAACACTATTAGGAATACAGACATCAAAGATTGAATTTAATGTGTTGTAAAAATACTCGACAGCTATGTTAATATCATTCGTACTGTAAAGTACAGACCAGTCAGTTGCAAAAACCAGTTGATTTAACAAAGAAAAATTTCCTTTGCGAAAGCAACGACGCGACTTAGAAGATGAGGAAGTGGGTGAACAGGATAAGTTAGGGAGTGATAAGGAAAGCTCAACTACAGGAGAAGATGCAATGACAGTGGCACTGGATGGGTCATTAACAAAGATAAGATCTAACATTCCGTTAAGACGATTAGACACCTGATTGATTTGATAAAAAGGAAGATCAATCAAACTATCTAAAAAGTCATTATTAGGTGTGGGTACTAAGTAATTTAGCCTGTCGAAAAACGTCACCTAACACTACAAAGAAATCACAATCACGAATGCGACAAAATATTTCTTTGATGTAATTGAAATGATGCAAATAAATCATCAATTCGGAAGAAGGAGGTATGTAGGAACAAGTTACATAAAGGACGAAAGAAGAGAAAGTTACCTTAACGGCAACAAACTCAATATCATCAGGTGGAGAAAGATCAACCAACTCAGCATTAAGTGAAGATTTTACTGAGATAAGAACTCCTCCACCGCGGCGATTTAGACGGTCACGTCTAAAGATATTTAAATTAGGTGTCATTATTTTATTATCAGATATGTTACAATTAAGCCATGTCTCTGAAAATGCAATAATGTCAACTGTTTTTGCTTAGACCCAAGGCCCCTAACATTGTGATAATGAATCGGAAATTGACCAGAATCTAGTTTTTTGAGGCTGTGGGCGCTTGAGTCGAACCACAAGTCGGAAGGCTGATAGAAATTGAGCGAGTTCTATTTTTATACTCTCTGCAAGAGTATATTGGGTTTGTGCAAATGTATGTAACAGGCAGAAGGAGGCGTGGCAGACCCCATAAAGTATATATATTCTTGATCAGCATCTCAAGCCGAGTCGATATAGCCATGTCCGTCTGTCCGTCTGTCCGTCTGTCTGTCCGTCTGTCTGTCTGTCTGTCCGTATGAACACACGGATTTCAGAGATGGTAAGAGCTACAACTTCGAATTTGGTCTCTATCGACTCGATATTTAGTCAGTCAATACAAGAATCTTTTTTTTTTTCGATGCCACACCCCATTCGCCCACAATGAGCAAAAAACTAGACATACCTCGGAAAAATAGGTGTTTAAAGCGAATATCTCAGTAACTACGGCTCTTAGGAACACCAATTTTGGTATGCAGGTTCCTAGAGACAGTATAAATGCATTGCCATTTAAAATTTTTGGTGGCCACTCCCCCTTTTTCCGTAGGAAAAAAAAATTTTGAGGCTTGCATGCCATTTCTTCTTATCGTACAGTATTCTTATTTATGATTCCTTTGAAGACAAATCAGATCAAACTATCCTGAAAGTTGCATAAAAATCCAAAAATAAACAACAGAGCTACCAGGTTATAAAGTAAATATTTGGGTCAATGCACGAGTGCGAGCGCGACAGAAACATACAAGCATATACTCGAACTCTTTTAATGCATGTGTGGCGGCAACAGTACACATACACACATATATACATATATATGTGCATACATATAACGTCAAACGAATTTGTATGTGCATAAACACAAACATATGTATGTTCGATTATAAATTGTCATTTTTTTGTAACGTGTTCTAATACAAGAACTATCTATTGTAATATCCGGATACTGATTTTAACATTATAATTGGGAATAGAAGCAGAGAGTATTATACGGTCGGGCGCGTTCGACTGTACTTTTCTTACTTGTTTAATTTAGCTGTGCATCATACTCAGGAGTTCCTGCGTAGATGACAATAACTGCTGGTGTTCTTCCAGTCGTATTATGTTTAGTTTTATGAATTTAAGTATGAAGTATTATTTCGAGTCTTGTAAGCTTATCTTCTTCATCTTCGTCAGAATTAACAATTCTTCAGTTATTTAAAGCAACCAAAAATATAAAAATCCATAACCTGAAACGAAAACAACAAAGTTTATATTTGAGCGCAATGCCAATGCATGAGTGCAAGCCAAACAGAAACATACCGATTTTAAAATTATAATCGGAAATAAAATTAGAGAGTACTATACGGTCGGGCGCGCTCGACATTTTACCCTCGTAAGGGTAAAATTAATGTTTGAAAAGATCCTTCACTTAGCGTGTTACCGAATGTATTATAAATAGATAATCTTCATCTTAAATCATGTGATTGTAGGAGGGCGAAAGTCGACAAGTCGTATATTGGCGGGTGCCAACATCTTCTGCTGCTGCAGTTTCTGCGTAGGGTAGAAGTCGGGATAAGTTAATTAAAACCGCGCGATACTGCGTTTTATGAGTTTAAGTTTATTGTTGTTTTCAATGTTGTTTAATTTCACACACGAACAGGGAGCGTGGTGAAAAAAGACTAGCCAAAATACAAAGTTAAAATACAAGAAAAATTGAAAAGTGGTGGATTTCGCTTACAATGAAAAATGCGCTTTACATTAGAATGTCAGTCACTTTCATCAGTGTGACCGTCGTCCGTTAAGGTGGAAATCCACTCCCACACTTCACCTGTTCATCCTGTGGCGTGAACAGGCCGCCCCCCCTTGCAACAAGTTGCAATTGCCACGCTGGGCATACTATGGATGGGGAGTGACAGCAGGAGTGCCTAGATGCCTCAGGAGACGGAAATCACCCATCCAAATATGGTGCTCTGAGCGGCGGGAATACCGTTGTGTCCTGGCACACATCCCGGTTGGATGACCTCAGGATAGAGGTCAGACCCCAGCACCTGCTATATAGAGCCCGGACGGTAAAAACTCCGACTCCGACACCTCGCGAATGGGTGTGCGCACTCGCAGGTCGTTCTCCACCTTGAGTACCACCGTCTTTCGGAATGCGGGATCGCTCCGGGACTCAATGACGGCCGTGCATGCCTGGTCGGGTCGGACCCTCGTCACGACTAGACCGAGGGACCTGGCGAACGACCCGTTGATGCGGCTCTCCGGGGCGCAGGCATCCAGCAGCATCCGGGTGTCGAAAGTCTTCGACCCGTTGCCAATCCGGATTTCTGCGGTCGGCATCAGTGTGGTGGTCCGAGACTGCAGGAGGGACGTAAGTGTGGGCGCTTGAGTGGGGATGGAGGCAGCCGGGCTATCGGAGGATTGAACCGATCGCCGCCTTGGCGAGCTGCTCCTGCTGTGGTCGATGCGTCGAGTTGGCGATCGGCGCCGTGGGACCTGATCCGCCATGTGGAGGAGGGTGTGGTGCGGTTGTCCACACCGACGGCATCCTTCGGTACTCCGACAGGCCCCCGAGAAGTGCTCATGGGCCAGACAGTTGGGGCAGTACTTGTTGACCAGCACTGCCCGCAACCTCTTCTCGGCGAGCAGGTTCAAGAACCGCCGGCACTGGCGGTGCATGCACGCCGCGGCACTCGACACCGGTAGGATTTGACTCCTCGGATGCGGTGCCTCTCCTGTCGGGCAAGCCGGGACTGCGTAGGAGCCATGTTGAAGCGAATGTAAAGGCCTGGAACAGAAAGCGGAAACCATTACTTGGAGTGGAGACAATGAAGGACAGGATACTCTGACGAGGATACGTAGACACACATGTAACAATCGATCTCATCCTGCAATACGATGAGCTTGGCTACGGGGCGTCGGATGGATCCACGCGAAGTCCTAACGTCGACGACGCGCACCAAACTGTCAGCGCCGGAGTGGACGTGGTCCACTCGTCCCAAGCGCCATTCGGTGGGAGGCAGGTGATCCTCGGACATCACCAGATCGTCGACTTGGAGACTGCGGGTTGGAGTCTTCCATTTGTTCCGCTTGTGGAGCTCTTGGAGGTACTCTTGCTTCCAACGGCGACAGAAACCGTGATGAATGGCCTTCAACCGTTGCCATCTGTTTATCACGGACATGGGCTCGGCGAGGACCTCAGGCTCAGCAATGGATACGAAGGGACCCGGGACTCAACGCCTGGAGATCTGACCGGTCTTCACTCATGGGGGAGATGAGCCGAGAATTAAGGAGTGCTTCGATGCGCCACAGGAGGGTGGACAGTTCCTCGAAAGTGTACTTGGTGGTCGATGTGGACTTGTAAAAGAGGGCCTTGAAGCTCTTCACCCCGGCTGGGCGGAATAAAGTGCCACTCAAGGATATGCTGGCGGAAGGAGTCGACGATGCATTTCTTTGTAGCCGCGAGGAAGTCCCTTTCGAGCGCCTTGGATGCTCCAACAAAGGTTTTGCCGTTATCGGAGTATATGCGTTGGGGACACTGTCTCCGGGACACAAATCGTGAGAAGGCGGCATGGAACTTTTCTGTGGTGAGGTCAGACGTCGCCTCGAGATGGATTGCTTTAGTGCTAAAACACACAAACACACACCGTTGACCTTGGTGATGAGACAGGCTCGCTCTGTGTAAGTTTTAATTTCGAAGCGCCCAGCGAAATCAATACCTGTGTGCGTGAACGGTCTGGAAAAGGTTATGCGTTCTCGCGGAAGGTCTCCCATCTTCTGCCTCTGTTGACGGCGTCGATAAATGACGCAAGTCTTACAACCTTGCACGTGTGCCTTTACCAAATTCTTGATTTTGGGGATCCAAAACTTGATACGTAAGTACCGTACCATTAACTGGCTGCCACCGTGCAATGTAATGCGATGTGCGAACCTGACAAGGATGCGAGCGAAATGGGCGTCGTAAGGGAGCAGGATTGGGTGACGCTCTTCGTAGCTGAGGGACTCAGCTGCTCGTAGTCGCCCGCAAGAACGCAGGACACCGTGCTTATCCAGGAATGGATTTAAATTAAGCAGCAAGCTAGAAGACGGGATGGGCTTCTTCTCGAGGAGGGCAGTTAGCAACTCGTCCTTGGTGAGCTGCAGAGTGTCAGGCGTGGATATGTGTGACGAGGCGAAGCGCAGAATATAAGCGGTGACCCTCTACCGTAGTCTGAGAAACGCTCGCTGAACTCGTGAGAGGAGGCAAGCATTGCGGTGTGGCAACGAACACGCTGCTCCAGTTGGGTATCCGGAACATCCTCCAAAGATGTCAGCCAGAGTTCGGGTGCATGAAGGAGCCATTCCGGGCCGTGCCACCATAGGCTGCTGGCCGCTAGATCGGTTGCGGTGACGCCTCGACTCGCTAGATCCGCTGGATTTTCTTCCGATCGCACATGAGCCCAGTTGTGGACGCTGGCTCTAATGACGAAGAGCGCCAGCCAGCCAGCGGGATAGAATTGCTTCGCTATGTGTCTTTAGTAGCGGGTCCGCAATCGAGAAGAAGAAAGAGTCACTGGTGGCTTGCCAGCGGATGCCCAATGTCTTAGCCGTGCTCGCGTCCTCTAAGTCCAGGAAATCCTCGTGCAACAAATGCTCTTTCGGAAGAGCCTGGAGCACTTCCTTCTTGTTTGCTGTCCATTTTCTCAATGGGAACCCAACTGAAAGAAGGGCAGCGTTGAGCTCTTGGATGGCGTCGTGAGCGTCTTCCAGGGTGTGGGCACCGGCGAGGACATCATCTACATACATGTAGTGACGGAGGATTTCGCTTGCTCTCGGGTACACGTGTTGCACGTCTTGCGCCAGATGCAAAAGGACTCGGATGGCTGGGAGGGGTGCGCAGTTAACGCCAAAAGTGACAGTTTGCAGCTCATAGTCCTGGAGATTCCCGCTGCTTTCTCGATGAAGGATACGTTGGAACGGAGTGTTCTTGGAATCGACTAGGATTTGTCGATACATTTGGGTGATGTCGGCATTAAAGACGAATTGGAAAAAACGCCATTTAAGTACCTGTAGCGTAAGATCGGCCTGGAGAGTTGGCCCGGTATACAATGCGTCGTTCAGACTGATACCTCTCGTGGAAGGGCTTGATGCGTTAAAGACGACACGAACCTTGGTAGTCGTGCTGTCAAGTTTGACGACGGCGTGATGAGGAAGATAAAAGTTCTGGCAGTCGAATCATGTGGCCCAATTTGACTTAGTCCCGGAGCACCTCATCATATTGGGCCTTTAGTGAAGGATTCTTCTGGAGTCGCGCTTCATTCCTCAGGAATTGAGCTAACGCGATGGGTATGGAGTAGCCCAAATCGACACCGTTCGGATCCTTAAAAGGTACGGATACTACATAGCGACCGTCTTTCCTTCGCCTGGTGGTTTCCCGGAAAATCTGCTCACAGATCACATCTGCTTCCTTTTCCGGCTTGGCTGGAAGATCTTGCCGGACTCGTGAGTAACCGAGGGAATTTGGAGGAGCTGCTTGGCTTGCGTCATGATCAATAACCGATCGTACCGAGCAGTGAGGTTGTTCCACGCGGACTGTAAACCCTCATTTGTCAAAGGGGACTTGGGGACATATACCATGTAGCAGTATTAATGGTGCTCAGAGTCATTTGGGATTCCTCTGTATTTTGAGACGATAGGGCCCTGTGGCAGCGGGTGTATTCCGTTTGAACGTTTGACCAAAGTGACTTGACCTGCTCTAAGTGCATCTTTATGGAGAACAGACTAACATCTGCACTAAGAGCTTCTGTCTAACGAGCCTCGAATTGTGTCAAGGCGTCGCAGGTGGAAATGAAATCAGAAAGCGACATTTTGGATTGTTCTCTGAGTTGTTGAGAGGCGGATCGCGTGAGTATGGGATACTTAGGAGAGGTCACGACAACTTTCGGAGCTGGAGAAGCGCTCTTGCGAGGATTCGAAAGAGAGGATGTAGAAGATCGTGAAATCGGAGAGCCGCTGTGAATACGCGACGCCGCGGAAGAAGTACGAATGTGAGTGCGTTTGGATGTCAGTGGATTAGGCGGAACCCTGGATTTTTCGGGAGTACGAGGCGAAGTGTCGGTGCGACCAGGGACTGTAAGGCCTGCGGACTTAGGAGCAGCCTTAGAGGGATCGGTGGACATTATCTACCGAAACGTAGGAGAAAGAATATTCTCGGTTCAAACAAGGATACACGAAACGACATAATGTGGACTGTATTTTGGTGGAGTGAGAATAAACTTTCGCGTATAAATACATAAGAGGAAAAACCTTTTGTTTTATAAATAATACTTAATAAATATTTCTTCTTAGTAAATATTAAAAAACACAATTATAAGTAAAAACCGACCAAATTTTAAGTATTTTATTGTTTTGTCGTAATTAGGGTTTTTTTTCACTCCTTTTTTTATACTCTCTGCAAGAGTATATTGGGCTTGTGCAAATGTATGTAACAAGCAGAAGGAGGCGTGGCAGACCCCATAAAGTATATATATTCTTGATCAGCATCACAAGCCGAGTCGATATAGCCATGTCCGTCTGTCCGTCCGTCTGTCTGTCTGTCTGTCCGTATGAACACACAGATTTCAGAGATGGTAAGAGCTACAAGTTCGAGTTTGGTCTCAATCGACTCGATATTTAGTCAGTCAATACAAGAATCTTTTTTTTTTTCGATGCCACGCCCCATTCGCCCACAATGAGTAAAAAATCTTAAAATTTTAATTAAACCCCTATTTAAATCTATCAAAAAATTCCTTTTTTTTTCCCCCTAATTCCCCTTCCTAACTTTTTTTCCCTTTCTCCCTCTATTTTCACCACGCCCCATTCGCCCACAATGAGTAAAAAACCCGTCACACCTCAAAAAAATCTATGTTTTCGGCTAATATCTCAGTAACTATGGCACCTACGAATACCAATTTTGGTACACGTGTTCCTAGAGACCGCATAAATGCAATGACATCAAAAGTTTTGGGCTGCCACGCCCCCTTTTTCCGCAAGAAATCAAAGAAAATTTCAAACTTGCATGCCGTTTTTAAAGCATTTATTCTTATTGTACAGTGTTGTTATTTATGATTCATTTGAAGACGTATCATGTCAAACTCTCCTGAAAGTTTCATAAGAATCCGACCATAAACAAGAAAGAAATTAAGCAACGAAGATTTTATTCGAGAGCAATGAGTGCAAAAGAGACAGCGCTAGTCGTGCCGACCAATAGTATTCATACACACATATGTGTGTGCATACAGTTAACGTCAAACGAATTCGTTTGTACATACAGACAAACACATGTATGCTCGATTATGCTTAGCTTTTTTTTTTGTTTTAACGTGTTCTAATACAAGAACTATCTATTGTAATATCTGGATACCGATTTAAGCATTATAATTGGGAATAAAAGCAGAGAGTATTATACGGTCGGGCGTGTTCGACTGTACTTTTCTTTCTTGTTTTTTTTTTATTTATATATGTATTCCCTTTTTTTTGTGATTTTTTTTTTCGATTTGTGAAAAACAAAAACTTAAAACAAAATTATAGGCTTAGTTTTCAAGTAATAACAAAAAAAAAAAAACAAAATTTATGCTTTTTATTTTGAATTGGTGCTTGTCCCTGTTATTCCTTGGTTAAAAAATAATTGAATTTCAAGATATTGCTAATGAATGGAGTTATCGATTATTATCGATTGGCACAATCAAATATCTTGTTGGAATGATTAAAATTTAAATGTGAGCTCGTCCCCTTTATTCTTTGGATTAAGAAGTAAGAAAGGCTACAGTCGAGCGCGCCGACTGTAAAAGACCCCGTACTCTCCTTGTATTCGAAATTAATATTTGAATACGGCTGTAATTTAAAATGTAAGTTTTAAAATTAAATTTAAAAAAAAAATTTGAATCAGTCACTGATGAGATTCGAACCCGCGCTTACTGACGCAAGTTCCATATCATGCTGCAACCCTACTAGTTACACCACACCATTCATTTGGCAGAAATTTGATTATATTCATTTATATATAATAATGTAGTTATTTTAAAAATAAAAAAAATAATTTAATTTCTGGGTCTGTGCCGGCTGAAGGCTGTTGCACCAGTTAAAATTCTTTATTTACATTTTGAAATTTAAAAAAGTATATTAATAAATTCCACTGTCGGGAATTGAACCTGCGAACTTATGCGCAAGTTGCATAATACGCCGCAACCCTATCATTCGCACCACGCCCCACATTAGACAGAGTTCCGATTATTTTCATTTACATAAAATAATGTTATTATATAACAAGCACAAAAAAAAAAAAATTTAGTTTCTGAGTCTGTGCCGGGCTCGAACCGCAGACCATTGGTTTAGAAACAAACGACTAACCGCAACCCATTCCTGTTGCAACAGTTAATATTGTATATTTTCATTTTTTTTTTTGAAATTTAAAAAAGTATGTTAGAAAATTTCACTGTCGGGAATTGAACCTGCGAACTTATACTCAACTTATGCAGAACACGCTGCAACACTACTAATGCACCACCACCTCCTTGTAAGACGGCTCCGATTATTTTCATTAAGATATAATAGTGCTAAATTAAAATTAAAAAAAAACTTTAATTTCTGTCTGTGCCGGGGTTCGAACCGCAGGTCTTGTGCAAAGTACTCTCTTTGCAAAGTACTGCGGCTAATGTATATATAAGCACAGTGTTATTCCTTTTCTTTCAACCACGTGCATTCACAACGCTCTTCAATTGAAAATTTGTTACTTAATTGCTCAGTTGTTTATAGTTGGATTTTTATGCAACTTTCAGGGTAGTTTAATATGATTTGCTTTAAACAAATTTTGAATTACAATACTGTACAATATTAGCAAATGCTTTAAAAACGACATGTAAGTTTTGAAAAGTTTTTTAGTTCGTGTGGGAAAAGGGGGCGTGGCAGACAAAAACTTTTAATGACGTTGCATTTGTGCTGTTTCTAGGAACCTGCGTACCAGAATTGGTGTTCCTAAGTGCCATGGTTACGGAGATATTCGCAGAAAACATCGATTTTTTCCGAGGTGTGTCTAGTTTTTTGCTTATTGCGGGGGCGGTAGGGGGCGTGGCGCAGATTTGAAATAAACTTGATCTGCTCGAGAAAGTTGTGGAATTTTAATTGCAAATTTGGTGTCTCTAGCTCTTATAGTCTCTGAGATCCAGGTGTTCATACGGACGGACGGACAGACGGACATTGCTATATCGACTCGGCTGTTGATGCTGATCAAGAGTATATATACTTTATGGGGTCGGAAAAGCTTCCTTCTGCCTGTTACGCACATTTGGCTTCTGACAAACCTAATATACCCCTATACTCATTTTAAGAGTACGGGGTCTAAAAATAGTAAAATATCGATGTATTGGTTATGTATGGAGTTATCGATTGTTATCGCTTAGGATAATCGAATGTCGGGCCGGAGTAATCTGATGATTGCAACCACTTGTACGGATATTAACTCTCAACAAAAAAAAAAACGATCACGGAATTGATCGAGGAACTTACCCGTGACTCAGTCACGAGTAGTGTCACTGAAGCGACAACACTGACGGCGACTCAGCTGTTCTGCCGGTTGTTGATTTTGCAAGTGCAATTTTGGAAAATGAGAAATTTTGGTTTGAACTACGCGAGTGCGAGTGATAAGAATTATAATAATATAAAGAAAAACAATTATTTAATTGAGGAACTCCACAGCAGCAGTTTAATTTAATGCGCGGGAAAAACGATCGCTTGCACAAGTGTATTTACATACATGTAAGTCTACTTACATACATGTAGATGTACTTACATACATATGCGGTTGTATGTGTGAGCTTGGTGGCTTGAAACGCGCGGAAAAACCAATAGCTTTGCTATTGAATATTATTATTTATTATACTTATCACTTGGAACTGCACTTTTACACACGCTCGCGGTTTAACGTCACTTTCAGTTTTTATACTCTCTGCAAGAGTATATTGGGTTTGTGCAAATGTAGGTAACACGCAGAAGGAGGCGTGGCAGACCCCATAAAGTATACATATATATTCTTGATCAGCGTCACAAGCCAAGTCGATATAGCCATGTCCGTCTGTCTGTCTGTCCGTCCGTATGAACAAACAGATTTCAGAGATGTTAAGAGCTACAAATTCGAGTTTGGTCTCTATCGACTCGATATTTAGTCAGTCAATACAAGAATCTTTTTTAGTAGGAAAAAAAAACTTTTTAAACTTCCATGCCGTTTCTTCTTATCGTACAGTATTGTTAGACCCCGTACTCTTTAAAAAAGAGTATGGGGGTCTATTAGGTTTGTCAGAAGCGAAATGTGCGTAACAGGCAGAAGGAAGCTTTTCCGACCCTATAAAGTATTGATATTCTTGATCAGCATCAACAGCCGAGTCGATATAGCAATGTCCGTCTGTCCGTCCGTCCGTCCGTCCGTCTGTCCGTCTGTCTGTCCGTCTGTATGAACACCTGGATCTTTTAAACTACAAGAGCTAGAGACACCAAATTTATAAATGAAAGTCCGTCTATGATATACGCAGATCAAGTTTATTTCAAATCTGCGCCACGCCCCCTACCGCCCCCGCAATAAGCAAAAAACTAGACACACCTCGGAAAAAATCGATGTTTTCTGCGAATATCTCCGTAACCATGGCACTTAGGAACACCAATTCTGGTACGCAGGTTCCTAGAAACAGCACAAATGCAACGTCATTAAAAGTTTTTGTCTGCCACGCCCCCTTTTCCCACAAGAACTAAAAAACTTTTCAAAACTTACATGCCGTTTTTAAAGCATTTGCTAATATATTACAGTATTGTAATTAAAAAATTTGTTTAAAGACTAATTATATCAAACTACCCTGAAAGTTGCATAAAAATCCAACTCTAAACAACTGAGCAATTAGGTAACAAATTATCAATTGAAGCGCGTTGTGAATGCACGTTGTTGAAAGAAAAGAAAAAAACTATGTTTATATATACATTAGCCGCAGAAGTTTGCGAAGGAAGTGTGGCCCAGGTAGTAGAGACTCCTTGTATGTAAACACAAGGCCTAAGGTTCAAACCCCGACACAGACTGAGAAGTTCTTTTTTTTTTTTTTTTTGTACTTGTCATATAACAACATTATTATTATATGTAAATGAAAATAATCGGGCACGTGTCCAGTGTGGGGCGTGGTGCTACTGATAGGGGTGCGGCGTGCTCTGCAAGTTGCGCAGGTTCAATTCCCAAAAGTGGAATTTGTTAATGTACTTTTTTAAATTTCAAACAAAAATGTAAATATACAATATTAACGCAACAGTGTAGGGTTACGGTTAGTCGTTCACTTATATTAGTCTATGTTCACTTATATTAGTCACGACAGTTACCAAACAGAATGGCTTAGGTGAAGGTGGTATTTCTTCCTAAACCAATGGTCTGCGGTTCAAACCCGGAACTAACCCAGAAATGTATTTATTTATTTTTTTTATATATAACAATATAAATGAAAATAATCGTATTTGTGCAAAATGAATGGTGTGATGCAACTAGTAGGGTTGCAGCGTGTTATGGAACTTGCGTCAGTTAGCGCGGGTTCGAATCCCATCAGTGGCTTGATTAAAAATTTTTTTTTTAATTTTATTTTAAAACTTAAATTGTAAATTATATCGCACTCAAATATTAATTTCGAATACAAGGAGAGTACGTGGTCTTTTACAGTCGGCGCGCTCGACTGTAGCCTTTCTTACTTGTTATTTAAGACAAACATATGCATGTTCGATTATAAATTGTGTTTTTATACTCTCTGCAAGAGTATATTGGGTTTGTGCAAATGTATGTAACAGGCAGAAGGAGGCGTGGCAGACCCCATAAAGTATATATATTCTTGATCAGCATCACAAGCCGAGTCGATATAGCCATGTCCGTCTGTCCGTCTGTCTGTCTGTCTGTCTGTCTGTCTGTCCGTCTGTCTGTCCGTATGAACACACAGATTTCAGAGATGGTAAGAGCTACAAGTTCGAGTTTGGTCTCAAACAACTCGATATTTAGTCAGTCAATACAAGAATCTTTTTGTTTTTTTATGCCACGCGCCATTCGCCCACAATGAGCAAAAAACTAGACATACCTCGGAAAAAATTGATGTTTTCGGCGAATATCTCAGTAACTATGCCACCTAGGAATACCAATTTTCGTACACGTGTTCCTAGAGACCGCATAAATGCAATGACATCAAAAGTTTTGGGCTGCCACGCCCCCTTTTTCAAACTTGCATGCCATTTTTAAAGCATTTATTCTTATCGTACAGTGTTGTTATTTATGATTCGTTTGAAGACGTATCATGTCAAACTCTCCTGAAAGTTTCATAAGAATCCGACCATAAACAAGAAAGAAATTGAGCAACAAAGATTTTATTCGAGAGCAATGAGTGCGAGAGAGACAGCGCTAGTCGTGCCGACCGATAGTATTCATACACACATATGTATGTTCATACATTTAACGTCAAACGAATTACAGACAGACAAACACATGTATGCTCGATTATGCTTAGCTTTTTTTTTGTTTTAACGTGTTCTAATACAAGAACTATCTATTGTAATATCCGGATACCGGTTTAAGCATTATAATCGGGAATAAAAGCAGAGAGTATTATACGGTCGGGCGTGTTCGACTGTACTTTTCTTTCTTGTTTGTTGTAGCGTGTTCTAATACAAGAACTATCTATTGTAATATCCGGATACTGATTTTGACATTATACTTGGGAATAAAAGCAGAGAGTATTATACGGTCGGGCTCGTTCAACTGTACTTTTCTTACTTGTTCTTATTGGTATACGGAATGTATATGGGTATGTCTGGATATATGTATGTGTAATTTAATTGTAATTTGACAATCGGTCACAAACAATTACAGCAAACAAACACAGGATAGGTTGGAATATACCTGTGGAGCCTGCGAGACAGGTCAGGTATAGAAACACACACAGATGCTGCGAAAATGCACAAGTCGCTATGAGAGAGCGGGACCGTGCACCTTGCAGTATGTATGACAGACAAAAGCAGTACTTATCAGGCTTTCCACCGATGCTAGCTGGAGGAGCGGATGGATATCCGGCTCGAAGGACCAAAATGATTAAAGGAGGGCGAAAGTTGACAAGTCGTATATTGGCGGGTGCCAATATCTTCTGCTGCTGCTGTTTCTGCGTAGGGTAGAATTCGGGATAAGTAATATAAAAGCGCGCTATACTGCGTTTTATGAGTTTAAGTTTATTGTTGTTTTCAATGTTGTTTAATTTCACACGCGAACAGGGAGCGTGGTGAAAAAAGACTAGCCAAAATACAAAGTTAAAATACAAGAAAAATGGAAAAGTGGTGGATTTCGCTTACAATGAAAAATGCGCTTTACATTAGAATGTCAGTCACTTTCATCAGTGTGACCGTCGTCCGTTAAGGTGGAAATCCACTCCCACACTTCACCTGTTCACCCTGTGGCGTGAACATCATGCAACATAATTTCTTATTTGAATAAATGTTATTTTAATCATAAATTGGCTCAAGTTTTCAGTGTGATAATTAGACCCCGTACTCTTAAAAAGAGTATAGGGGTCTAATAGGTTTGTCAGAAGCCAAATGTGCGTAACAGGCAGAAGGAAGCTTTTCCGACCCCATAAAGTATATATATTCTTAATCAGCATCAACAGCCGAGTCGATATAGCAATGTCCGTCCGTCTGTATGAACACCTGGATCTTTTGAACTACAAGAGCTAGAACCACCAAATTTGTAATAAAAATTCAACTACTTTCGCGAGCAGATCATGTTTATTTCAAATCAGTGCCACGCCCCCTATCGACCCCGCAATAAGCAAAAAACCAAAGACACCTCGAAAAAAATTGATGTTTTCAGCGAATATCTCCGTAACTATGGCACTTACGACCACCAATTTGGGTACGCAGGTTCCTAGGGACAGCATAAATGCAGTGCCATTAATATTTTTTTGCTGCCACAACCCCTTGAAGCGCATTGTCAATGCACGTGGTTGACAGAAAAGAGATAACTGTATGTTTATATATACATTAGCCGCAAGTTTCGGCACACTCCAACACTTAACTCTTATCGATAGCCTTTTACAAGTATACATTGAAATATACTTAAATTCTACAGGATACAATAGCTAATCTTATAAATTTCCCCTTTCCCCGGTCAGTATTGCTTTCTTTTGGACGTTCAAAATGCAGCTTAAGTTTCAGTTTGGAAGCCTTTAGCACACCATCGTAAGGCAATTACGTGATTTGGGAACCTTCAATATCACGGATGACATACCGATCACTCGTCAGTTTCTTATGCACCACATAAAGACCTTAATAGTGCTTCAGGAATTTCCCATTAACACCAGCGGTGGTGTCTACATTAAGTATAAGAAATCACCTTCTTCGTACTGGACGGCAGGACGGTGATGTTTTTGGAAAAATATGCGAGTTGTATTCTTGTGACTTTAGAATATTTTGCAAGCCAATTTTGCGGCCCTCCCCTAGGGTGACATTATTAGTCAAAGAACCTACTGCTCAAGGACTCGGATAACTTATCCACCACAGCACCTTGCTGCTCGACACCAAGCAGAACGACGGAGAAGGCGAAACTAATCGTGGAATAGACAGCATTGTTTAATGCGAACTCTACTTTGGGCAATTGTTGAACCAAATGGGAATGCTCTAATGGTTCTGTTAGCTTGCTTATCATTTGACTTAACACACGGTTAACCCGTTCGACTTGACCATTAGCTCGCGGAGAGGCCGTGGCGTTCAGGACGTGCATAGTCTTGTGCGATCGCACGAAATCGGAAAATTCAACGGAAGTAAAGCAGGTACCTCTATCACTGATGATTCGTCGGGGACGGCTGTATTTAGCGAAATACTGCAATTCTAAACAGTGGCACGCTTCACGGGAACTTGTCGTTCCGGCGACAGGATACAACTTCACGAATTTCGTGAAAACATCGATAACCACCAGAAGGTATTTGTTCTTGAAACGTATAGACGGAAGCGGACCTAATTGATCGATGTGAACAGTTGTAAGGCGGGGTTTCTAAACCAGAATATATATTTAGCATAATCGAATGTAATTATCGATAGGAGTTCATGAATTATATTAAGCATTCCAACTGGGATATTTCTGAGGAAAAAAACCTCCTGACACAGGTCAGCGGCGGTGTCACACAAACAAAACACTGCAGGGCGGACCAGTCAGTTGGTTTGGATAAATTTCCTAGTGACATTCGTGGACACGCCAATGTAAAAGCGAAAAAGGTTTTTCACAAATACAACTACAACAAATACGACTACAACCCTGTGACTATTTTGATTGAAAAAAGGACGTTTTTCTCGCTCTTTCTACTATTGTTTCGAAACAAGAAAAAAAAATAAGACAAAAGAACAAGAAGTAACAAGTGAAAAACAATTTTTTATTTTTTGGTTTTCTTCCGCAAAGAACAGTGGGCCAAAGGCCATAAAAACGCGAAAGAGTTGACAGTGGGCCAAAGGCCGTAAAAAGTGGGAAAAATAAAAGAGAAGACAATTTTGTTGTTCTTGGCAAAGAACAGTGGGCCACGGGTCATATAGAAAAAAAAGGGAAAAAAAATTCTGAAAATTCTAAACAGTGGGCTACGGGCCATAAAAAGAGGAAAAATAGAGGAAAAAAAAATTCGGGAAAAATCCTAAACCGTGGGCCTAGCCCAAAAAAAGAAAGAAAATAAAAGATAAATAGAACAACACAACACAGTGAGCGGGAAAAAAAAATTTTTTTTTTGTTTCATAGTGCGAGTCACGGGGAAAGAGAGAAGAGGAAAGACAAAGAGAAAAGTGTACATTGAGGAATTTTCTCATTGATAAGGAGGGTCGCGTCGAGGAATTGAGGAAGCGAACTTCCTCGTTCGTACAGTGTGGCGGTCATAGCAGGGAGGTCTGGAACAGACTCTCCGAGCTGGAAGCCCAAAACGTGAATTCGGCGGACGGCAGCACCAAAAATCAGAGTCAGATTTGCGGAGACCCTACCTGTACAAGCAGCCTCCCCACGCATCATGGAAGGCGCAGCAATCCACTATGAAATGCCCACCACAGATTCGTGTGGAAGGGAGACCACCAGTGTCATGCACGCACGTGGATGAGGCACGTGTACAAAGGGGAGTGGCGGACCAGGTGCGCAAATGGGGAATGAGATACGGCGGCAAGGCAGATGCGCTAGGATATCTAGAAATCCTTGAGCAGCGTGCCCCGCGACGTACAGGATTGATATGGACCACATGCCTACAGCCATCAGTGAGGTAATGGTCGACCAAGCGGCCACCTAATTCCTGGCAAATGGACTGTGGAATGCGTCCTGGGCCACATTCCGTAAGGAGTTTTTAGACTTCTTACTCCCTCCTCAGTACTTCAAGCGTCTGGAGGATCAAATACGTTTACAACGTCAGCAGCGACATGAAAAATTTAAGGACTACGTGGTCCAGCTGCGGTTGCTCATGCGGCGTGCAGGATGCAGTACTGCGCAGGAGCTAAACAGGATTTATGAAAACGCAGGAGCGACTTCGCCACGCTGGCACAATTGACTTAGATGGCTACTGAGTTCGAAAATCTTCGGGAACAGGAAGCGGAGTACTCTCGAACCAGAGCGAATAACAGGAGTGAGCCGACTTTTGCAGGGGCGAGGAATAGACCGCCAAATCCGTTCCGTCAAGAGCCGGGAGGACACCAGATGAACGGCCAGCCGACGCCAACAACCCCGATAGTGGCGCGGACGGCGGCGCCGCAAGGAGGAGCAGCGCACGGCAGCGGCGGTTTCGATCCGCGACGCGTTTGCCACCGGTGCGGGCAAAGTGGACACTTCGCCAGGGAGTGCCCGAACGCCCAGGTGTTATTCTGTCGAGTATGCGGCAATCAAGGGCGAAGCAGCAAGGAATGATGCGAGCAAGCAAGGTCGGGATATGACCCGAGGCGCCCTCAGGCCAGGAGGAGGGTCGCGCCCTGAACCTCAACTCCAGGGAATAAGCGTGCCGATGGTCCTGAATGGCGGAAAGATCGTGGCCCAAGTGATGGTCGGGGGACAGGCAACGACGGCCACGATCGACACGGGAGCGACGTGCAGCTTTGTGAGCGAACGATGGCTGCGAAAGCAAAGGAACATTCGCTACGCAATCGCTTTTGCTGACGGACGTGTTTTACATCGCTTCTAACTCTTTTCCAGTTTTCCTCGTTTATACACTCAATTTTATTTGATATTTTCCGGCTATTTCCCTTAGTAACATTGTGTGATACACCGGTTGTGTTAAAACATTGTTTTAATAAATTACAAAGCCAATTTTAAACAATTTGTGACTAAAACCAACAACAATTCCACAGCCAAACTTTCTGTTTACTTATCTCTGCACTTGTTTGTCGCTGGGAAATTGTTCTTGTAATTTTACGCCGTTGCTTGCGCTAACATTTTGTTTGTGTACAATTTATCTCTATCTTCGTGCTCTCTTCTTTACTTACGCTCACGACGCGCTCTTATCTGTTCTAACGCGCTCTTTTATCTAATTTTTGGTGCTGGCCGGTAATTCCGTTTTTCCTTTTTCAGTCGCCGCGTCCGCGCATAAATTGTTTTTGTGCATTAAATTTATTTTAATGCAAATGTAACATCAGTAGCTTGCACATTAACCCTAGTTTGCCTACGTATTTTAACTATTTTTTCAATCTGTAACTTCTGCTTATACTCTTTAATTATATTCTTTTTTTTTATTAATACTCATCGAATCCCAAAATGTATGTCTGCTATAACACCAATTGCCAGGTTCGAACAAACGTTAAGGTGGGTTTCGTTTGCTGCTGGCTGTGTGAAAATGTTTCACATGAAAAATGTGCAGGCTCAACGGCCGAATTATTGACCTGATTGAGTCTAAGTCAGGTTTAAAGTGGACATGTGAAGCTTGCAGGGATGTCGAAAGAGACATGATGAGCTTCATGAGACATACTAAGAGAGGCTTTGCGGACCTATACGGCAGTCTGTCCGATAGTTTCGCAGCATTGGATAAGGAGTTTAAGGACTTAAAATTCTTAAACGATTCTCCAAAGCGTAAAAAGGCCAATTTTAGATTGTCGATTGGGCCTAATGAACTTTCAGTCCCTCCTTACATACCTACATTGTCCGCACCTTCTCTAATCAATTTTTCATCCCCATCTCCGAATATAATCGTTAGTAGTGATGACAACTTTATTTTACCCGCAGAAGTTGTCGCTACGAACCCCGACGCAGTAATTTCAGATTCGTCAATTGTCAATACTGTTGCAGTTGGCGAATCAATTAATGAGTCTGCTGCTGACACTGCTGTTGCCTCTTCGGAAGTAATAACTGTGTCAGATAAAAAGACTCTTATAGGTGTTCCACCAAAAAAACAAATATTTGTTTCCAGGCTTGCCCCTGATACTACATCAGATGATGTCAAGGCCTGCATTCAGGCCAAATCAGAAGCCAACATTACGGTGGAAAAATTTAAGTTCTCATACCATCGGGAAATTTCTTCATTTAAAGTAAGTGTTCCAGCCAAATATTTTAACACGATCTGTTGTAAAGAATTTTGGCCGGACCATTTAAAAATAAAAGAGTATACGGCGAAGAAAAGAAATCGGACTCCGATTTCATTGCCTCCTAATCCTGTCCCGGCCTCCGATGCCGGAAAAAACTAGCTTCCTCCCTCTCATTAGCCTATCAAAATGTGAGAGGTATTTGTAGTAAAATTAGTAATCTTTATCTAAATAGTCTATCTTTTCCGTTTCATGTCGTGGCCTATTCTGATTTTTGTTTTGGATCCATCCCGGTATTCTGTCTCCCGTACCACACCCTTATCCTATCCTGAAGATCCCTATCATCCGACTTTGGAAGTGTTGATTGATTTACCTGCTCAAGTGAACCGTGCTTGTAGTAAATCTACAAAACGAACTCGTCAGTTTCGGAAAGCCGACTTTAACAAGTTAAATGTACTGTTATCCCAGACTGACTGGTTCCGACTGTTCATGTGTAGTGATATGGATAGTGCAATCACAACTTTTTATAATACTTTAAATTCTTTACTTGATGTCTGTATTCTGCTTTGTGTTCCAAATCGGTCAAACAAGCCTGTTTGGTTTAAACGCGAGTTAACTTTGCTTAAAAATAGAAAGTCGGCTCTTCCTTGTATCTCTCGCGCTATCTGATTGCTCGATCTGATTTTTATGCTTTGAACGACCGTTGCTATAAGGAATACCTTGCTGACTGTGGTCAACAGTTCCGAAGGAATCCTAGACGGATTTATAACTTCCTTAATTCGAAGCGTAAATCATCAACGCTTCCATCTAGTGTAGTCTTTGAAAGACAAACTGCTAACTCAGATCTGGCTATCGCCGATTTATTTGCCGATTTTTTTCAAACGACTTATAGTATGCACGAGTATAAATCTGATTCACCTTACCCTTATCATTTAATTCCGTTCAATTGTAATTTTACATCAGTCATCACTGAAAGTTAACTTTTACGTAATTTAAAGAATACTAAACCAGTTTTTTCACCAGGACCAGACGGAGTCCCAGGTGGCGTGCTGAGAAACTGTGCAGACGGCCTTTTTAAGCCCCTGTATAAATTATTTTCTTTGTCCGTTGCATCATGTTGTTTCCCTGATGTTTGGAAATCATCTTATATTATTCCTCTTCACAAAAAAGGAAACAAAAGCAATGTCTGCAACTATAGAGGTATTTCCAAGTTGTCTGCTATTCCCAAGGTTTTTGAGAAATTAATAACTTCTCAATTGCAACATTTCTGTAGATCCATGATTTCACCCTTCCACTATGGGTTTGTGAAATATAGCTCCACTACCACTAACCTGTTAGAATTCACATCAGTGTGAACTGCAGGGTATTGATAAAAAGTTGACGTCATTTACACAGATTTTAGTAAAGCTTTTGACTCCGTTAACCACAACCTCTTAATACATAAACTTAATCTTTTGGGCTTTTCCTATAATTTTATTCTTTGGATTTCGAATTACCTAATTTCTAGAACACAACAGGTTTTTTTTAAAGATTCATTATCGAAATTTGTTCAGGTTACTTCAGGCGTTCCGCAAGGAAGCCATCTCGGTCCTTTGCTATTTATATTGTTCATTCTGCCATCTGCAGTCAGTCACTCTCGGGTGCTAATGTATGCCGACGACGTTAAACTTTGTGTCTCGGCTAATGAGTCTCTTCTTGGAACCAGATTACAATCTGATCTTTACAGTTTTCAAACCTGATGTCAGACCAATTTATTAAATCTTAACTATAGTAAGTGTAACGTAATGTCCTTCAGTAGGCGACTCCCCTTTTTAAACAATTACATTTTGAATGGCAATTCTCTTCAAAGAATTGAGTCGGTCACTGATTTGGGTATCCTTTTGGATCCAAAGCTTAAGTTTGATAAGCATGTTTTATCAATTACTAATCGTGCTTTTGGGGTCCTGGGCTTTATAAAGCGCTGGTCGAAAGAATTTAACGATCCCTATTTAACAAAAACACTCTATACTTCCTTGGTACGTCCTATTCTTGAATATGGATCTTGTATTTGGTGTCCCCAATATAGGATTCATCAAGATAGAATAGAATCTGCACAAAAACAATTCCTTCTTTTTGCCCTAAGGGCCCTTAACTGGAACCCTAATATACGCTTGAAATCCTACCATAGTGGACTTTTACTAATAAATCTTCCTTCTTTGTCTGATCGTAGGACAGTGCGCGGTGAAATTTTCTTACACAAACTAATCAACTTTTCTACGGTTAATAAGGGAAGGAATATTTAGAATCAAGAGTCTGTTAGCGTATGAGGGAAGGCGAAGACTAGGGTCCCAATTAAGTCCTCTAAGTGCTAAGAGTAAAAACTGCTTTTCCACCGACTCAATTAAATCTTGAGTATGAGCATGTTGAGGTGACCAGACACATGAGCAATATTCAAGAATGGGCCTGACAAGGGATGTGTAAAGAATTTTAGTGACGAAGGGATCATTAAATTCCTTAGACCAGCGTTTAATAAATCCAAGAGTGCCCTTGGATTTATTAACAATTGTGGAGATATGATGTGTGAAACTTAATTTACTGTCAAAAAGAACACCAAGGTCATCAACTGACAGTATACGTTTTAAGGGAACATTGTCAATGCAGAAATTGGCTAAGTGAGGAGTAACCCTGCTAAAAGTCATAAACAGGCATTTAGAAATATTTAGATGCAAGTGATTAGATATGCACCAGTTGTGCATTGAATTTAAATCATCCTGTAGTAGCAAATGGTCAGAAGTGTTCTTATAAAATAATAATAATTTCACATCATCGGCATACATAAGAATGCGATAGTGGGATACCGAAGAGGGAAGGTCTAATAAGGTCACTAATAAAAAGATTAAAAAATAAGGGGCCTAAGTAGCTACCCTGGGGAACTCCAGATGTAACCAAAACCGATTTAGAAATGGCTGATCTAAGCATAACTTTTTGGGTCCTGCCTGTAAGGTATGAAGATATCCACAGAAGAAGGGATAAACAGATATCCTGTTTATGTAACAGGAGATTGTGATTAACAGAGTCAAACGCTTTACTAAAGTCAGTATAAATGACATCAGTTTGCATTCTATTAAGAAAGGCCTCATTTATAAAAGAGGTGAATTCTAATAGATTGGTCGAAGTTGACCGACTCTTATAAAACCCATGTTGGGCAGGAGAGATAATTGACTTGCAGAGGTGTTGAAAAGTCAATGAAATTATTGAGGAAAGTAGGCAGTTATCAGTAATATAAGGGGAAATAAGTAAGAAAAGTACAGTCGAACGAGCCCGACCGTATAATACTCTCTGCTTTTATTCCCAATTATAATGTTAAAATCGGTATCCGGATATTATAATAGATAGTTCTTGTATTAGAACACATTAAAACAAAAAAAAAACTAAGCATAATCGAGCATACATGTGTTTGTCTGTATGTACATACAAATTCGTTTGACGTTAAATGTATGCACATACATATGTGTGTATGAATACTATGGGTCGGCACGGCTAGCGCTGTCTCTCTCGCACTCATTGCTCTCGAATAAAATCTTTGTTGCATCATTTCTTTCTTGTTTATGGTCGGATTTTTATGAAACTTTCAGGAGAGTTTCACATGATATGTCTTCAAACGAATCATAAATAACAACACTTTACAATAAGCATAAATGCTTTCAAAACGGCATGCAAGTTAGAAATTTTCTTTTATTTCTTGAGGAAAAAGGGGGCGTGGCAGCTCAAAATTTTTGATGTCATTGCATTTATGCGGTCTCTTGGAACAAGTAAAATAATATTAAACTTTACTGAAAGTTGCATGAAAATCCAACTATAAACAAGTGAGCAATTAGGTAACAAACTATCACTTTAAATGCATTGTGAATGCTCGTGGTTGAAAGAATTGAAATAACACTATGTTTATCTATACATTAGCCGCAGAAGTTTGCAAAGGAAGCGTAGGAAGGAAGTAGAGACTCCTTGTATGTAAACACAAGACCTGCGGTTCGAACCCCGGCACAGACTCAGAAATTTAATTTTTTTTTTTGTAATTGTTATATAACAACATTATTATATGAAAATGAAAATAATCGGACTATTGATAGGGCTGCGGCGTGTTCTGCAAGTTGCGTATAAGTTCGCAGGTAAAATTTTCGACAGTTAAATTTATTAATATACTTTTTTAAATTTCAAACAAAAATGTTAATATACAATATTAACTGGTGGAACAGTGTAGGGTTGCGGTTAGTCGTTTGGCGTATAAATTGTAAAATTATATAAATGTAATTTCTGTGCACGTGGTTGAAAGAAAAGAGATAACTCTATGTTTACTTAAGTTAGTCACGATAGTTACCAAACAGAGTGTGGCCTAGGTGGTGGTGGTATTTGTCCCTAAACGAATGGTCTGCGGCTAAAACCCGGCACAGACAAAGTAATTTAATTTTTCTTTTTTTTTTTTTATGTAACTGCATTATTATATATAAATGAAAATAATCGTATTTGTACAAAATGAAAGGTGTGGTGCAACTAGTAGGGTTGAAAGATGTTATGATGCTTCAGTTAGCGCATGTTATGATGCTTCGCATCCCATCACTAACTTGATTTTTTTTTAAATTTTATTTTAAAACTTAAATTTTAAATTACAGTCGCGTTCAAATATTAATTTTGAATACAAGGAGAGTACTTTTACAGTCGGCGCGCTCGATTGTAGCCTTTCTTACTTGTTTTATTATTGTTTTAACGTGTTCTAATACAAGAACTATCCATAGTAACATCCGGATACCGATTTAAGCACTGTAATTGGGAATAAATGCAGAGAGTATTAAACTGTCGGGCGTGTTCGACTTTACTATTCTTTCTTGTTTAAGCTGGATAGTCTTGGTGAGAACCAAGGAGACTTACGTGAAACGGACTTTACAACACTATTAGGAATACAGACATCAAAGATTGAATTTAATGTGTTGTAAAAATACTCGACAGCTATGTTAATATCATTCGTACTGTAAAGTACAGACCAGTCAGTTGCAAAAACCAGTTGATTTAACAAAGAAAAATTTCCTTTGCGAAAGCAACGACGCGACTTAGAAGATGAGGAAGTGGGTGAACAGGATAAGTTAGGGAGTGATAACGAAAGCTCAAGAGTAGAATGAAAAGAATTTTCAGGTACAACTACAGGAGAAGATGCAATGACAGTAGCACTGGATGGGTCATTAGCGAAAAGCATCGCGCATCAAAAGAGTTCGAATATATGCTTTTATGTTTCTGTCGCGCTCGCACTCATGCATTGACTTAAATATAATTATATTTATAATCGGTAGCTCTGTTGCTTATTGTTGGATTTTTATTCAACTTTCAGGATAGTTTGATATGATTTGTCTTCAAAGGAATCATAAATAACAATTGTAACGAAGTTTCTCAGGCCAGGGCGTGTCTCAGTCCGGCCAGGGCTGTTTACAGAAAATTTTCTTTATTGCTGAAAGCACTGGTAGTGTAGTGAGCTGTTTTCTAAAGACAAGGGGGCGGCTCAGTTGGGATTTCCACTGTAATGGACAAGTATGCGCTTTAGCAATTTCAGTAGAAGACGCTACCGATGAATTTATTCCGGGCTTCCCTCAACCAAATAGTATTCGCTCTAATGGCCGAAGGGATAGTCCGAGTGTCGTGGGTCGATGAGAGACTCGTGCGATAGTTCCTCTACAACCGAAAAAGTATTCGCTTTAGAGGCTGGAGTGAAACTATCGGTTATTTTTCCTTTAGCTGCCCGTGCGTTCTCCACAGCCGACAAAGTATTTGCTTAAGAGGCTGGAGTGAAGGCACTGGCTGCTTCCAGAAAGTCGCAATGTCGGTCACTGGCGAAGGCTATTTATGTAAAATACACTGTGCGCATAAGTAGTCTGTGCCTTCACATCACCGTCAAGTATGCGCTCTATAGTGATGTGAACTTGCACGTATTGGCTTCAGCAATCCGCTTGCAATCGAGAAGTATTTGCTTTAGAGATTGCCAGAGAATTACTAGAAGTTGGGAGTTAGGCACTGAGAGTTCTGTGAGCGTTGAGTATTTATTTTCACTATTCCGAATGTGTACACCGATTATTTGTTTAGTGTTCTTTTCCCTTTGGATATCGGCAGTAAGTTTTGAAGAAAAACAAATAAAAGAACGAATCGAAATATTGTAGCATTTGGACCACTGTATCGGGCTTTATTCGGTTGCACACACACAGTTTCTACCTAACCACCCTGTTTATACGTCTCTTCTGTACCAAATTCGTGGCTCACCTCGTGGCTTCTATTTGAGTGTATGTGTATGTGTGTGGGCGTGTAGTATGTGTGCGTGTGGTTACAACAAAATCGTGATCCGTTTTCAATGTTCCGTGTCGAGTTCCTGGTCTTGGGAGTCGTCTGCGTTGTTCCTTAAATAATTCCGGGTCTGGTGTCTCCTGCGTTGTTCCTTTGTCGTTCCTGGTCGTCGTTGTTATTTATTCGAAGTTTCTGTTGTTTTCACACGCGTAGTAGTTTCATGCATTTTGGTTCGTCTCGCTTGCTTTACTCGTACTGACGCGTGCCAAAATTTTCGTGATCATTCTGCCGCTTGAATGTAGCCAGCGTCGAATTTTACATTCGCACGCCGCGCTGTCGCCAGCGGCAGAGTAGTGTGCTCGCTCTCACAAAGGCTGTTAGAGCAACGATCTCACTCTCTCTGTGTGTGTGCGCATAACCGTACATTTGTAGTTTGGCTCTCGTTGTGTCGCCTGGCAACGATCGCTGCCTCGCTTTGGCTTAATTTGTCGCTTGTACGTGTGTATCCCGCGCTGCGGTATCTTGTTTTTTTTTGTGTACTGCTTACGAGCAGTTACGCGCCACTTTGGTGTTGTGTGTGTGTGCACACTGGGTGCAAATAAATTTGGCTTAGCCGCTCTGTGTATGTGCGCTGTAATTATGCAGCGTCACACCCCCCTCTTTTTTACGGGTGGTGCGGAGTGATGGATATTACGGCATGCCGGTTGATGGCGATATTGAAGACCATGTCGCCCACGGTGCGGCGGAAACGGACGTATTTGTGGTGGTGTGTTGCGAGACGAGGCTCCAGCGCTCCTACCAGTTGGAGGGGTAGCTGTCGATCCGGCATGAAAACCTTCCAGGATGGAGGTGCGGTGACCATCACGAGGCCCAGTGGCTGTATCTCTTCCATGCGGCTGAGTGTGGCGCTTGCGATGATGGGTGCCGACGTGTTGATCGCCATCCGTTGTCGAGCTGCGGCTGATGTGCTGGGCCCGTCGTCGTCGGGTGCTGCCCACGGACGCCTAGCCACTGGTTCCTCCTCGTCCGAACTAATGTCCGAAAAGTCCGGGTAGGCTCGCCGTCTGCACCCTCAGACTAGTCCATACGGACGCGCTGTGCCCACTTCCGGCTGAGCTGTCGATGGTCCGACCGTGTCGACTTGCATCATGTTGTTGTTTGGGAGCGTGCCGCTAGTTGATGCACCAGTATCTGCCGGTACTGCGGCGTCTGCTCGGGCCCGGTTTTCGGCTTCAATTTCGGCCAAAGCCAAAGTTGGCGGTGGTGTCTCGGGCCAGCTCCCGTAAGCTCTACTGGCCCTTCCTCTTGTATCTCGCCTAGAACGGCGCTCTCGAACTCCGTATACCGCCTTAACATCGCCAGGGTTTCGGGACTGAGATCGAGTCCCAAGACTGACGGTGGCCGGGGCGGTGTCGTCAAGTCTACGAGCTCCGCCGTCGGACGAGGTGGCGTCCCTATCGCTCCGCTGCTTGAGTCCGTGTCTGGACTATTGGGTTCTGCGACCGGTTCGGCCTGCGCATGCGGGTAGGCGGGTCGGCTGGTTGACGCTGACGCTCGGATCCGCTGTGGGCGACGTCTCATGGTGACTGTAGGGAGAGAGTACATTTGTTAGAATTGTTGCTAGTGTGAGGAGCCAGCGCAGAAGCGTGGTCCATTTGGTTAGTGAGAAGTTAGTCGGCTTGGGTCATACTGGCCATTAGAACCCAACCCATCTTCGGACTCGTGTTCGTGGAACGCCTTTAGATCCGACAGACACGCTACCCGACGTTCTTTGCTACGGGTGTGTTGGATTCGTACGATGGTCGGAGATGTATATTTCAACACCCTGTACGGTCCGTCGTAACGCGGGGCGAGTTTTGCGGCGAATCCTTCTGCTGCTTTTGAGAGATGGTGTTGTCGCAGTAGCACCAGGTCCCCCAAGACGGGCTTCCGTTCCCTACGGCGCAGGTTATAGTGACGACTCTGCTCGTTAGTGGCTCGCTGCATGTTTTCTTTAGCCACCTTGAAAACCTCCCGCAAGTGTTTCGCCTTGTCGTCAGCGGATCGTGCTTCAGTTGTCGGACCTGGATTGACTTCATGATACAGCATACTTGGTAGTCGTGGCTCTCGACCCTGTACCAAGTATGCCGGGATGTATCCGCTACTGTCTGACGGGCTCGTGTTAATGGCCAAGCTGAACTCTGGCAGCAGTGCATCGCAATTGCTTTGTTCTCCGTCCAAGAACTGAGCGATCATGGTTTTGACCGTCCTATTTGCCCGCTCCGCCGGGTTCTGTTGTGGCGTGTATGGTGCGGTGTGTTGTAGATTCATCCCCAATTGTTTGCAGTATTGTTGGAATGCTCGGCTGGTGAACTGTGTGCCGTTGTCACACACGAACGTTTGGGGAACTCCAAATCGTGCCAGAATGCGTTCTCGGAACGATCTTTCCAGGTGCGCTGTCGTCGCCTTTCGCAGGGGTACCAGTTGTACCCATTTGCTAAAATGATCGAAAAACACCAAGAGCATGGTGTGCTTGTTTCGATCGAGGCAAGGGTCCTACAAAGTCTGCACAAAGCACTTCGAATGGTTCCTGGACGACCCGGGTTCGCATCTCTCCTGGCGGCTTTAATTGTCTCACCTTAAACTTTTGGCATACCTCACAGTTGCGTACGTATCTCGCTCCGTCGCGGAATAGTCCTGGCCAGTAGTACCGTTGTGAGACCCGGTAGATGGTTTTACGGATTCCCTGGTGTCCGGCGGTTGGTTTATCGTGGCATTCAGCCAGGACCCTCGAACGATGTTCCTTGGATATGCAAAGTTTCCATGGCAAGCATTCTTCGTCGTCAGGACCTCGATGGCTCCTCCGGTACAACTGGTCGTTTTCGCAGACATATTCCGGATGCTTCGCAGGTTCCTCTCTCACCGCTCGCAGCATACGTTCCAGCCAACCGCACCGGGAAGGTTCCTGGGTAGCGAGCTGCAAGGTCTCCAATGGTTGCCTGGACAAGGCGTCAGCTACGATGTTTTGTTTCCCTCGACGATAGTGAATCTCGTAACGATATTGCTGGAGTTCCAAAGCCCATCTTGCTATTCGACCCGTCGGGTTATCTATGGAGTTGAGCCACTTAAGCGCGAGGTGATCCGTAAAGATGTCGAATTCGTACCCTTCCAGGTAGCAGCGCATCTTGCGTACCGCCCAAACAATGGCAAGGCACTCCTTTTCCGTCGTTGAATAATTTTCCTCGGCGGAGGTCAGACGACGACTGGCGTAGGCAATCACCCGCTCGACTCCGTTGATTTTCTGGGTCAATGCTGCGCCCAAACCATATTCACTGGCATCTGTCTGGACAAGCCAGGACTGGCGCCTGCGTGAGTCTAACTTTGAGTTCCTTGAACGCTTCATCTTGGGGGGCATCCCACGTCCACTTCTGTCCCTTCCAAAGTAACTTTGACATTGGTTGAACGACGCTTGTGTAATCGAGTACAAAACGTCTATACCACGCCGCAATTCCAAGACATCGGCGCAACTCCCTCACGTTCGTTGGCGGTGCCAATTCTTTTATGGCCTCAATCTTGCTAGGATCGGTATGGATGCCCTCCTCGCTTACAACGTGTCCCAGATACACAAGTCTCTTCTGAAAGAAACAACACTTCTCGGTGTTGAGTTTCAAATTTGCTGCGAGCAGCCGGCTGAAGACCTCGCGCAAGTTGCTGGCATGCTGTTCCAGCGTGGCTCCGACAACAATTATATCATCTAGGTAAGCGAAAGCGAAGGGCTCCATATCCGGGCCGATAACTCCGTCTAGCGCTCGTTGAAATGTGGCGGGCGCGGAGTGCAACCCGAACGACATCACCTTCCAGTGGTATAGTCCTCGTCCAGGGACTGTGAATGCCGTGCATTCTCTGCTCTCCTCAGCGATGGGTATCTGCCAGTAACCATTTTTGAGATCCAGGCTGGAGATATACGTGGCATTCCTCAACTTCTCAAAGATGTGATTTATCCTCGGCAGTGGGTACGCATCCGGGACCGACTGCGACTTCTTCTTCTTGAAGGTTCGATGCGTCCGTCCCTGAGGAGCTCATCCACCTGATCGACTACGATCCTCTGCATCGCCGGGTTTTTGGGGAAACATCGTTGTTTAATCGCGCGATCGTCTCTAAGTACAATGCGGTGTTCCGCGATGTGGGTCACTCCTGTGATTCCCTGGAACTTTGCCAATTCTTTGCTCAAGAACTCATCGATCCACACGCTTTCCTGTTTCGGCGCCAGATTACCGGACATGGTCGCCAGATAGTTACCCGTACCCGAACCCGCTGCTGGGCTCGTTCTGCCCGGGAGTTGGGACTCCTCATAGGCTGTGCCCCGTGTTTTCCGAAATGGATTACTCGCCATTGCCCGCTCACAGATTTCTGGTAGCGCTGGATTTTGTTGCGAGTTGGTATCCGATGGTATCGTCCGTAGAGTGTTTGTACGTGGTTGGCTTTGCGCTGGCATGGTGGGTCTCAGCTGAAGCCCAGCCTGACCGGACTCCAAACGCATCTCCATACTGCACAAGAAATCCATGCCTAGGATGACTTCGTCCACAATGGTGGGAAGAACAAGCATAGACAAGTTTACATGTCGCTGACCCAGCTGGACACGAACGCAAAGTGCTTGAGTAACTTCTTTCTGTGACCCATCGGCGAGGCTGATCCGAGTGAACGCTGTCCGTTTGTTCGCTGCTGTACCAATGAGTTGAGCTACTTGATCGTTGACAAAGCTCCTCGTGGCTCCCGTGTCAACCGTAGCTACCAGAGCCTGGCCCTCAATGTAAATGGTGGCTACGATTCGTCCTCTCTCAAATCTCATTGGTGTCTCTATTGTCGGGTGGAAGTCGGCGCTGTCCCCGGTCGATCGCCTGTCGACGGGGAGCGAGCTCCGTTTCCCGACGCCTTTGTGCGACAACAGTCCACTGTGCGAACCTCACGACGCCCACAATCCCAGCAAAACAGGACTCGGGGATTCCTGCAGTCTCGACTGAAATGCCCGGCCTGGCTACAGTTCCTACAAGCTTGACGGACATCCACGCTTGCGTTCGCTTCCTGCATCATATGGTTGTTCACGGGTGGCTTGCTGGCCTGTCTTCTTCCAGCATTGTCAATTGGCGGTCTGGTGGCTCTCGCTTTGACATCCTCGTAAATGGTGACCAGCTTCGTTAGTTGCTCCAGGGTAGAGAATTCGTGCCGGCGTGTGTACAACTGGTACTCTGGCAACAAATTCTCGTATATACGATGCAGCTCTTGGTCGTCGGTATATGCTGCCCGTCGCATCATGACCCTCAAGCTGATGAGGCTCGCCCGGTCGCTGCGTTCTGTCGCGGATCTCGTCCTCCAAACGTTGAAAATACCGGGGAACCAGGAAGAAGTCCAAAAAGCTCCTCTTGAACTCTTCCCAGGTGACTCCGTGGGATTTAGTGACACGGAACCAATCGGCTGCTGCTCCGGTCAACAATCCTGCAATGGCAGGCATCAACTGCTGCTGGCCATCGATTTGGTACATCGCGACCATGTCCTCCAGGTGTTCGATAAATCGTAAGGGGTCGCCCGAGCCGCCGTCGAAGAAGACTCCCCATTTCCGTAACCGATCCACCAAGCCGAGCTGGAAACTTCGTTCGCTCTGTGGAAGATGGTTGTCGTGAAGCCTCGTGGTGGCTGATTCTCCAGCGCTTGATGCCGTGGCAGGTACCCTGAGCGAGTGGCACCCCGATGATTGCCGACCGCCTGGCTGGTGCGAGCACTCCTGCAGCACCGCGGTGCTTACCGCGCCACCTGTGTTGGACATAGCTCCTTCAGGTACTGGCGAAGTACCTCGCGATCTAATTTTGACGTCTGGTGCAGCCCCGAGTGTGGATTCTAGCTCAGCAAGCCTATGGGCGACATTTTCCGGCAAGTTAGCCTGACCCACGAAAGTCGAAAGCCTACCCCTGAGCTCACCCACCGTGCCTTCTGGGTCTTGGCCGAATTCGGTCAGAATTGCTTGTAGCTCCGGCTTGCGACGATGGTATATCCACTGGACTCCCATGTTGATTTATATATATATATATTTTTTTTTGTTTCTGTTGCGTCGTTCTCCCCTTATAGGGTCCCTCGATGAATCACTTGCTGTCACTGGTGAACTCCCTAGTATGGTGTGTAAATTCCTGGATGCGACCGATGAATTTCCTCATGCGCTGTATAAATTTCTCGTGTAATTTGTCTGAAGTCACTGGTGAATTCCTCGTTGCGACTCGTGACTTCTAAACTCAAACCTCGTGTTGGGAAAGATAAAAATAATTTTATTCGTTCGATTCGTTTCGCTCTTTCCACAAGCGCACGAATAAATATTTGGAAAAAAGGTATATCTGGTGGTATGAAGATAAATAAAATGCTGCCTGCCTGAACTACGTGGTGCTAAAATATCGTATGCCTCGTAGAAAACCCCTTTTTTTTTTCTTTCTTTGCTCTAATGACGTTTTAAGTCATATAAGGTGGAAAAATATGCACATGTATAAATAAAATTATTTAAAATATGGACAAACTACCAGCGTCCCTGCTCGGGCGCCATCTGTAACGAAGTTTTTCAGGCCAGGGCGTGTATCAGTCCGGCAAGGGCTGTTTACAGAAAATTTTATTTATTGATGAAAGCACTGGTAGTGCAGTGAGCTGTTTTTTAAAGACAAGGGGCGGCTCAGTTGGGATTTCCACGGTAATGGCCAAGTATGCGCTTTAGCAATTTCAGTAGAAGACGCTACCGATGAATTTATTCCGGGCATCCCTCAACCAAATAGTATTCGCTCTAATGGCCGAAGGGATAGTCCGAGTGTCGTGGGTCGATGAGAGACTCGTGCGGTAGTTCCTCTACAACCGAAAAAGTATTCGCTTTAGAGGCTGGAGTGAAACGATCGATTATTTTTCCTTTAGCTGCCCGTGCGTTCTCCACAGCCGACAAAGTATTCGCTTTAGAGGCTGGAGTAAAGGCACTGGCTGCTTCCAGAAAGTCGCAATGTCGGTCACTGGCGAAGGCTATTTATGTAAAATACACTGTGCGCATAAGTAGTCTGTGCCTTCACATCACCGTCAAGTATGCGCTCTAGAGTGATGTGAACTTGCACGTATTGGCTTCAGCAATCCCCTTGCAATCGAGAAGTATTCGCTTTAGAGATTGCCAGAGGATTACTAGAAGTTGGGAGTTAGGCATTGAGAGTTCTGTGAGCGTTGAGTATTTATTTTCACTATTCCAAAAGTGTACACCGATTATTTGTTTAGTGTTCTTTTCCCTTTGAATATCGGCTGTAAGTTTTGTAGAAAAACAAATAAAAGAACGAATCGAAATATTGTAGCATTTGGCCCACTGTATCGGGCTTTATTCGGTTGCACACACGCAATTCGTGGCTCACCTCGTGGCTTCTATGTGAGTGTATGTGTATGTGTGTGGGCGTGTAGTATGTGTGCGTGTGGTTACAACAAAATCGTGATCCGTTTTCAATGTTCCGTGTCGAGTTCCAGGTCTTGGGTGTCATCTGCGTTGTTCCTTAAATAATTCCGGGTCTGGTGTCTCCTGCGTTGTTCCTTTGTCGTTCCTGGTCGTCGTTGTATATATCGTTGTTATTTTTTCGAAGTTTCTGTTGTTTTCACACGCGTAGTAGTTTCACGCATTTTCGTTCGTCTCGCTTGCTTTACTCGTACTGACGCGTGCCAAAATTTTCGTGATCATTCTGCCGCTTGAATGTAGCCAGCGTCGAATTTTACATTCGCACGCCGCGCTGTCGCCAGCGGCAGAGTAGTGTGCTCGCTCTCACAAAGGCTGTTAGAGCAACGATCTCACTCTCTCTGTGTGTGTGCGCATAACCGTACATTTGTAGTTTGGCTCTCGTTGTGTCGCTTAGCGACGATCGCTGCCTCGCTTTGGCTTACTTTGTCGCTTGTACGTGTGTATCCTGCGCTGCAGTCTCTCGTTGTGTCGCTTAGCAACATCGCTGCCTCGCTTTGGCTTAATTTGTCGCTTGTACGTGTGTATCCCGCGCTGCGGTTTCTTGTTGTTTTTTGTGTACTGCTTATGAGCAGTTACGCGCCACTTTGGTGTTGTGTGTGTGTGCACACTGGGTGCAAATAAATTTGGCTTAGCCGCTCTGTTTATGTGCGCTGTCTTTATGCAGCGTCACACAATACTGTACGATAAGAAGAAACGGCATGCGAGTTTAAAATTTTTTTTTTTCTACTGAAAAGGGGGCCTGGCCGCCAAAAATTTTAAATAGCAATGCATTTATACTGTCTCTAGGAACCTGCATACCAAAATTGGTGTTCCTAAGTGCTGTAGTTACTGAGATATTCGCTTTAAACATCTATTTTTTCCGAGGTATGTTCAGTTTTTTGCTCATTGTGGGCGAATGGGGCGTGGCTTCAAAAAAAAAAAAAAAGATTCTTGTATTGACTGACTAAATATCGAGTCGATTGAGACCAAACTCGAATTTGTAGCTCTTACCATCACTGAAATCTGTGTGTTCATATAGACAGACGGACAGACAGACCGGCAGACAGACAGACGGACATGGCTATATCGACTCGGCTTGTGACGCTGATCAAGAATATATATACTTTATGGGGTCTGCCACGCCTCCTTCTGCCTGTTACATACATTTGCACAAACCCAATATACTCTTGCAGAGAGTATAAAAATATGCTTGCGAAGGAGCCACGACCGCAAGCAGGGGAGTCTGAACTGTAGGTGAAGGGCTCAATATGTTTGAATTAATGCCAGGTACTGCATTTACATTAGGTGGAGAAGTGGAAGCAGCAGAGGAGCCAATAGTACGACTGGAACGCCGATCTTGGAATTCTTACCCACAACCCTTACTCCAAGAATAGGCACGGATTTTATTACAGTTGGTGGCGGTGATGTAGATGGAGGGACAATGGATGTGGCGGGTGAAGCAACAATTGTTATTATTATCATTATTATTATTATTATTATTATTATTATTATTATTATTATTATTATTATTATTATTATTATTATTATTATTATTATTATTATTATTATTATTATTATTATTATTATTATTATTATTATTATTATTATGGTGGGATGGGGTTACAAGTGCAAGGCAAAGCTATTAGATATATCCCATAATCTGATAGTGATCCTTGTTTCTTGTAACTCAAGTTGACACACTGCCTCCACGTTTGGCCCCACTGGATATCAATTTAGCTCGCTAAATTGAGAACCAAAGTGTGCAGCGATCGATGAAGGACCCCAAGATAACACTGTCTTTAGTGATATCTTTGACCGACCAAGGACTATGAGAACACACATGATTCGGATTTTATTGCACCTGGGCTGACGAATGCGGCATCCTAGGACCTGAATACACTGAGTGACATCAAGTGGAAACGGCTCCTAGGTAAATGTTGACTTTGCCTCCGTCCCGTTAAAACCCTGGCAGGCCTCCAAGTACGTTCGAAGCGCGTCGCCACTGCTACTTTGGCGGTGCAGGTTTAAGTTGACAACTCCTTAATTTATGCAAGATCCAGGCTCTGAACGGTGGATCTCATAAGGACCATCGTCAACCCTCGCATGGCCTCCCTGCTTAGCATAGATAACCATGAGGATCGTTACGAGCAACTGCACTTCCGCGCTAAGATAGCGGCTTGGAGTGGGGACCCATACGAATAATATGAATAAACAAACAAAAACCACAATAGAAGTGAGCGGAGTCAACACACCGATAATAGAAGACGATCCACGATACACAGACCCAAGCATAGGTTTCGGCAAGAGCTCAAGAATACATAGGAGTCCAGTCACAGAAACGTTCTGTACCCCTATAACCGGCGCATCGAAAGAGGAAACTCCTCGGACCACAATGGAGGAACGAGATAACCGAAGAGGGCACCCAAATGTTTCAATAAGTACGCAGGCCGACCCCATCTCACCGAGGAAAGAATATATTATAAAGCTCCGCGGTGAAGAGGAGGATGCCATCCAAAAATGTCGCCAAACACTGCTACGCATGCGGACTGCCATTGCAAAGCAGAAAAACATAAGCTTGGATGTCAAAAATGGATGTACAGATCTAGAAGAACTACTAGACATAATGGGTCACTGCAGAAACGCTTGGAAAAAGCTAGAAGAAGAAAGAAAGGAGCAATTTCTACCTTCAAGAAGCGACACTATTATAATAGCAAAGACACCCAACTCCCAGAAGAGGCCGGCTGCTAGTCCGCTTGAATCCGAGTCAGGAAAAAAAGCATGCGCCAAAAATCAGAATTTATGGCAGAAAGTGATAAAGAAGGGCGGCAACTCAAAAAAGACGGAAAAATCGGACCCTGTGCAGGAGGATAAACAAGAACCCGATAAACAACGGAAGGAAGCTAGAAGACCGCCACGTTCAGAAGCGATCTTAATAAAGCCTGGAGAAGGGCTTAGCTATGTCGACGTACTACGAAATATCCGTAGTACAATCCATCAAGATAGAGACAACATCAGAGGAATCAGGAAAACACGATCCGGAGATTTACTTCTAGAGTTGGGAAAAGGGGAAAAAGTTCAGCCGGACTTCGTGGAAAAACTTAAGGCCACCGTCAAGGAAACAGCTAAAGTTGCCGAACTGAAGCCGACATTGACAGTGGAAATTCGGGACCTCGACTCACTCACTGTACAATCGGAAATAGAGGAGGCTGTACGCAAAGTTCTAGGGAACACTTCGGTAGAAATGCGCATAAAAGTTACAGCGCCAAACAGTAGAGAACAGATCAGAGCTTTTCTCACATTGGACAGCAATCTGGCAGAATTACTGCTAAAATCGGGCAACATAAAAGTGGGATGGGTTAACGCACGAATGAAACTATGCGAAAACATTCCCAGGTGTTACCGATGTTTCGGCGTGGGACACCTACAGACGAAATGCACCGGACCTGACCGAAGCGGAAGGGGCTTGTGCATCAGATGTGGAGTAGGCGGTCATAAGATGAAGGACTGTAAAAACGCACCAAAGTGCTGCATTTGCAGTGATGCAGGACGGTGCCCAGTGGACCACTTGCCAGGATCCCAAAAATGCCCGATAACACGCGAAACTACGTCAAGATGTTGAAGGTTCTTCAGGCAAATCTACACCGTAGTAAAACTGCAGACGCGCTGTTAACACAGATCGTATCAGAAAATGATATTGATTTGGTGTTAATAAGTGAGCAATACAAGGGAAAGGACAACGGAATCTGGCTAGAAGATGACACAAAGACTGCAGCAATATGGATACCTTGTGGTAGTAGCGCAGCGCTTCTAGAGGGAAATAAGGGAAGGTGTTTCGTCTGGGCCCGTTTTAAAGATATAACAATTCTTAGCTGCTACCTCACCCCCAGCGACGATATCGCATCTTTCCAGATTAAATTGGATGCGATCGAAAATAGGCTAGTTGACCACCGAGAATACTTCATAGTGGCGGGAGACCTAAATGCCAGGGCTGTGGACTGGGGAATGCCGACTACGAATTCTAGAGGGCGACAAATAATGGACATGGCTGCCAGGACAGGGCTTGTTGTACTAAATCAGGGGACAAGAACCACCTTCAACAGACCAGGCTGCGAAGGTACAACACCTGACATAACCCTGGGATCAGAGCGGATAGCAAATAGGATAAAGGACTGGAAAGTACTGGGTGTCTTTACTGGAAGTGATCATGAGTACATCTCTTTCAATTTTCAAAAGGACAGAAGACAGTTTTATCCAGACAGAAGCGTTGAGAAAAAACAAAGGTGGAACTTAGGCAAATTGGAGCCCGAAAAACTAATATCAGAATTAGACAGACAGGAAGCCACTCTTGACGGCCAAACGGGGGCAAGGGACATAGTTAAAAATAGCCTAAAAACGATTAAAAAAGCGTGCGACTTTTCAATGCCAAAAGCACACTCTAAATACGGACGAAGAAAGCAAGCATACTGGTGGAACGACGATATCGCAGAAAAGCGAAGGATATGCATAAAATGTAGGCGTAAATTGACAAGGGCGAGACGTTCGATGAATTATGAAAGAGAATCGGCTGCGGCAAAAAGTGCGAAGAGGGAGCTGTTGCTGGCTATTACACGCAGCAAAGAAGAAAAATGGAAAAAAATTTGTAAAGATGTAAACAGAGATCCTTGGGGACTGGGATACAAGATTGTAACGAAGAAACTGAGGAAATATGGCACAACACCCGAAATCGACGACAATACAATGGACAATATTGTGACGACACTCTTTCCAGTACAAGCACTGGAAACGGAGCATCAGGGACCTACGGAGCCCTGGAGTGCACCCCCGCTCTTCACTGAGGACGAATTAATAAAAGCAGCCAAAACCATCAAGAATAAGAGAGCTCCAGGTCCTGACAACGTTCCGGGCGAAGTTTTACAACTAATTGCTGAAAGAAGACCAACTTTTCTACTTAGAATGTATAACGCATGCCTAACAGAAAGGATCTTCCCGGATGCGTGGAAAGAGCAGCGTCTGGTTCTTATAAGCAAAGGCAAGGGTGATCCCAATACACCGTCAGCATATCGCCCTCTCTGTATGCTGAATACTGCTGGGAAGCTTCTGGAAAAGCTAATAAAACCAAGACTGCTGGCTGCCGTAGAAAACGCTGGAGGACTCAGCCCCAGACAACATGGATTTAGAGCTGGCAAGTCCACACTAGGAGCCATTAGTGAAGTAGTCCAGACATCCAGAGCAACACAACAAGGAAACGCATACTCTCGGCCTGTAGTGTTGCTCGTGACGCTGGATGTTAAAAACGCTTTTAATAGTGTACGGTGGCCCGAGATGCTGAGCGCCCTTCGAAATCGATTTCGGATACCAGAGTATCTAATGGGTCTTATTAGGAGCTACCTGCGAGACCGGGTACTCCTCTATAACACATCGACATCCTCAGAATGGAAATGCCACAAGAGACCTTTCTTGTTGGATATGCGGACGATATCGCTGCTGTTATCACAGCAAGAAGCACAGCTGAGGCTCAAAGCAGGCTGACCCAAGTCATGATCCGCACCCAGGCATGGCTTTGTTCCAGGGGCTTGGAACTCGCTACCCAAAAAACAGAGCTGCTTCTATTTACGAGTAAAAGGATCCCAACGGAGATAGATATGAGAGTATGCGGTAATATGATGAGGACCCAAAAGTTCATCAACTATCTCGGAGTACGTCTGGATAGTAAACTGACATTCTGGGCGCAACTGGAACATGCTATACGGAAAACAGCGGCGGCAACTGGCTCTCTTAGCAGGCTGATGGCGAATATCGACGGACCTACCGCAGGTAAACGCAGACTTCTCATGGAATCCACAAACGCAATCCTGCTATACGGCAGCGAGCTGTGGGCTGACACCCTCAAAGTGGATGTAAGACGAAAACCAATCTTGGCAGTTCAAAGAAGGGCAGCCCTTAGGATAGCATCTGCGTACCGTACTGTATCCGGAGCTGCAATATCTTTAATAGCGTCGGTAATACCGATTGACCTCTTGGCGAAAGAACGAAAGAAGATATGGGAGCTAAAACAAGGAGGACAGTACTCAGTACAGGTAGCAACCAACTTAAGGAAGGAAACTATAGCAGTGTGGAAAGAGAACTGGACAAATGAGAAGTACGGAAGATGGACAGCAAAAATCATTCCCAATATAGAAGTATGGCTGAATAGAAAGCACGGGGAGACAAACTACTACTTGACACAAATGCTCTCTGGGCATGGGTATTTCAGAAGTTATCTACACAAGATGGGAAAAAGTGAACAGTCTGGATGTATCTATTGCGAACACATGGTTGACAATGCAGAGCATACTTTTTTCTATTGTGAAAGATGGGCGTCGGAAAGGAGGGACTTGGCAGCAATTATCGGACCGATAAGTGTAGAAACCATCGTAGAAGAAATGTGTAAAGATATAAATAAATGGAGCAAGGTGAAAGAGTTCTCAGAACAGATACTGAGGAAGAAGAAGTGGGACCTGGACGCAGGCACACAAAGGATGGGGCGCGACTAGAGCGCTAATATGGGCTCTACCTTGACGGTTAATGCGGGGAAATGCCCGGTTCCAAGGTGGAAAATAGCCCAAAGAAGAGGAGGTTTTTAGTCGGTAGCTCGTAAAGAGTAGCCCGACACACCGGCCAAATGACGGTTTGGCTGACGGTGCGTAAAGCATTTTACCTACCTCACCCACAAAAAAAAAAAAAATTATTATTATTATTATTATTATTATTATTATTATTATTATTATTATTATTTTTATTATTATTATTATTATTATTATTATTATTATTATTATTATTATTATTATTATTATTATAAGCTTGGATGTCAAAAATGGATGTACAGATCTAGAAGAACTACTAGACATAATGGGTCACTGCAGAAACGCTTGGAAAAAGCTAGAAGAAGAAAGAAAGGAGCAATTTCTACCTTCAAGAAGCGACACTATTATAATAGCAAAGACACCCAACTCCCAGAAGAGGCCGGCTGCTAGTCCGCTTGAATCCGAGTCAGGAAAAAAAGCATGCGCCAAAAATCAGAATTTATGGCAGAAAGTGATAAAGAAGGGCGGCAACTCAAAAAAGACGGAAAAATCGGACCCTGTGCAGGAGGATAAACAAGAACCCGATAAACAACGGAAGGAAGCTAGAAGACCGCCACGTTCAGAAGCGATCTTAATAAAGCCTGGAGAAGGGCTTAGCTATGTCGACGTACTACGAAATATCCGTAGTACAATCCATCAAGATAGAGACAACATCAGAGGAATCAGGAAAACACGATCCGGAGATTTACTTCTAGAGTTGGGAAAAGGGGAAAAAGTTCAGCCGGACTTCGTGGAAAAACTTAAGGCCACCGTCAAGGAAACAGCTAAAGTTGCCGAACTGAAGCCGACATTGACAGTGGAAATTCGGGACCTCGACTCACTCACTGTACAATCGGAAATAGAGGAGGCTGTACGCAAAGTTCTAGGGAACACTTCGGTAGAAATGCGCATAAAAGTTACAGCGCCAAACAGTAGAGAACAGATCAGAGCTTTTCTCACATTGGACAGCAATCTGGCAGAATTACTGCTAAAATCGGGCAACATAAAAGTGGGATGGGTTAACGCACGAATGAAACTATGCGAAAACATTCCCAGGTGTTACCGATGTTTCGGCGTGGGACACCTACAGACGAAATGCACCGGACCTGACCGAAGCGGAAGGGGCTTGTGCATCAGATGTGGAGTAGGCGGTCATAAGATGAAGGACTGTAAAAACGCACCAAAGTGCTGCATTTGCAGTGATGCAGGACGGTGCCCAGTGGACCACTTGCCAGGATCACAAAAATGCCCGATAACACGCGAAACTACGTCAAGATGTTGAAGGTTCTTCAGGCAAATCTACACCGTAGTAAAACTGCAGACGCGCTGTTAACACAGATCGTATCAGAAAATGATATTGATTTGGTGTTAATAAGTGAGCAATACAAGGGAAAGGACAACGGAATCTGGCTTGAAGATGACACAAAGACTGCAGCAATATGGATACCTTGTGGTAGTAGCGCAGCGCTTCTAGAGGGAAATAAGGGAAGCTGTTTCGTCTGGGCTCGTTTTAAAGATATAAGAATTCTAAGCTGCTACCTCACCCCCAGCGACGATATCGCATCTTTCCAGATTAAATTGGATGCGATCGAAAATAGGCTAGTTGACCACAGAGAATACTTCATAGTGGCTGGAGACCTAAATGCCAGGGCTGTGGACTGGGCAATGCCGACTACGAATTCTAGAGGGCGACAAATAATGGACATGGCTGCCAGGACAGGGCTTGTTGTACTAAATCAGGGGACAAGAACCATCTTCAACAGACCAGGCTGCGAAGGTACAACACCTGACATAACCCTGGGATCAGAGCGGATAGCAAATAGGATAAAGGACTGGAAAGTACTGGATGTCTTTACTGGAAGTGATCATGAGTACATCTCTTTCAATTTTCAAAAGGACAGAAGACAGTTTTATCCAGACAGAAGCGTTGAGAAAAAACAAAGGTGGAACTTAGGCAAATTGGAGCCCGAAAAACTAATTTCAGAATTAGACAGACAGGAGCCACTCTTGACGGCCAAACGGGGGCAAGGGACATAGTTAAAAATAGCCTAAAAACGATTAAAAAAGCGTGCGACTTTTCAATGCCAAAAGCACACTCTAAATACGGACGAAGAAAGCAAGCATACTGGTGGAACGACGATATCGCAGAAAAGCGAAGGATATGCATAAAATGTAGGCGTAAATTGACAAGGGCGAGACGTTCGATGAATTATGAAAGAGAATCGGCTGCGGCAAAAAGTGCGAAGAGGGAGCTGTTGCTGGCTATTACACGCAGCAAAGAAGAAAAATGGAAAAAAATTTGTAAAGATGTAAACAGAGATCCTTGGGGACTGGGATACAAGATTGTAACGAAGAAACTGAGGAAATATGGCACAACACCCGAAATCGACGACAATACAATGGTCAATATTGTGACGACACTCTTTCCAGTAAAAGCACTGGAAACGGAGCATCAGGGACCTACGGAGCCCTGGAGTGCACCCCCGCTCTTCACTGAGGACGAATTAATAAAAGCAGCCAAAACCATCAAGAATAAGAGAGCTCCAGGTCCTGACAACGTTCCGGGCGAAGTTTTAAAACTAATTGCTGAAAGAAGACCAACTTTTCTACTTAGAATGTATAACGCATGCCTAACAGAAAGGATCTTCCCGGATGCGTGGAAAGAGCAGCGTCTGGTTCTTATAAGCAAAGGCAAGGGTGATCCCAATACACCGTCAGCATATCGCCCTCTCTGTATGCTGAATACTGCTGGGAAGCTTCTGGAAAAGCTAATAAAACCAAGACTGCTGGCTGCCGTAGAAAACGCTGGAGGACTCAGCCCCAGACAACATGGATTTAGAGCTGGCAAGTCCACACTAGGAGCCATTAGTGAAGTAGTCCAGACATCCAGAGCAACACAACAAGGAAACGCATACTCCCGGCCTGTAGTGTTGCTCGTGACGCTGGATGTTAAAAACGCTTTTAATAGTGTACGGTGGCCCGAGATGCTGAGCGCCCTTCGAAATCGATTTCGGATACCAGAGTATCTAATGGGTCTTATTAGGAGCTACCTGCTATACGGAAAACAGCGGCGGCAACTGGCTCTCTTAGCAGGCTGATGGCGAATACCGACGGACCTACCGCAGGTAAACGCAGACTTCTCATGGAATCCACAAACGCAATCCTGCTATACGGCAGCGAGCTGTGGGCTGACACCCTCAAAGTGGATGTAAGACGAAAACCAATCTTGGCAGTTCAAAGAAGGGCAGCCCTTAGGATAGCATCTGCGTACCGTACTGTATCCGGAGCTGCAATATCTTTAATAGCGTCGGTAATACCGATTGACCTCTTGGCGAAAGAACGAAAGAAGATATGGGAGCTAAAACAAGGAGGACAGTACTCAGTACAGGTAGCAACCAACTTAAGGAAGGAAACTATAGCAGTGTGGAAAGAGAACTGGACAAATAAGAAGTACGGAAGATGGACAGCAAAAATCATTCCCAATATAGAAGTATGGCTGAATAGAAAGCACGGGGAGACAAACTACTACTTGACACAAATGCTCTCTGGGCATGGGTATTTCAGAAGTTATCTACACAAGATGGGAAAAAGTGAACAGTCTGGATGTATCTATTGCGAACACATGGTAGACAATGCAGAGCATACATTTTTCTATTGTGAAAGATAGGCGTCGGAAAGGAGGGACTTGGCAGCAATAATCGGACCGATAAGTGTAGAAACCATCGTAGAAGAAATGTGTAAAGATATAAATAAATGGAGCAAGGTGAAAGAGTTCTCAGAACAGATACTGAGGAAGAAGAAGTGGGACCTGGACGCAGGCACACAAAGGATGGGGCGCGGCTAGAGCGCTAATATGGGCTCTACCTTGACGGTTAATGCGGGGAAATGCACGGTTCCAAGGTGGAAAATAGCCCAAAGAAGAGGAGGTTTTTAGTCGGTAGCTCGTAAAGAGTAGCCCGACACACCGGCCAAATGACGGTTTGGCTGACGGTGCGTAAAGCATTTTACCTACCTCACCCACAAAAAAAAAAAAAAAAAAAAAAAAAAAAAAAAAAAAAAAAAAAATATTATTATTATTATTATTATTATTATTATTAAATCAATAAAATTTTACCATCTACGTGTACATGCAAGGGATGCGACAAACCCCTCCGCACTATGAGGAACCACAGTCCCCGGAAACCCTGAAAGCCCTAATGCCGCCGACCCCGACCCAGACGTGGATGTCGCCGCAGGCCGAGAAGGAAGCAGCCTACCGCCAGACGAAGAGAGCAACCACAGCGTCTTTGGCATTGCGTAACACACAAGCGACGAATATTTGGACGACGTCGCGTCAAAGGTACCGTCGGGGCCGGGAAAACCGAGTCCGGCCGAACCACTAACCCGAGCAGAGTACGTCGCAAATTACGAGCGGAAGAGCAGCGACGAGGAGAGTTCGCAGGTGTGCAGGCGAACATTCGCGAACAGGAACTGGGAGGTGGACACCGGGAGTGTGTTCCCGCGAGTCAGCATCAGATTCTTACCGGGCTTGGTGGAGAATCCAAGGACCCGGAAGCCGAGGAGGAAGCGTCGTCGAGGACGGAAGGGAAACGCACGACTCCGTCGGAAAGAAGTCCCGACTGCAAGCGGTCGCAGCTGCGAGCGCCGCGTAATCCCTGCGACCGCCAACTGGGCTCCTCCGAAACCCGGAAGGAGGCCCGCAGCTGCGACCCGAATAACAACACCTCGCAGTCGGCCGACGTAGAGCTGATGGCTATGGAAACGCAACCCTTGTTGGACTCTTCAGCAGAGGCGGAGCTGATGGCCGAATTGGGCGACCAGGAGATCGGGTGGACACCCGACTTTAACGCCATATTTGGGGCATCCCAGGGACAGGCACCGGACCAACTGCCACTAATATCTGCGGACTGGACGCTGCGGCCGCGAGACACAGAGACGGTCCTGTTCTTACGGAGGGAGATCGAGGAAGGTGGACGGCGTCACAGGAGGACGAGATTCCGTGTCACATACGGGGAGCGGGTCTTCTCGGTTACAATCACTTCCGAAGGAGCCGTGACTGTAACCCTGGCAGGAAAGGGGGGGGGGGGGGGGGTGTAAGGCGGGGTTTCGAAACCCGTCTTACATATATAGTACTAAGGAAATTTTGTATCTCTTAAGAAGAGTTTTGTAGTGTGTACATTTTGTAGAATATAGGGAATTTTGTAGCAGGAAAGAAGATTTTGTAGTGTGTAAGGAGAATTTTGTAGTGTGTAAGGAAATTTGGTAGAGATTTTGTAGCAGCTGAGAAGATTTTGTAGTGTGTAAGGACTTTTGTATTGTTTAAGGGAACTTTTGTAGTGTGTAAGAAATTTTGTAGAATATAGGGAATTTTGTAGTACGTAGGGATATTCGCCAGTATTAAAAAGTTCTTTAAGAACAAGAAAACAAGAATATATATTTAGCATAATCGAATGTAATTATCAATAGGAGTTAATGAGGCTCTCGGCGCCCTCTGTCGGGAGCGCGGGGAGCGGTCGGGTGCAACTCTGGACGAAATCTCAGTGGTGAAGATAGAGCTTTCGTGGCGGAGTTGCACCAGGACAGCTTCCGCGCTACTGGATCGAGAACGTCGCCAGTACTTTGCGATCGAGAGGAGAAGGTAGTCGTGCGCGCTAAGCGACAACACAAGAGGCAAACCGTAAGTAGAACCGTTAGTGCCAGTGCCACAGTAGGGCAAATATACACGCATTAAAAGAAATAAATGAAGATGCAAAGAGAAAAACGCGATTATGAGTTATTATTGAAAAATGTGAGAGAAGTTCAAGTGCAGCAAACATTCCTAATCCTCCCCTACGTTTAACTATATTCCGTTTCGCTTGGTGCAGTGGGGTCTCTACCTGGAGCCACACTCTGCCCTCGCGAATCAACACAGTTTTCTGCTGGAAGTGATCGTAGTCTGTTGGCGCTCCAGAGCAACGATTCCACTTTCGCAAGACTTTTCCACCCCTCCCTTCTCCGCGTGTAGTGATCTGTCGAGAACAACGGTGGCACCCCCCGTTTAGATCTCGCATCCGCACTCTTCCTCCTCCACCTAGCACTCTCGTTCGGGAACAGCGGCGGCCGGCAGAGCACCTCGGCGACCCGTTTCGGTCTCGCGGAGCAGCCTGGCCGTTTGTAGAGAGCAGCGATGGTGGGTAAAAAGGCCGATTTTTTGGCATTAATTGTCCCTGAAGAGATAGAAGCCTGAAATTTTTTATATACATTAGTATGAGTTTTTAGTAATTTCGGATGTTAAAATTGGCCACGCCCACACCCCCGCCCCTTCATAGAAATTTATTGAATTAAATTCAAAATTCATAATAATTTAATATTCATTATGTAATGCTATGTTAATTATATTATAACCTATATATATTATATAATTAAATATTTGATGTGTATAAGTTAGTCGAACTAACGCCGCGACACAAACTAACGGCAACGCTGAGATTAACAGACGGAGTCAGAACGATTTAATTCACGACAACTTGCTTTATTAACGAACAGCTTAAGACTAACTGACAATTCCTTATTTATTAATAACGAAAACTATTTGAGGGTTTACATGTTTACAATTTTTCAGTGGGAATGGAATTTGTGGGAAAGAAATTTATGCTGACCACGCGTTATCTCAATCGATGCTGATCGATTTGGGGAGACGCGCCAGTTTGGCTGTTCTTTGTTAACAGTTGCCGAACTTGAGTACAGGTGCAGCTTGGGAATGTTTAAATTAGCGCATAGCTGCTGATATGCAATTCAGCGGCTAGACTCTTATGTACTTTTATTAAATGTTTTGTAGACATAATCAGTATGAATATGTCACTTTCCTCCCCTTAAGAGGCGAGCTTGTGAGTCAAGGTGACGCTGAAGGGTACAATTTTGGTAAGGATGATTGTGTCATCTCGATTATTGTTTCTTCTTGCTGCTGTTCTTTTGGTTGGACCGATTGCTCTATTTCGTTGCTGGATTTGTGAATTTGTTTCTTAAATTTTTTTTGAATTAATATTATTGGATTACAAGACACGTATTTAAGATATAAGCATGTGATTATGAATAAAATGATTATGATTACAATAATTGTGTATGTAAAGACATTATTTTGGGATATTATTTTAATAATATCATCATGTTTTATAGGCTTGACTTTGATTATTTCTATTGGTGGATACAATGGCGTAAGATCAACTTCTGGTTGCAAATAATTATCGCTTAAAATTATATCATTTATCTGTATTTTACATTGGTTTACATTATTAATTTTATTACCTTGGATATTAAGATTAACATTATTTTTCTGACAATTTTGTTTTATAGTTGTATTTGTCAAATTCCAAGTTACAATAGTATTTGGTTCAATATATTTTATCATTTCTTTACAATTTATTCGTTCAAAATTACAGATTGGATTTGTATGTAGTATAATTTTTTGTAATGCATTCATCAATTATTGGTTCATTTTCTCGGGTATAAATTTTATTATCTTTTTCGAAATAAGAAGTACTGCTAGTGTAGTCAAGTTGATAGCCATTATGATCAGGATATGGGATAATTTTAATGGTGTTTGTGGATTGAAAGTCAATTGGGATATGGGATACAATTAATATGATGTTATCTTGGTAGTTAATCCAAGTAGATGTTTTAATTAGTAGTATGTTTCTGTTATTGATGCTGTCAAGTCTGTCATAGGTTAGTAATTTTGGATTGAAAAGTCCTAGTCTTGACAATTGCATACCCATTTCTATGTCTTCTATGTATTCTATAAATTGTGATAATTGGTAAGTAAAGGTATCTTGTATGTTTTTCTTATTTTGGTGATCTTGTATTTTTTTCATATCATTGTTAATTATGTTTATTATATCATTGATTTCATTAATCTGAACAATATTTAAAGAAAGATTGTTGATATTTTTTCGAACTCTACTCTGTCGTTATCGTCAAGTGTACCAAAAAGGAATTTGTATAATGAGCCTACTGCATTAAACAATCCGCGTTTATTACGGTTTTCGTGATGAAAGATTATACCATTTAGTTCTTGCTGTAATTTATTGTATAAGTAATTAATTTGTGTTGAGTTTTTAAATAGAGAAATAGATCTACGGAAATATTCGTTTGCTATGATTATTTCTGTTATGTTAATTCGCAATGAGTGATGTTCGAACCTGGTTGGTAATTCTAAAGGTTTGTCCGAAAATAGTAAGTATCCGTGATCCGTGTCCAGGTTATTTATCTGGATTTGTTGGGTGTTACAAATGTTAAAGAGCGTGAACAATAGTATGATTATGGTGTAGAAACCTGTGGAATTTGAATTTGGTTAATTTTCTTTAATTTTTTAAATTGTGTTTTATAATAGCGTGTAATTCTATTTCTGTTAGTAATTTGGTAATGGTCTGGGTCTGTTTGTTCAACGTTTTTGTTAGCCTTAAAAGAATTTTCCTTTTTGTAATGGTCCTTTTCGATATCTGGTATCTACTTCGTATTCTAGTCGGCCACTGTTAATTTTGTCAATTACTTTCTCTTTTTTTTCTTGGGTATCTAAATTTGGTAGTCCGGCATATAAAAATATGTGTGCAGGAGTTTGTCCAGTTGTGTCATGTTTTGTTTTGTGATTGTAGATGTAAAGAATTGATTCTATTTTGCTGAGTTTAGTTTCTTCGTCATTTAAAGTGTTAATTATTCTGATTTTTTCATTTATTGTTTTGTGTAGTCTTTCGATATCTGCTATTCCTGTTTTTGTTGAATTTAATTGTATTTCTACTCCTTCACTTTCAAGCCATTTTTTTAGTGCTAAGCTGGAAAATGCGCCGTCTCGGTCAGCTTTTAATAATATTGGCTTTCCTAATTGATTAAATATGCGCATCAATGCATTTTTGCATTCTATCCAATCTTTTGTTTTAATATTTTCAAGAGTTGCGAATTTTGAATAAATGTCCATGCAGCTTAGATAATGTTTGCCTTCAGAGGAATAAATGTCGATTACAAATTTATCACGACAGTGTTCTGGCTTTGGGGTAAGTTTCATTGGCATTTTTGTGTTTCTATGTTCTGATTTTGCTAAGTTGCAAATATGACATTCGTTTATTATGTTTTGCGTTAATATTTGGCTGTTAGGGAAATAATAGGTTTCACAAAAAGAGTTTATTTGTTTTTTGAATCCCGGGGTGTAGTAGTTTTTCATGGGTTTTCAAAATAAGTTCTTTAAATTCAGCATAGGAGTTAATATTTTTTAATTGAATGAGGCTTCGAAGAATTTTAGTATGGCTAGTGTTAATAATTTATTTGTGTGCATTTTGAATTATTTCAAAATCTGCATCACTGTCTATAAGCATTACACTGGTTTTTGTGCAAAAATGGTCTATTAAATATTTATCAGCTTTTTCTTTAGTCATGTTATCGTATGTAATGTGAATACTTAATTTTTTAAAGTAGTTTTCTTTTTTTATGTTTGGAATACCTTTGGAGAATATAATTTGTCTTTTAAATGTATTTATTGGTTTTTCTGTAATGAATATTAAATTGCTATTGTCTTCGTTAGCGCTATGTTGTGTTTCTTCTCCGAAAAAAGTCTGTTCTATTTTTACTCGTGATAGAGCGTCCGTTATGTGGTTTTCTTTTCCTTTTATATATTTTATGTCAAAGTCATATTCAGATAATTTAACTCTCCATCTGGTTAATTTTGAATTTGGTTCTTTCATTTTGTACAACCAACATAATGGTTGATGGTCACTATTGATTTCGAAATGTCGTCCTAGTAAGTAGTGTCTAAAGGTTTTTGTTGCCCATACAATGGCTAAAAGCTCTTTCTCTATGGCACTGTAGTTAGTTTCGTGGTCATTGAGGGTTCTGCTAAGAAAACTAATGGGGTGTCCGTCTTGAGAGAGTACAGCTCCAAGAGCTACGTTACTTGCGTCAGTGGTTAAAATGAATTTACTTTTGAAGTCTGGAATTTTTAAAATGGGGTCATTAAAAATTAGTTGTTTTAATTTTTCAAAAGCTCTAATGTAATCTGGATTTTTAATGTCGATTTTTGAGTCTTTTCTAAGTACTGCTGTCATTGGTTTGGCTATGTCTGCAAAATTTGGAATGAACTTTCTGTAGTAACCTGTTAATCCAAGAAAACCTTTTACTTCTTTGGTTTTTGTGGGAATTGGATATTTCTGAATTGCTTTGATTTTATTGGGATTGGGTTTTATTCCATCCTTCGTTATGACATGTCCTAGAAATGTAGCTTCTTGTTTTAGAAACTCACATTTGTCAAGTTGTAATTTGAGATTTGCTTCAGAAAGCTTCTCGAAAACTAATTGGAGTGATTGGAAATGTTCTTCTAAAGATGTTGAGAATACAATTATATCATCAAGATATACTAGACAATGTTTATTTAGTAACGGTCGTAAAACATTGTTCATGCAACGTTGAAAGGTTGCGGGTGCATTTTTTAATCCAAATGGCATACGAAGATATTCATAGTGGCCGTGTTTAGTAGAGAAAGCGGTTTTTTGAATGGAATCTGGATGCATTTCAAGTTGGTGGAATCCTTTTGCAAGGTCAATTGTAGTGAAATAATTGCATCTGCCTAGTTTTCCTAATATCTCATCCATATTTGGTATTGGGTGTCTGTCACTTATAGTTACTTCATTTAATTTCCTGTAGTCGATTACGATTCTGAATTTTTGTTTACCTGAAGCATCTTGCTTTTTCGGTACGATCCATATGGGACTACAATAAGGAGAATTGCTAGGACGTATGATACCTTGATTAAGCATGTCTTGAATTTGATGTTCAACTTCCTGTTCATATGCTTGTGGATAACTGTATGATTTTGCATGTAAGGCTGAATTGTGGGTAGTATTTATAATGTGTTTTTCTTGATTACTGAAACTAAGTTGGTCGCCTTCTTTAAATTGTATGTGTTGATATTGTTTTAACAACGTAATTAAATTAACTTTTTCTTCTTTATTTAAATGTTCCAACCGGTAAGGGCTTACGGATTCTTGGTCTTCGGAATTATTAAAATGTTGATTAGTTTCAGGATTTGGTTGGGCTAAGAAATGGTTCTGATTTGTGATTGGAATATCGTTGATTAATTTATACTTTCTATTGTATAAAATAACAGTTTGAGTATTATAATCTATAACGGCTTGTGCTTCTGAAAGCATTTTTCTACCAATTAATAAATCATAATCTGGGGAGAATTGATGTAGAAGAAATTCATTATTGCCCTTGAACAAGTTATTGGAAAGGATGTTAACTTTCTTTGTGATAGTTAAAGGTCCATTGCTGGTTTGAATGAAACAGTCGGTGTCATGAACTTGTAAGTTGAAAACATTTGATGTCATCATATTTACAGTAGATCCTGTATCTATTAAACATTTCAAATTTTTGCCTTTATAAGTGATTATTATGTATTGCTGGTTTCCGAGGCTGGAGGCTGAAAATTTTCGGCTTGCTCGATTTCTATTTCATTTGGTTTTTCTATCTCGTGTTCGGCTGACTGTGTGTATGTATAGTCTGGGCTTTGTGGATAACTTTCTGCTTGATAGTATTGTGGATAATATTCTGGATAAGCAGCGCATTGATTATAATATTCTTGTTGAATGTAATCATGATAATTTAATTCTTCCTGATTTCTAGCTTCATGGTCAATGCTCATCTTACTTTGTCCACTTTCTGCAGGTCTAACACGTTTGGTCGGTGGGTTAGCTAAGCCAGAGCTATTAGAAGCGTTTTGTTGTGGAGTTACTTGTCCGAAACGATTGTTGTCAAATTGATTCTGTCTAAAGTTCGGTCTGGGTGTAAAATATGTTGGTCTGATTGGGCTAGGTATTTGTTGCATTGGTCGAGGTGAATAATTATTGGGATTAAAAGTGTTGTTGTTAGTATGGATGGGTAATGATTGATAATATGGTTGTTGAATATGAGGTTGATGGGGTCGATATGGGACATAGGGTTGATTTGGTTGAAGGAAAGTGGGGAATCTTTGAATATTTGGGTTTGGTTGATCGGATGGCTTCAAATATTTTTCTTGTTTTACTTTATTTTGTGTTGGATTAAGACAGGGCTCGTTATAAAGATTTTTTCTTGCAAAATATTAATTAGGGATCTTAAATCGGGAATTTCGCAATTTATAATTCGAATGCAAATGTTTGTTGGTAATTTTTGGATAAGGTCATCAATACTAGTTTTAATTAGTCGAGCATACAATATTTTTTCGTCAGTGTTATTTTCTAGTTCTAGCTTACTCATTAATGTCTGTCGACGGTGGTCTGCTTCTTCTAGAAAAGCTCGCACGTTTCCTTTAAATGGGGTACTCCTGAATTCCTCCAGTAAGATGTGATTCTTAGTTTGCGTCTTGTAGTTCAGTATTAGCTGCTTTCGAAGGTCCGTCCAAGTCATCAGGTTGTTTACGCCAAGGGATAACATCACTTCACTGCTAATGCAGCGTTCCACAAGTCCAAATATAATTGACCTCTGCCTTGCGTCGTTGGTGATATAGAGGGCCAAAATATAGTCGATCCGGTTGATGAACGTGTATAAAGCGTTCTTGTCTCCAGTGAACTTCTCAACATTTTTGAGTTGGTTGATCACTTGTGCCATGTTGGCATCGGTCAGGGGTGTTATTGCGTTTCCTTCCATTATTATTGTTTTGTTATTGTTTTTTTTTTTTTTTTTTTTTTTTTATTCACTTAATTTGTAAACTTTTAGTTAAATTTGTTTGGTTGGTTTGCACAGATAGCACTTTCGAATTTTTTGGGGTAACCGGAAATTTCTGGATTTATTTTCTCTTCGAATTCTATCGCGTCTTCTTGAATTGGTTTTCAAGTTTTTCAAAATCCGTGGCTCTGACAAAATGCGATTTTTTGGTTTTCACGTCACTGTCGAGGTTTTCTTTAAAAACTTGACGCGTATTGACCGTCGCTTGGGTTGCCTTCGCGTTGGTTGTTCAGCGGATAACAGTAAACGGGACACAAGAATTAATAACTTAGTTTTACATCAGGATCCACAATTTATTGTTATCCTACCGGCTGCGCCAATTAAATATTTTATGTGTATAAGTTAGTCGAACTAATGCCGCGACACAAACTAACGGCAACGCTGAGATTAAAAGACGGAGTCAGAACGATTTAATTCACGACAACTTGCTTTATTAACGAACAGCTTAAGACTAACTGACAATTCCTTATTTATTAATAACGAAAACTATTTGAGGGTTTACATGTTTACAATTTTTCAGTGGGAATGGAATTTGTGGGAAAGAAATTTATGCTGACCACGCGTTATCTCAATCGATGCTGATCGATTTGGGGAGACGCGCCAGTTTGGCTGTTCTTTGTTTACAGTTGCCGAACTTGTTTACAAGTGCAGCTTGGGAATGTTTAAATTAGCGCATAGCTGCTGATATGCAATTCAGCGGCTAGACTCTTATGTACTTTTATTAAATGTTTTGTAGACATAATCAGTATGAATATGTCACTATATATATATATTTTATTAAATATTTAATATATCTATGTACTTAGATGTCTACATTAATGCTAGTTTTGATTCATTTAGATTGCTTGAAAAAACAAGATAGATTAGCATAGGTCAATCAAATATTTTTTCAATTTGCTTTTCTTACCTGGGCAAATTCTTTAACTTATTCTTCGTCTTCTTCTTCTGACTCTTCTTCCAACTCAATACAATTAACTTCACTGTCTTCATCATCCTGGGAATCATATTCCACTTCTTGGCTTTCTGTTGAACCAACATTCTTTCCAAGTGTTTTAGAAGATTCGTGAGAATGTTCCTCTATAAGTTCAAGAATTTCTGCGGGTATGTTCTTCTTCCTATTATGTTTAGCTCGTGCTTTTAAATTAAGGCTTGAAATAAGTGGGTCAGATGAGTCAAGTGCTCTGTTGAATACATCACTTATATTTTCCAACCGGCTGCACTTTCTAGCATGTGATTTTCGAGCGTTTTTATATATTTTATTTCGAGCTTCAGAAGCGTTTTCTCCCAAAACTCCAACCGGAAGTATGCAGGTGTCCATTATTTGATGACCATCTACCAAAATTTTGTGTATAGTCGGAGGCATTGGATACCAAAAATATTTGCCTAAATGTTTTCTCACATAGATCCTTAAACTTTCTGGAGTTCACATTATGCTCGCAAGAGATAGCAATTAATATAATATAAAAGTTTTTAATAATTTCCTTATCAAAACTTAAAATGCTTGAGAAAGTATTCACATTTTCAAAAGCTCTTCGTGCTGTATTGCCATCTTTTGTATTCCCACTTCCATTTTGTTTGGGACTGTCCACATTAAGACCCATTTCATTCCAAAGCCTTTTTTGGATGTACTGTTTTCGTTGACTTATTTCTTCCTTTTCAGATCCCTCAACACGCCATTTTTAGACCCCGTACTCTAAAAAAGAGTATAGGAGTCTATTAGGTTTGTCAGAAGCGAAATGTGCGTAACAGGCAGAAGGAAGCTTTTCCGACCCTATAAAGTATATATATTCCTGATCAGCATCAACAGCCGAGTCGATATAGCAATGTCCGTCTGTCTGTCCGTCTTTATCAAACAGAGTGTGGCCTAGGTGAAGGTGGTATTTCTTTCAAAACCAATGGTCTGCGGTTCAAACCCGGAACTAACCCTGAAATTTATTTATTTATTTATTTTTATACTCTCTGCAAGAGTATATTAGGTTTGTGCAAATGTATGTAACAGGCAGAAGGAGGCGTGGCAGACCCCATAAAGTATATATGTTCTTGATCAGCATCACAAGCCGAGTCGATATAGCCATGTCCGTCTGTCTGTCTGTCTGTCTGTCTGTCTATCCGTCCGTATGAACAAACAGATTTCAGAGATGGTAAGAGCTACAAGTTCGAGTTTGTTTTCAATCGACTCGATATTTAGTCTGTCAATACAAGAATCTTTTTTTTTCGATGCCACGCCCCAATCGCCCACAATGAGTAAAAAACCCGTCACACCTCGGAAAAAATCCATGTTTTCGGCGAATATCTCAGTAACTATGGCACCTAGGAATACCAATTTTGGTACACGTGTTCCAAGAGACCGCATAAATGCAATCACATCAAAAGTTTTGGGCTGCCACACCCCTTTTTCCCGCAAGAAATAAAAGAAAATTTCAAACTTGCATGCCGTCTTTAAAGCATTTATTCTTATCGTACAGTGTTGTTATTTATGATTCGTTTGAAGACGTATCATGTCAAACTCTCCTGAAGGTTTCATGAGAATCCGACCATAAACAAGAAAGAAATGAAGCAACAAAGATTTTATTCGAGAGCAATGAGTGCGAGAGAGACAGCGCTAGTCATGCCGACCAATAGTATTCATACACACATATGTATGTGCATATATTTAACGACATATGACAAACGAATTTGTATGTACATACAAACAAACACATGTATGCTCTATTATGCTTAACTTTTTTAATACAAGAACTATCTATTGTTATATCTGAATACCGATTTTAACATTATAATTGGGAATAAAAGCAGAGAGTATTATACGGTCGGGCTCGTTCGACTGTACTTTTCTTACTTGCTTTTTCTTATATAATAACATTATTATATGTAAATGAAAATAATCGGGTTTCTGTCTAATGTGGGGCGTGGTGCGACTGATAGGGTTGCGGCGCGTTATGCATCTTGCTTATAAGTTCGCAGGTTCAATTCTCGACAGTGGAGTTTATTAATATACTTTTTTAAATTTCAAACAAAAATGTAAATGAAGAATTTTAACTGGTGCAACAGCAAGTGGTCTGCGGTTCGAACCCGGCACAGACCCAGAAATTTAATTATTTTTTTATTTTTTAAATAACTACATTATTATATATAAATGAAAATAATCTAATTTCTGTCAAATGAATGGTGTGGTGTAACTAGTAGGGTTGCAGCCATAAGTGCCATAGTTACTGAGATATTAGCCGAAAACATAGATTTTTTCCGAGGTATGTCTAGTTTTTTGCTCATTGTGGGCGAATGGGGCGTGGCAACAAAAAAAAAAAAGATTCTTGTATTGACTGACTAAATATCGAGTCGATTGAAAACAAACTCGAACTTGTAGCTCTTACCATCTCTGAAATCTGTTTGTTCATACGGACGGATAGACAGACAGACAGACAGACGGACAGACTGACATGGCTATATCGACTCGGCTTGTGATGCTGATCAAGAACATATATACTTTATGGGGTCTGCCACGCCTCCTTCTGCCTGTTACATACATTTGCACAAACCTAATATACTCTTGCAGAGAGTATAAAAAAAAGAGTTAATTTCTGAGTCTGTGCCGGGTTCGAACCGCAGACCATTGGTTTAGAAACAAACGACTAACCACATCCCAACCCTGTTGCAGCAGTTAATATTGTATATATATATATATTTTTTTTTTTTTGATGAGACGAAGAATATTTATTTGCGTTTCATTTGACTAAAAAAACTTAAAAACACAAGTGTGACTTATCTGTGGCTGTGTGTGTGCTTAGAGTATTATGCGAACTGGAAGTTGCTCCAGGAAGACACGCTTTAATCGATGCTGGCGTGTATTATTGACATCGAAATGTGGTTCGTTTATAAGTTGATTTGTATGGCAAGAGTTACTTATGTTTTGTTTTATGGAACTAATAGTAATGTAGTCAGCAACCGAATTGATTTTTAGATCTCTTCGTATGTCTTTATTTCTTGCAAAGGGAAAATCCCCAGCTAACCGTCTGATTATTTTGTTCTCCTTTGCTTGAATTTTTTTTAGATGAATAGTTGTGCTGTACCTCAAACCGAAATACCATACTTCTAAAATGGTTGGATCATGACTTTGTGGAGTAGTACTTTGTATTTCAGTTGGAGTTTAGAGCTGAGTCTTAGAAGCCAGTCCATTTTTTTAAAACGTGTATTCATTGATGCAACGAGCTGACGGATATGTAACTGCCATGATAGTCTTGTGTCAAGTGTAATGCCAAGATATTTAACACTAGCGACATGTTTGAGTGGAACACCATCCAGGCAAACAGCAGGAATTCTTTCGTGCCTTAATGTAAAGGACATCTGCACTGATTTTTCCTTGGAGATACCAATATTCCACTCCTTTGCCCAATTTTCAAAACGGTTAACAAAGTCTTGTAGACGATAGGAAGCTCTTCTTGGCGACGAGCTAAAGCACAAAGCCGCTGTGTCGTCTGCGTAGGTAGCAAGGATGTCTTTTCTGTTCCAGAGTGTTGGCATATTATGCGTATTAGAGATGGGCATGGGCCTTTTTTTTGAGGCACGGCACGGCCCAAGCACGGCTGCTAAAAACAAAGGCCCAACACGGAATTTTTTTTTAGAGGCACGGCACGGCCCAGACACGTCACGGTCAAACACGGGCGCTGTCAAAAAACCCAATTTTTTTTTGTATTTTCAAGTATATTTTATTAATAACAAGTAAGAAAGGCTACAGTCGAGCACGCCGACTGTAAAAGACCCCGTACTCTCCTTGTATTCGAAATTAATATTTGAATACGACTGTAATTTAAAATTTAAGTTTTAAAATTAAATTAAAAAAAAAATTTTAAATCAGTCACTGATGGGATTTGAACCCGCGCTTACTGACGCAAGTTCCATATCATGCTGCCCTACTAGTTGCACCACTACATTCATTACGCGCTTCATGGGCTACTTTGTTGTCTAATTGCTCAGTTGTTTATAGTTGGATTTTTATGCAACTTTTAGGTTAGTTTGATATAATTTGTCTTTAAACAAATTTTGAACTACAATACCGTACTACATTACCAAATGCTTTAAAAACGGCATATAAGTTTGGAAAATTTGCTTAGTTCTTGTGGAAAGAGGGGGCGTGGCAGACCAAAATTTTGAATGACGTCGCATTTGTGTTGTCTCTAGGAACCTGCGTACCAGAATTGGTGTTCCTAAGTGCTATAGTTACAAAGATATTCGCAGAAAACATCAATTTTTTCCGAGGTGTGTCTAGTTTTTTGCTTATTGCGGGGGCGGTGGGGGGCGTGGCGCCGATTTGAAATAAACTTGATCTGCGTACATCATAGACGAACTTTCATTAAAAAATTTGGTGTCTCTAGCTCTTGTAGTTTAAACAAGTAAGAAAGGCAACAGTCGAGCGCGCCGACTGTAAAAGACCCCGTACTCTCCTTGTTTTCGAAATTAATATTTGAATACGACTGTAATTTAAAATTTAAGTTTTAAAATTAAATTAAAAAAAAAAATTTGATTCGGTCACTGATGAGATTCGAACCCGCGCTTACTGACGCAAGTTCCATATCACGCTACAACCCTACTAGTTACACCACACCATGCAGAAATTTGATTATTTTCATTTATATATAATAATGTAGTTATTTAAAAATTAAAAAAATAATTAAATTTCTGGGTCTGTGCCGGGTTCGAACCGCAGACCATTGGCTGTTGCACCAGTTAAAATTCTTTATTTACATTTTTGTTTGAAATTTAAAAAAGTATATTAATAAATTCCACTGTCGGGAATTGAACCTGCGAACTTATACGCAAGTTGCAAAACACGCCGCAACACTACTAATTGCACAAATCCCTCCTTGTGAGACGGCTCCGATTATTTTCATTAAGATATAATAGTGCTAAATTATAAAATCAAAAAAAAAAAAAAAAATTAATTTCTGAGTCTGTGCCGGGGTTCGAACCGCAGGTCTTGTGTTTACAAGCGAGTGCGTGGCCCACCCGGACCACGCTCTCTTTGCAAACTACTGTGGCTAATGTATGTATAAACATACAGTAATCTCTTTTCTTTCAACCACGTGCATTGACAATGCGCTTCAAGTGACACTTTCTTACCTAATTGCTCAGTTGTTTATAGTTGGATTTTTATGCAACTTTCAGGGTAGTTTGATATAATTTGTCTTTAAACGAATCTTAAATTACAACACTGTACGATGAGGACAAATGCCTTAAAAACGGCATCGAAATTGAAAATTTTATTTTTTTTCTTGTGGAAAAAGGGGGCGTGGCAGCAAAAAAATTTTAATGGCATTGCATTTATGCTGTCCCCAGGAACCTGCGTACCCAAATTGGTGGTCGTAAGTGCCATAGTTACGGAGATATTCGCGGAAAACATCAATTTTTTTTCGAGGTGTCTTTGGTTTTTTGCTTATTGCGGGGGCGGTAGGGGGCGTGGCACTGATTTGAAATAAACTTGATCTGCTCGCGAAAGTTACTGAATGTTTATTACAAATTTGGTGGTTCTAGCTCTTGTAGTTTAAAAGATCCAGGTGTTCATACAGACGGACGGACAGACGGACAGACGGACAGACGGACAGACGGACATGGCTATATCGACTCGGCTGTTGATGCTGATCAAGAATATATATACTTTATAGGGTCGGAAAAGCTTCCTTCTGCCTGTTACGCACATTTCGCTTCTGACAAACCTAATAGACCCCTATACTCTTTTTAAAGAGTACGGGGTCTAAAGATCCAGGTGTTCATACAGACGGACGGACAGACAGACAGACAGACAGACAGACGGACAGACGGACAGACGGACATTGCTATATCGACTCGGCTGTTGATGCTGATCAAGAATATATATACTTTATAGGGTCGGAAAAGCTTCCTTCTGCCTGTTACGCACATTTGGCTTCTGACAAACCTAATAGACCCCTATACTCTTTTTAAGAGTACGGGGTCTAAAAATTGACAAAATTTTTACAGTTTTCAAGAAGATTTTGTTTATAAAATAAAATTAATTTAAACAATTTTAAAGAACATTTTATTTAGAAACTAAAATGAATTTTAACAGTTTTCTAGAATATTTTATTAATGTCACTTAATAAATTTAAAATTTTTAATTAAAGTTTTTGTGTAAAAATAAGTTGTACAATTCAACCTGACAAATGAGCAATTAAACTAGGTCAACTTATCGATCATACAGTGCCTACCGTGCCCAACCGTGCCTACCGTGCCAAACCGTGCCTAAAGACTTTAGCACGGTAAAACACGGCAATTTTTTGGAAGGAGCCCAACACGGCCCAACACGGTTTTTTATTTAAAAGGCACGGCACGGCCCGGACACGGCACGGCCCATGCCCATCTCTAATGCGTATAGATGTTAAAGAGTGTAGCACTCAGAACGCTACCCTGGGGCACGCCCGCAGCAATTGCTCTGGTCGAAGGTAAGTGACCATTTACATTCACGAAGAAATTTCTATCACATAACCATGATTTAAGAACTTTGAACAAAGGCACTGAGAGGATTCTCTTGAGTTTGACCAATAGGCCTTCATGCCAGATTCTATCAAATGTTTGTTGAATGTCGAAGAAAACTGCTGCTCCATATTGTTTATTTTCGAAACCTCGTTGTATACCATCCACAACACGATGCAATTGTTCGGTGGTGCCATGAAATGGACGAAAACCAAATTGAAAATTTGGAATGGTGTCCAAAGCATCCAGTTCCGGACGTAGTTTTAACATGATAAATTTTTCAAAAATTTTCCCAAAGGCTGGAAGGAGGCTTATGGGGCGGTACGAGTCAGTGAGCCTTACATTTTTGCCCGGCTTATGCAGCATTATAACTTCCGCTTTTTTCCAGCTTTTGGGATAGTACCTCAACCGAAAACAAGCATTATAAATAGTCAGTAGAAACGCAACTCCACTATCCGGAAGACATTTGAGTACTTTGCCACCAATTCCGTCGTAACCAGGGGCTTTACGTGGTTTCATTTCTTGAATCTCATATTTGAGATCTGGTAAAGAAAAAACGGGAGTCTCTAGGATGTGCACCGGTTCTCTCATTAACTCCTCAACGACGTCATCAACATGATCCACAGGAGCAATACAAAAAGGTGAAAATCTTGACTCTAAATCTCCTGCAAATAATTCGGCTTACATTTTTTTTTTTTTGAAATTTAAAAAAGTATATTAGAAAATTTCAATGTCGGGAATTGAACCTGCGAACTTATACTCAACTTGCACAACACGCCGCAACACTACTAATTGCACCACCACCTCCTTCTGAGACGGCTCCGATTATTTTCATTAAGATACAATAGTGGTAAATTATTAAATTAAAAAATATTAATTTACCAAAAAAAAAAAAACACTATAATTTCTGAGTCTATGCCGGGGCTTAAACCACAGGTGTTGTGTTTACATACCAGGGCTTGGCCCACCCGGACCACGCGCTTTTTGAAAATTACTGCGGCTAATGTATATATAAACATACAGTTATATCTTTTCTTTCAACCACGTGCATTGACAATGCGCTTCAATTGATAATTTTTTACCTAATTGTTCAGTTGTTTATAGTTGGATTTTTATGCAACTTTCAGGGTAGTTTAATATGATTTTTCTTTAAACAAATTTTGAATTACAATACTGTACTATATTAGCAAATGTTTTAAAAACGACATGAAAGTTTTGAAAAGTTTTTTAGTTCGTGTGGGAAAAGGGGGCGTGGCAGACCAAAATTTTGAATGACGTTGCATTTGTGTTGTCTCTACCAGAATTGGTGTTCCTAAGTGCTATAGTTACAAAGATATTCGCAGAAAACATCCATTTTTCCCGAGGAGTGTCTAGTTTTTTGCTTATTGCGGGGGCGGTGGGGGGCGTGGCCCTGATTTGAAATAAACTCGATCTGCTCGCGAAAGTTACTGAATTTTTATTACAAATTTGGTGGTTCTAGCTCTTGTAGTTCAAAAGATCCAGGTGTTCATACAGACGGACGGACAGACGGACATTGCTATATCGACTCGGCTGTTGATGCTGATCAAGAATATAAATACTTTATGGGGTCGGAAAAGCTTCCTTATGCCTGTTACAAATATTTGGCTTCTGACAAACCTAATAGACCCCTATACTCTTTTTAAGAGTACGGGGTCTAAAAATCAGATTTTTCAAAAAAAAAATTTTAAATTTGTGTTAAAATTTTGGGAATTTTTCCCAATGTGCAATATAATGAACATAATCACATTTGTGTAAGATGTGGGGCGTGGTGATAATGGTAGGGTTGCGGCGTGTTCTGTAAGTTGCGTATAAGTTCGCAGGTTAAATTCCCGACAGTGAAATTTATTAATATACTTTTTTAAACTTCAACAAAAATATAAATATACAATATTAACTGGTGCAACAGGGAAGGGTTGGGTTAGTCGTTGGGCGTATATATTGTAAAATTGTATAAATGTAACGTGGTTGAAAGAAAAGAAATAACTCTATGTTTACTTACATTAGTCACTACAAATACCAACCAGAGTGCGGCCTAGGTGGGAGAGATGCCAGGAGTCACTTTTTATATATGTTTCTAAACCAATGGTCTGCAGTTTGAACCCGACACAGACCCAGAAATTTAATTTTTTTATTTTTTAAATAACTACATTATTTTATATAAATAAAAATAATAAAATTTCTGCCAAATGAATGGAGTGGTGCAACTAGTAGGGTTGCAGCATATAATGGAACTTGAGTCAGTAATCGCGGGTTCGAATCCAGTCAGTGAATTAATTAAAATTTTTTTTTTTTAATTTTCCAATACAAGGATAATACGGGGTCTTGTACAGTCGGCGCGCTCGACTGTAGCCTTTCTTACTTGTTTGTATTTGTATGTAAACCAATGGTCTGCGGATCATAAATTTAATTTTTTTTATACTCTCTGCAAGAGTATATTGGGTTTGTGCAAATGTATGTAACAGGCAGAAGGAGGCGTGGCAGACCCCATAAAGTATATATATTCTTGATCAGCGTCACAAGCCGAGTCGATATAGCCATGTCCGTCTGTCTGTCTGTCTGTCTGTCTGTCTGTCCGTCTGTCTGTCCGTATGAACACACAGATTTCAGAGATGGTAAGAGCTACAAATTCGAGTTTGGTCTCAATCGACTCGATATTTAGTCAGTCAATACAAGAATATTTTTTTTTTTTTGATGTCACGCCCCATTTGCCCACAATGAGCAAAAAACTGAACATACCTCGGAAAAAAAGATGTTTAAAGCGAATATCTCAGTAACTACGGCACTTAGGAACACCAATTTTGGTATGCAGGTTCCTAGAGACAATATAAATGCATTGCCATTTAAAATTTTTGGCGGCCACGCCCCCTTTTTTTGTAAGGAAAAAAAATTTTTAAACTCTCATGCCGTTTCTTCTTATCGTACAGTATTGTTATTTATGATTCCTTTAAAGACAAATCAGATCAAACTATCCTGAAAGTTGCATAAAAATCCAACAATAAACAACAGAGCTACCGATTATAAAGTTAATATTTGAGTCAATGCATGAGTGCGAGCGCGACAGAAACATACAAGCATATACTCGAACTCTTTTGATGCATGTGTGGCGGCAATAGTATACATACACACATATATGTACATGTGCATGCATATAACGTCAAACATGCATAAACGTCAAACATATGTATGTTCGATTATAAATTATCTTTTTTGTTGTAACGTGTTCTAATACAAGAACTATCTATTGTAATATCCGGATACCGATTTAAGCATTATAATTGGGAATAAAAGCAGAGAGTATTATACGGTCGGGCGTGTTCGACTGTACTTTTCTTTCTTGTTTTGTATTATTTATATAACAACATTTATATAAATAAAAATAATCGAATCTTTTAAATTGTATGGCGTGGTGCAACTAGTAGGGTTGCGGCATGTTCTGGATACTGAGTCTGAGAGCGCGGGTTCGATTCCCTTCAGTGACTTGATTTAAAATTTTTTTTTTTAAATTTAATTTTCAAACTTAAATTTTAAATTACAGTCATATTCAAATATAAATTTAGAATGCAAGGAGAGTACGGGGTCTTTTACAGTCGGCGTGCTCGACTGCAGCCTTTCTTAGTTGTTTAGCCGAAGAGAAAATACCCTTGCAATAGACATTGAAAATTTACATACTAAGTATTTCAACCGATTGTTCCTATGGCAGCTACATATATGATATAGTGGTCCGATCTGGATAAAATTTGGTCAGCTAATGGAAAATGGTAAAAAATGCATATAACGAGAATTTGCTTCAAATCGTTCACTGAAAATTTTCATACTAAGCATTTTCAGCATTTTTAGCCGATTGTTTCTATGACAGCTATATGAAATTTGGTTTGCATATGGGATTAAGTACTAAATGCAAAGAGGATGAATTTAGTTAAGATAGCTCCGAAAACAATTTTTTTCGAACCGATTGTTCCTATGGGACCTATCTGATATATTCATCCGATCTGGCCGATTTTAATATATGAAATTATTTTGTTGAAAAACAAGTATGAAGTAGAAAGTAGATAACAAGTAAGAAATTTACAGTCGAACACGTCCGACCGTATAATACTCTCTGCTTTTATTCCCAACACCTAGCGCTATCTCTCTCGCACTCATGGCATTGCTCAAATAAAAATTTTGTTGCTTATTTTCTTTTTTATACTCTCTGCAAGAGTATATTGGGTTTGTGCAAAGTATGTAACAGGCAGAAGGAGGCGTGGCAGACCCCATAAAGTATATATATTCTTGATCAGCATCACAAGCCGAGTCGATATAGCCATGTCCGTCTGTCCGTCTGTCTGTCCGTCTGTCTGTCTGTCTGTCTGTCCGTATGAACACACAGATTTCAGAGATGGTAAGAGCTACAAGTTCGAGTTTGGTCTCAATCGACTCGATATTTAGTCAGTCAATACAAGAATCTTTTTTTTTTCGATGCCACGCCCCATTCTCCCACAATGAGTAAAAAACCCGTCACACCTCGGAAAAAATCTATGTTTTCGGCGAATATCTCAGTAACTATGGCACCTAGGAATACCAATTACACGTGTTCCTAGAGAACGCATAAATGCAATGGCATCAAAAGTTTTGGGCTGCCACGCCCCCTTTTTCCGCCAGAAATAAAAGAAAATTTCAAACTTACATGCCGTTTTTAAAGCATTTATTCTTATCGTACAGTATTGTTATTTACGAATCGTTTTAAGACGTATCATGTCAAACTCTTCTAAAAGTTTCATAAGAATCCGACCATAAACAAGAAAGAAATGAAGCAACAAAGATTTTATTCGAGAGCAATGAGTGCGAGAGAGACAGCGCTAGTCGTGCCAACCAATAGTGTATGTGCATACATTTAACGTCAAACGAATTTGTATGTACATACAGACAAACATATGTATGTTCGATTATGCTTAGCTTTTTTTATTGTTTTAACGTGCTCTAATACAAGAACTATCTATTGTAATATCTGGATACCGATTTAAGCATTGTAATCGGGAATAAAAGCAGAGAGTATTATACGGTCGGGCGTATTCGACTGTACTTTTCTTTCTTGATGTTAATGGTCGGATTCCTTTGAAACTTTCAGGACAGCTTAGCATGATTCGTCTTCAAACGAATCATAAATAACAACACTGTACGATAAGAACAAATGCTTTAAAAACGGCATGCAAGTTTGAAAATTTGTTTTCTTTCTTGCGGAAAAAGGGGGCGTGGCAGTCCAAAACTTTTGATGTCATTGCATTTATGCTGTCTCTAGGAACACGTGTACCGAAATTGGTGCTCCTAAGTGCCATAGTTACTGAGATATTCGCCAAAAACATCGATTTTTTCCGAGGTGTGTTGGGTTTTTGACTCATTGTAGGCGAATGGGGCATGGCATCAAGAAAAAAAAATATTCTTGTATTGACTGACTAATGATCAAGTCCATAGAGACCAAATTTGAACTTGTAACTCTTACCATTTCTGAAATCTGTGTGTTCATACGGACAGACAGACAGACAGACAGACGGACAGACGGTCAGACGGACAGACGGACATGGCTATATCGACTCGGTTTGTGACGCTGATCAAGAATATATATACTTTATGGTCTGCCACGCCTCCTTCTGCCTGTTACATACTTTGCACAAACCCAATATACTATTGCAGAGAGTATAACAAGTAAGTCAAGTACAGTCGAACGCGCCCGACCGTTTAATACTCTCTGTCTAGTTTTTTGCTCATTGTGGGCGAATGGGGCGTGGCATTAAAAAAAAAAAAAGATTCTTGTATTGACTGACTAAGTATCGAGTCGATAGAGACCTAATTCGAACTTGTAGCTCCTACCATCTCTGAAATCTGTTTGTTCATACAGACGGAGAGACGGTCAGGCGAACATGGCTATATCGAGTTGCAGATTGCACAGTAAAGGTGGAAGCTAAAAGATATACTGAATTAGACGCGCATATTGTTCAAGAGAAAGTTTTGATAAAGCCATTAAGCAAACTCACATCTTCAGGTCTTGAGTTAAAGTACATCAGCATCCAGTTTCGATGTTAAAGGTCTTGTCTTAAACATTGGAAAATTGTCGTTTAGTCTTCGGGAATCATGTTTAACTGGACTAGTTGGTTAAATATATTGAAGATAGGTTGAGAATGACTATTTTAACTAGTCGTATTTGTTGTGACTACAGAAAACTTAACGAAAAAAATATTCGAGATAGTTTTTGTATGGCTGAAATGAAAACAGTGTTGAAAAAACTTCAGTTCGCTAAAGTTTTCACGACATTAGACTTAACTAACGAATTCTATCACCTATCACAGAAATATACTTCTTCTTTAACGCAAAAAGGACAGTACGATTCTCTTTTGGTACCATTTGGAATATCAAACTGCGAGACTTGGTGAAAAGTAATGATGTCGAAGTGTACATGGATGATGTAATCATTCCAAGTATTCACATTAAACTTTTCAGGTTATATTATTGAGAATAATACTATTAAGCCAAGCGATGAAAAAACTAATCAGTAGAATTTTCCAGTGACTAGAGGCATAAAAGCGGTTCATAGATTTTTTGGACTACAATTATATTTTAGAAAGTTTCTCTAAAGATATGCAAATATTGCTAAGTCTTTGTCGGATATGATCCGGAAGTACAACAAATTTGAGTTCAGAACAAGTAAGAAAGGCTGTAGTCGAGCACACCGACTGTAAAAGACCCCGTATTCTCCTTGTGTTCGAAATTAATATTTGAATACGACTGTAATTTAACATTTAGGTTTTAAAATTAAATTTAAAAAAAATTGTAAATCAAGTCACTGATGGGATTCGAACCCGCGCTTACTGACGCAAGTTCCATAATATGCTGCAACCCTACTAGTTACACCACATAATTCATTTGGCACAAAACCGAGTATATAATAATGTGATATAAAAATAAATTAAATTTCTGGATCTGTGTCGGGTTCGAACCGCAGACCATTGGTTTAGAAACAAATACAAAAAGTGATTGCTGGCATCTCTGCCACCTAGGCCACACTCTGTTTGGTATTTGTAAACATGGAGTTATCTCTTTTCTTTCAACCACGTGCATTTATACATTACATTTATACATTTTATACACCAAACGACTAACCGCAACCGTGCCCTGTTTCACCAATTAATATTGTATATTTGCATTTTTGTTTGAAATTTTAAAAAAGTAGATTAATAAATAAACAGGCATCTCTACTACCTGACCCACGCTTTCGTCGCAAACAACTCCGGCTAATATATATATATAAACATATAGTTATTTCTTTTCTTTCAACCACGTGCATTGACAATGCCCTTCAAAAGAGACTTTGTTACCTAATTGCTCAGTTGTTTATAGTTGAATTTTTACGCAACTTTCAGGATAGTTTGATATGATTAGTCTTTAAACGAATCTTAAATTACAACACTGTTGGATAAGGTTGTGAAAAAAGGGGGCGTGGCAGCAAAAAAATTTTAATGGCACTGCATTTATGCTGTCCCTAGGAACCTGCGTACCCAAAATTGGTGGTCGTAAGTGCCATAGTTGCGGAGATATTCGCAGAAAACATCAATTTTTAGTAACATTAGTACAATTGTTTAGGTGAATAAGACAGCTTGGTAAACACAAATTCATACAAATTCATATTTATAGGATAATTTTGACCGAATGTTCCTAACTATACCATATGGTAGACCGATTTGGAGAAACTTTTTCAAAATGTTTATATTGTTGTCCAATCTATAATGTTCGAGTTTTATAAACACGAAAGTTTTCGACTCTAATTTAATGTGGAGTGTATTTTTGGCCAATCGTTCTTATGGGAGCTATACATTAGATTTAAAAAAAAATTGTAATCAGAGTATATCGTAAGGCTGCCACGATAGTCGCACTGGTGGGAAGGTAGCAGATAGGGTAGTTATAATAATATGACATCTTTTGTTGCGCCCCAAGATTTCACACGTATTTAGAATCAAGATTGAAGAAGAGTACATCATCATCAGCAGCGATGAGGAGGAGGCCGTCATGGACGCGACGCCCTAGCGAGGAAGGGCAGCGTCAACAGGACCCTAGACTGGGCCGTCCGTTCTACTCTCACTGGCAAGCTGATCGGTGGTCCGAATGGGAAGAATCGGAGGACGAGCGTCGGGAACGTCGAGAACGTGAGTGGCAGGAGGAGTGGGAAGACGAACGTCGAGAGCGTGAGTGGCAGAAGGGAACGGAGGACGAGCGTCACGAGCACGAGTGGTATGGAGAGTCTGGGGAGGAAGACGATGCCTCGCACGGGGGACAGGAGAGCCCCGCTGGCGGCGAAGACCTTGAGAGCGACGAGGGCGCAGGGTTCCGGCACACGATAATGGAGTCGGTGTCGTGCAAATGATGGAGATACGGGCGACAACCATCTACGTGCACATGCCAGGGATGCGACAAACCCCTCCGCACTATGAGGAACCACAGTCGCCAGAACGCCTAATGGCGCCGACCCAGACCGAGGCCGAGGAGGAAATGGCGGATGATCCGACAGCTGGGGTCGCCAGCGAGGACGTGAATGTCGCCGCAGGCCGAGAAGGAAGCAGCTTACCGCCAGACGAAAAGAGCAACCACAGCGTCTTTGGCATTGCGTTACACACAAGCGACGAATATTCGACCGACGTCGCGAAAAAGGTACCGTCGGGGCCGGAGAAACCGAGGCCGGCCGAAACACTAACCCGAGCAGAATACGTCGTGAATTACGAGCGGAAGAGCAGCGACGAGGAGAGTTCGCAGGTGTGCAGGCGAACATTCGCGAACAGGAACTGGGAGGCGGACACCGCGAGTGTGTCCCCGCGAGTCAGCATCAGATTCTTGCAGGGCGTGGTGGAGAATCCAAGGACCCGGAAGCCGACGCAGAGCTGATGGCTATAGAAACGCCACCCTTGTTGGACTCTTCGGCAGAGGCAGAACTGATGCCCGAATTGGGCGACCAGGAGATCGTGTGGACACCCGACTTAGACGCCATACTTGGGGCATCCCAGGGACCGGCACCGGACCTACTGCCACTAATATCTGCGGATTGGACGCTGCGGCCGCGAGACATCTCTTTTGACACAGAGACGGTCCTGAGGGAGATCGAGGAAGGTGGACGGCGTCACAGGAGGACGAGATCCCGTGTCACATACAGGGAGCGGGTCTCCTCGGTCACAATCACTTCCGAAGGAGCCGTGACTGTAACCCTGGAAGGAAAGGGGGCGTGTAAGGCGGGGTTTCCAAACCCGTCTTACATATATAGTACTAACGAAATTTTGTATCACTAAAGAAGAGTTTTGTGGTGTGTAAGAAATTTTGTGGAATATAGGGAAATTTTGTAGTACGTAGTGATATTCGCCAATATTAAAAAGTTCTTTAAGAACAAGAAAACAAGAATATATATTTAGCATAATCGAATATAATTATCGATAGGAGCTAATGAGACTGGTGGCGCCCTCTGTCGGGAGCAGTCGGTTTCAACTCTGCACGAAATCTCAGTGGTGAAGAGACAGCTTTCGTGGTGGCGTTGCATCAGGACAGCTTCGCTAAGCGACAACACAAGACAACACCGTTAGGGCCACTGCAACAGTAGGGCAAGCGAACATGTATGAAAAGAAATAAATGAAGAATCAAAGAGAACAAAACGCGATTATGAATTATTATTGAAAAATGTGAGAAAAGTTCAAGTGCAGCAAGCAATCCTAATCCTTCCCCGAAATTTAACTATATTCCGTTTCGCTTGGCGCAGTGGTGTCTCTACGGCGCACCTAGAGCCACACTCTGCCCTAGCGAATCAACGCCGTCTTCTGCTGGAAGTGATCGCGGTTCCTTGGCGCCTCAGAGCCACGATCCCACTTTCGCAAGACTTTTCCACCTCTTCCCTACCTTTGTGCAGTGATTTGTCGGGAACAACGGCAGCACCCCCCGTTTAGATCTCGCATCTGCATTCCTCCTCCTCCCGTTCGGAAACAGCAGCGGCCGTCAGAGCACGATCTCAGTCGATCGATAATGGCGTTTGGGTTGACATTATTGAATGCGCCTGAGATGTCTATGAAGGCTCGCATTGCGTATTCTTTGTGGTTTAAAGCATTCTCAATCGAGCACACTAGCGAGTGTAGCGCAGTCTCTACTGATTTGCCTTTAGTGTATGCATGTTGATTTGTTGCTAACCGTTCTCCCCCCTCATCGTTTTGAGTAGGAAGGACGTAAGACTGAAAGGTCTGTAGTCCTTCGGGCTATTATGACCACATTTCCCAGCTTTTGGTAGGAATGTTACCCTAGCTGTTCTCCAGAGAGTTGGAATGTGACCAGTTATTAGACAAGCTTTGAATATTTTGAGAAGACATGGGGATATTACATCAGTAGTGTTCTTCAGCATGGCCGGTATGATTCCATCAAGTCCTGGGCTTTTTATGCTCGCGAAGGATTTAATGGCCCATATCAGTTTGTTTGGCGTGACTATATCTGTGGGAATTTGATAGTCGTCGCCTGTGGTGAGTTGGCGCTCTCTGCAGCCTGGAAAGTGCGAGGACATCAGTGCTTGAAGTGTTTCTTTGCTATTTTCTGTGCAGGACCCATTGTCACGTTTTAGTTGACATTGTATTGTGGGTTGTTTGGAAAGTAGCTTCCTGAGCATGGCCGTTTCCGGTACCGATTCCAGGTCGGAGCAGGACTTCCTCCAGGAGTTCCTTTTGGCCTTCTTAATGGAGGCCTTGTAGCTCCTTAAAGCGAGCCTGTATTCATCATGTACGAGCTCCACATTGGTCTGTCTAGTGAGCCTGAACAAATTCTTGATGTGGTTACGTTGAAAGGAGAGTTCAGTATTCCACCATGGCGGTCTTGAACTTCTTTTCGGGTTAGAGAGGGGGCATGTTTTTTGATAGGCGTCTTGTAGAGTCTTGGTCACGATTGAGAGTGCTTGCTCTATCTCTTTTACCGACTCAATCTCGCCTGGTTGCTCCAGTGTTGCTGACACTAGTTCCCTGAACTTCGACCAGTCGGTCTTCCTGGGATTCCTATGCAGCACTTGTTTAAGAGTGTGTTCGAAGCTGAGATCGAACTGAATATATTTTTGCAGCACTTGTTTAAGAGTGTGTTCGAAGCTGAGATCGAACTGAATATATTTTTGGTCTGAAAAGGAGGGTCTTTCGAGGACCCTCCAATGAGAAATATTTGCCTCTGCTGCGAGTGTGAGGTCAAGGACGTTTGACAAAGTTGGGCCTACGTACGCATGTACCTCCCCCGTGTTAGCGATACTTAGGTTAGAGGTTAGAATGAAATCTAATAGAGACTTACCTCTTGCGTTAGTGTCGGGCGATCCCCATACGCGGTGGTGTGCGTTGGCGTCCGTTCCGATCACTATTTGTGAGCCTTTATGAGCCGTTGTTATTTGCCTCACTAGTTCGTCGGGCGGTGCAGGCATGTCGTGGGCCATGTAGAAGGATGCTACCGTAAGGCGCCTCTTCCCACTTTCCAGCATCGGTGAGATCATCTGTACTGTAATTAGATATTAGGTAAGCATTTAGGCCTTTCCATACAAGTACGGCGGTTCTGGTTTTACTTACCGTCCGTGGATAGTACGTACAGTAGTTGCTCGACCTTAGTTAAGATACCACATTGCCCGACGCAATCCACGGTTCCTGAACTAAGGCCACATCGACGGGCCCTTGCTTCAAGGCCAACATGAGCTCCGTCGATGCAAACTTACTCTTATGCAGGTCGATCTGTAGTTCCCTCAACATGTGAGGTAGCTGCGACACCTGCTGAGAACGGGTTGACTTTGACTGTCAGGTCACCGTCTTCGTCGTCGGCCTCTTCGTCCGAGGCTATTTCGAGAGCCTGGGTGGCTTCGAGGACGATTTCTATGGCCAGGTCCCTCTCCACCTCCCCAGCTTGTAGAGTGTGCGTATCCTTGTCTGCAGGATTCCGCTTCTTTAGCCGGAGGTATACGCTACCCAGGCCAAAGGCCATTTTCCCATAGCGGGGTTAGAGGATGTCCTCCGCCTCTTTTTTGATTTGTAGGATAACATGATGGCCCCCCTCTGCTGAGGAGAAGGTACCAGCATGTAACACCCTCCAATCGTCTGACGCGACGTCCTTGTTCTGCCTCTGTAGCAGCCTCAGCGCCTGGTCTCCTGGGACGGCGATGGGGAGGAGTACCTTTGCTTTCGGTTTAGACGGGATGATACCCTGTCGACCACTTCCAGCATGGCCCCCTCCCACAACGCCCCCAGTGTCGGGACCTTCGACTTCAGCCAGCACAGAGTCGGGTCATCATTGCAGCTGATGATTTTGGCTCCGTTGAGCCACCCTGCGCCGTCGAAAGTGGGCATGGGAGCTTCCGACTCGTCGTCGAATCTTTTCAGCAACAGCCCGTATATCTTCTCGTGAACTACTTTCTGCCGTCCTCGTCGTTGCGGTCTATCGGAGCTATAATAAGGTGCCTTTTAGCAGCATCCTTCAGGGATGGCGCCCTTTGGGCCACGCTGCCGTTTGCTAACCGGGGTATCTCTGCTCTGGATACTCTCGGTCTAGCGTTGCCTCTTCTCGGCCATCATCTCCTCCACCTTGTTAGCGAAGCCACTAGTATTTGCTCGCATATGCGGCAGCTGATCAAAGTGGCGGCGGCTATCTTCGATTCTTTGCACGGCCTAGGCCAGCTCGGCTTTGTCCTCTTCAGACAAGTCAGCAATGCCTTGTAGCCGGCTCTGAATCTTAAGCGCCGCCTTATATTGCGCCTTAGCCTTCAGCCCCTCCCTCGGCCGAGTCTAGGTCGACTGCAGCATGTACGCGCATCAGCTTGCTTGTGGTTGTTGTAGTTGTTGTGGCAGTAGTACTATAACTGACCTGGCTTGCTCCCGCCACGTCAGAGGTGTGACCACTGGCGACACGCAGAGAGCATTTCCTCCCCCCGTGCCCGCCGGTGGTAGCGGTCACGCCTTCCACCGACGTTTGGGCTGACATCCCAGCTTGAGTTCAATTCTTTAATGAGCCTTCTATAGCTGAATTCCTCCACCGGCTCATTTCTTTAGGTGGCCACCCCTAGCGTTTTATGCCTAACCGCTAGGCTACCTTTAGCCATGCCATTGGTTAAGTGCTCTGGGAATGCCGTAGCATATCCAGTCACTGAACCTTGCCTTAGCTGAACAATGCATCGCCTCGGAGGACAAGTGACAGGGCATCATCCATTCGGGACGGTGCAGTGTCCATTGCCCAGCCGGCACCCTCGGGGAGGGTTCAGCCAGAGAATTTTTGCCAGCCTAGCACCACGAGGAGCCGCCGAAATTTTGCCTTATATTTTTTCTTTATCTTCTTAACCACACCATAACCTTTTTTGAGATTTTTGTGGTCCCGAGGGAAAAATATAGCAAAAGAACGAGCACGTCGTCGGCAAACAGGCGACAACACCCGAAGCTTGTGTTAGGTATCGTCAGAAGAGACAGTCGTCAACTAAAATCAGTATCAACGTTCCACTCAAGGAGTAACAGCTAACAGTCGTCAAGGAAAATTTTGGTTTAAACAAGTAAGAAAGGCTACAGTCGAGCGCTCCGACATCAACCCGATTATTTTCATTTACATATAAAAAAAAAATGTATATAAAATATAAAAAAAAAATTTTAATTTCTGAGTCTGTGCCGGGTTCGGACCGCAGACCATTGGTTCAGTATATATATTCCTGATCAGCATCAACAGCCGAGTCGATATAGCCATGTCCGTCTGTCCGTCTGTTGCACTGCGAACTAGTCTCTCAGTTTTAAAGCTATCTTGCTGGAACTTGGTACACATGTGTATTCTCTCTGCACGCAGTACATATGTTAAAATCGGCCAGATCGGATCACTATATCATATAGCTCCCATAGGAACAATGCTGAAAATTGCTTAGTATAATTCATTTTTTCAATTTTATTTTCAATTTTTTTTTTTTTTTTACGTGCTATGAATACTAGATTAATTTGTATTTTTTTTTGAAGTGCAATGCTATGAATACTAGATTAATAATGTTTTTTTTTGGCAAACAATTCAAGGAGTATTTGATTGTACAACACAATTGTTTTTTTTTTTTCAAAACAGTGCACAATTGTTTTTTTCAAAACAGTGCTAAAAACTAAGTGTCTTAGTGATAAGTGTCTTATTGTGAATCTGCAAGGGTATTTATCTTCGGCTAGCCGAAGATAACCTTTTTTTCTTGTTTTTTTTTTCTTTTCGTCGAGACAGCAGCCAGAGATTAAAACATGGGAGTGCAGTGGATCTCATATCGTCGCAAGAATGAATTCCCAGCCATTCTTACGGAATTTCGTCAGGATTCTGAAAGCACAGTGGAGGAGCTTGCAGCTTTCATTAACCAACCGGGTTTGCCGAAGGAAGCCACTCAGAGGTTGGCCGAGCTGGAGCTTAAACTTGGAGTAGTCCCAACAACGGAGAGTAAGCCTCGTTCCCGTGGTGCGTCCCCAGTTCCAGGAGACATCCTACCAGGTACGAGCCATACAACAACAAGCATCGTTCAGGATCATCAACACCAACCAACGCTTCGGATTCCGTCTACTCCGAGGAGCACCGGTAAACCAGCTAGCACGAGGATTCGCGACGACCATTTGCGCAGCACCGGCCCACAAAACGAGCGCATTTTACAACTCGGCTTTGTGGACCGACTGCGAAAGTGGGGTGTCTTTTTCGATAGAGGCGCATCGAGCACGTGGAAGACATGATAGCCATCTATAAAATAGATACTTAACAGAATTTCTTCCTAGAATTTTTCTTGCCACCTCGGTATTTTCAAAGGTTGGAAGATGAGAACAGGGATAGGATGCAACGGTCTGGTGAGCCTTTTACTACATACCTTCTCAGTCTACGGATCATGATGCGACGTGCTGCGTATACGGAGGACCAAGAGCTCAACCGAATCTACGAAAACTTGCTCCCTGAATATCAACTTTACTCTAGGAGGCATGAGTTTACAACGCTGGCTCAGTCGCTTACGAGGAAGTCAAGGCACGAGAGTTCGCACGTATCAGAAGTGGAGTCGGGCAGCGTCGTCAGGAGAGAACAGTTCGGCATAACAGCAACGAAGTAAACAATCAACGAGTCCAGGAAGCAGACGATAACATCGACGTAACGCATGCTTGCCGGAACTGTGGGCAAACGGGGCACATCAGCGAAGAGTGTCGGAACGCGCGGATCATTTTCTGTTGGGATTGCGGTCGACGAGGAATCAGGACAGTGGAATGCTACGGGAACCAAGCTTAGGGAAACGGGGTGCGCTGCCAGCCGTCAGGCGAACGACTGGAGACAGCGCCAACGACTCGTCAATAGGAACAGCATTGAGGTTCGAGAGAGGACGCATCTTAGCTACAGTACGGCTCGACCAGGCCCTGGTAGCTACGATAGACACTGGAGCGACCAGGAGCTTCATTAGTGAAAAGGTGGCACAACGAATCGGCACCCCAGAAAACAGGCGGGTTGTGAGGAGCCGCATACGCTAGCAGTAAGGGTACATGTTCAGCTGGGACAGCGACAAATCGACTTGCTGATGCTTGTATTGCCGACAGTCATCGACGAGGCCATATTGGGAATGGACTTTCTTTGCGGAGCGGAGATGAGCATGGCGTGCGGTCAGTTGCAGCTTCAATTACCATTTCGGATGACAACGACATCTTACTTCAATGCTCAAAGCTCGCAGTCCAATCCCGAAGTCAACGATTCGCAACGAAGTCCGGTATTACCTGGGGTATGCTCAGTCGCCAGGAGAAACAATCCTTTCCGGAGGGCACGACAGACGAGTACAAAGGAGAACCACAACGAGAGCACCAGCTTGGGAACAATCACCGGAGACCCGATGCCGGCTGAGGAACGCAAATGGGTCGAAGACTTCTTCCGGGGTGAACTTGATAATTTTCACGAGGTCACGATAGTTACCCATATTGCGGAGCATCGAATCGTGCTGAAGGACAATGCGGCAATGCAGAAAATTATCAACGACCAAGTGGACGAGTTACTACGAGATGATCGGATCGAGCCTTCACGAAGTCCCTATAGTGCGACCATTGTGCTGGTAGCGAAGAAGACGGGAGACGTCAGGATGTGCATCGACTACAGGCAGTTGAATGCGCAGTCCATACCAGACGCGTATCCTCTACCATGCATTAACCACATCCTGGAAAAACTTCGGAATGCAAAGTACATATCAACGTTGGATCTGAAGAGCGGATATTGGCAGATACCAGGGAATGCACGGCGTTTACAGTCCCGGGCCGGGGCTTGAATCACTGGAAAGTGATGCCCTTTGGATTGCATTCTGCACCTGCTACATTTCAGCGAGCCCTGGATGGAGTCATCGGACCCGAAATGGAGCCATATGCGTTCGCATATTTGGATGACATCATCGTCATCGGAGCGACTTTGGAGCAGCATGCGGACCACTTACGGGAGGTATTTCAACGACTGCGCAACGCCAAGCTAAGGCTCAACAAAGAAAAGTGCTGCTTCTTCCAGAAGAGTTTTGTCTACCTGGGCCACGTCGTCAGTGAAGCTGGGATTCACACCGATCTGGAAAAAATCGAGGCAATAAGGGAGTTGTTACCGCCTACAAACGTGAAGGAGCTGCGTCGCTGCCTGGGTATCGCGTCATGGTACAGGCGCTTTGTACCAAATTTCCCCAGCATCGTACAACAGATTACTTCGCAAAGACCAGAAGTGGACTTGGGACACAAACCAGCAGGAGGCTTTCGAGGAGCTAAAGGCAAGATTCACCCAGGCACCAGTGCTGGCGTGCCCAGATTTTTCGGAAAGGTTCTCCCTTCAGACGGATGCCAGCGATTATGGCCTTGGCGCTGCACTCACACAGCGGATACAAGAGACAGAACGAGTCATCGCCTATGCCAGTCGACGCCTATCAGCCGCCGAAGAGAATTACTCCACTGCCGAGAAGGAGTGTCTGGCCATTGTCTGGGCGATACGCAAGCTACGGTGCTACTTGAAAGGATACGAGTTTGATGTCATCAGGATCATCTGGCGCTGAAGTGGTTGAACTCCATCGACAACCCTACTGGACGGATCGCACGATGGGCATTGGAGCTCCAACAGTATCGCTTTGTGGTACACTACCGACGAGAAAGTCAAAACGTCGTGGCTGACGCTTTGTCTAGGCAGCCGCGGGAGACGTTACAACAGGCGACATTGGAGGCATCCAGCTGCAAGTGGATGGAGCGGATACTGGACGCAGTGCAAAAGGAACCAGAGAGGTATCCCGACTACGTCATTGAAAACCAGCAACTATTTCGACGATCAAAGCGATGGCCAGACGACGAGGAGCAAGTGCCATGGAAACTGTGCGTACCCAAGGATCAGCGTTAGAGGGTCTTGGCCGAGTTTCACGACCAGCCCACCGCCGGACACCAGGGGATCCGGAAAACAATTCATCGAGTTACCCAGTGGTTCTACTGGACAGGATTGTTTCGAGATGTGGCCAAGTACGTGAAAAGATGCGAGACGTGCCAACGCTTTAAGGTAAGCCAGATGAGACCCCCAGGAGAGATGCATACACGGGTAGTACAGGAACTGTTTGAGGTTCTTTGTGCTGACTTCGTTGGACCATTGCCCCGATCCAAGGAAGGACACACGATGCTCTTGGTTTTCTTCGATTACTTTAGTAAGGTAGAATTAGCCCCACTTCAGAAAGCAACGACTGCTACGTTGGAAAATGCATTACGGGAATGAATCCTGCCACGGTTTGGAGTACCGCAGACGATTGTGTGCGACAACGGCAGACAATTCACTAGTCGAGGATTCAAAATGTTATGCAAACAGATAGGAATAAAAGGTTAAGAATATAGACACCAGAAACTAACACAGCGACAGACGACAACAGGAACGACTTGGATAACATTCTCAACACAGCAACGACCAGGAACTACCAGAGCAAGCCCCCGGAATCCGAATACCCCCAGCCGATCAGGAACGACCCAGCGCAGGCCATAAGCCGTATATATATTGTCAACGAGGTGAGCCACGAAAGTTCCTCAAGAGTTTATATGTGTGGTTAGGAATAGCGCCCATAAGAACGGCGCAAGAATTGTACACAAATTAAAGTGAAATAAATGTCTACTGTAAACGTTTGTAACAGAGCAGCGTAGTCGTGACCCATCGTGCCAGTGTCAAACGGTAAAGAAACACCGCCAACTATTATAGCTTCGGCCGATTAGTCGACGCGTAGATCGCGATTGAGACGAGACACACAGATAGTGACTGCTGTGAAAATCTTAGTTCTTGGTTGCCCACCGACCGCCATTGTGGCTTCGGCCGATTAGTTGTTGTGGGGTCTGTGTCGATATCGGGTGCGTGTATTCCATTCCTGTGACCATAGCATCGGCTGGTTGTCGAAGCGGAATACACCTAGCCCAAAAATCCTTTGTGTATCCACGTATCCGACTCGCCGAGCCCGTCAACTACTGCCGTGGCTTCGGCCGAGAAGTAGTTGTTGGACCCGGATCGATCCAGGGTGTACTCCACTCCCACGTCATAGCGTCAGCTGGCTGTGGAAGCGGAGTGCAACTTACCATAGTTCTTCGGACAGTCTCGGCAGGATCGGCAACCCCTACAGTGGCTACGGCCAAGCGGGTGCTGCGTAGTTTGCTTCCCAGAGCCGTAGCGTCTGCTGACCACGGAAAGTGAACTATACAGACACAGTCCGTTGTGGAATGGCCCCGTGGGGGTTTAATCATATGTGCTAGGTTTTGCTTTATAGGTCTCTCTTCTTCTTTTGCGCCCTATCTTTCTTCGCTAGTGTTTTCTTGCAAAAAATATAAATTTTTTTCTGTAAAACAGCTCTGGCCAGACTAAGACATACTTCGCTCTGTGAATTTACGTCTTTACAAGGCGCGCGATACTCTGTTTATTTATTGTGATATAAAAAACACACGCGAACAGTGTGCGGGGTGAAAAATATACAGTTGCAAACAAGTAAGAAAAGTACAGTCGAACGCGCCCGACCGTATAATACTCTCTGCTTCTATTCCCATTTATAATATTACAATAGATAGTTCTTGTATTAGAACACGTTACAACAAAAAAGACAATTTATAATCGAACATACATATTTTTCCACATGCAAATTCGTTTGACGTTAAATGTATGCACATATATATGTATATCTGTGTGTATGTATACTATTGCCGCCACACATGCATCAAAAGAGTTCGAGTATATGCTTGTATGTTTCTGTCGCGCTCGCACTCATGCATTGACCTAAATATTAACTTTATAATCGGTAGCTCTGTTGTTTGTTGTTGGATTTTTATGCAACTTTCAGCATAGTTTGATATGATTTGTCTTCAAAGGAATCATAAATAACAATACTCTACGATAACAACAAATGCCTTAAAAACGGCATGCAATTTTAAAAAGTTTTTTTTTCTTATGGAAAAAGGGGGCGTGGCAGTCCAAAATTTTAAGTGGCAATGTATTTATGCTGTCTTTAGGAAAATGCGTAGCAAAATTGGTATTTTTAAGTGCCGTAGTTACTGAGATATTAGCCGAAAACATCTATTTTCTCCGAGGTATGTCTACTTTTTTGCTCATTGTGGGCGAATGGGGCGTGGCATCGAAAAAAAAAAAAGATTCTTGTATTGACTGACTAAATATCGAGTCGATAGAGACCAAATTCGAACTTGTAGCTCTTACCATCTCTGAAATCTATGTGTTCATACGGACGGACAGACGGTCAGACGGACAGACGGACATGGCTATATCGACTCGGCTTGTGATGCTGTTCAAGAATATATATACTTTATGGGGTCTGCCACGCCTCCTTCTGCCTGTTACATACATTTGCACAAACCCAATATACTCTTGCAGAGAGTATAAAAAGTGGAAATGCGTAGACGATGGAAAAAACCGAACTATCTAAATGGCGCTTTACATTAGAATGCCAGTCACTTCCATCAGTGTGACCGCCGTCGCTTAAGGTGGAAATCCACCACCACACTTTACCTGTTCACCCTGTGGTGTGAACAAATATTAATATTTATTTAGCGATGTTGTTTTTTAGTTTTACTCTCTTCGCTGTCTAATTTTTAAGAGAGCGGAAACATGATACAATAATATAAGGTAGTCTCGTCGTCAGCAGCTTCACTGGCTTGTCAGCTTTGACGTGTGAGGTTGTCAAACGACAAATGTTTCTGTGCTGTTTTTAATTAACCCTACTAAGACTACAAAATTTTCATATTGTGCTATTTGCGGCAGTCATCAACCGAAAGTAAAATTCTTTCGGGTAGGAAAAAATGGAGAAAAGAAAAAGTTGTGGGAAGAAAGCCTCGAATACCCAAAAGTCTGCGAAAAACATTTTAAAGATTACGAGATTGTATCGAAATCTTCTGATGGGCGTCCTTTAAAATGGCAGCGGTTAAGTACAGGTGCAGTTCCATATCGAGACCCGAGTTATGTAATTATGTAGAAGAAATAAAGACAACTCTTGAATTGGGTTCAACACAGCTCTTTATTTTTACTTCTTGATCAGTATTGTTCCTCCAGCTGCCGATCAAAAAGTAAAAACGACGCTCTTGATCAAGACACGCCATAGCTGCCGAGATGCAACTCCACCACAAAAGCTCTCTCTTCACCACAGAGATTTCGTCCAGAGTTGTACCCAACCGCTCCCGCTCCCGATAGAGGGCGCCGCTTATCAATTCTAAACTCCTGCCGTTACCTTCAAACAAAGAACAGCTGATTGTTTCTTCTTAAACTTATATTTTAATCGCCTTCAGTGGCGGGAAAAAAACAAAGCTTAGACTAATAAATTCAAAACTTAAACTAATTAATGAAAACTTAACTTAATAAAACCATTACTTATTGACTAACAACAAACTTCAAACTACTGGGCTCAACCCTCAAAATACTGCGCCTTCACTGGCGTGCTTATAAAAAAACAAGAAAGAAAAGTACAGTCGACCACGCCCGACCGTATAATACTCTCTGCTTTTATTCCCAATTATAATGTTAAAATCGGTATCCAGATATTACAATAGGTAGTACTTGTATTAGAACACGTTAAAACAAAAAAAAAAAGCTAAGCATAATCAAGCATACATGTGTTTGTCTGTATGTACATAAAAATTCGTTTGACGTTAAATGTATGCACATACATATGTGTGTATGAATACTATTGGTCGGCACGACTAGCGCTGTCTCTCTCGCACTCATTGCTCTCGAATAAAATCTTTGTTGCTTCATTTCTTTCTTGTTTATGGTCGGATTCTTATGAAACTTTTAGGAGAGTTTGACATGATACGGCTTCAAACGAATCATAAATAACAACAACAACTGTAAGATAAGAATAAGTGCTTTAAAAACGGCATGCAAGTTTTAAATTTTCTTTTATTGTTGCGGAAAAAGGGGGCGTGGCAGACCAAAGCTTTTGATGTCATTGCATTTATGCTGTCTCTAGGAACGTGTGTGTCAAAATTGGTATTCCTAGGTGCCATATTTACTGAGATATTTTCTTTAAACATCTATTTTTTCCGAGGTATGTCAAGTTTTTTGCTCATTTTGGGCGAATGGGGCGTGGCATCGAAAAAAAAAAGATTATTGTATTGACTGACTAAATATCGAGTCGATTGAGACCAAACTCGAATTTGTAGCTCTTACCATCTCTGAAATCTGTGTGTTCATACGGACAGACAGACGGTTAGACAGACAGAAGGACAGACGGACATGGCTATATCGACTCGGCTTGTGATGCTGATCAAGAATATAAATACTTTATGGGGTCTGCCACACCTCCTTCTGCCTGTTACATACATTTGCACAAACCCAATATACTCTTGCAGAGAGTATAACAATATACTTGAAACGATGTATGTAAGGCGGTTAGTTCGGGGACCTCCTTGTCCCTCGGGTATAGCTTGCTCGTGTCAGACCTGGGAGTCACTTCGTCATGCGGGGACGCGCGGTTCCCTTTCTTGTACCAGATATGCTGGGCTGACCCATGTAGAATCCGACACGCTCGAATTTTCTGCCAACGCTGTCTCTGGCAACAATTCGTCTCAGGAATTCTGCTGTCCATCCATTGTCTTGACCGTTCTATTGGTTTTTTCGGTGGGATTATCCAATTTCACTCCTAAAGACTCCACGTATGCCTTGAACATTTTGTTTAAAATTTGACCCCATTGTCGCACACGAACATTTTCTGCACTCCAAACCTGGACAGGATTTTCTCGCGAAATGTTCGTTGTAGCAGCGCTGCTGTCGCTCTTCTGAGGGGGATCAATTCCACCCACTTTGAGAAAGCATCGTGAAAGGCCAGCAGGACTGTGTTTGCGTGCTTCGAGCGAGAGAGAGGTCTCACGACCTATCTTGTCAGCATCCTCCCCACTGAGATAGTGAGACTCCCCACTTTGAGACTTAAGTGATCCGTCACTTCCTCAAATCGGTATCCTTCGGGGTAGCATTGCAGCTACCAGATCGCCCAGACGATCGCCAGACACTCCTTCTCCATCGCGGAGTAGTTCATTTCCGCCTTCAACAGCTTTCTATTGGCGTACGCGATGACACTCTCTTGCTCGTCAACAGTGTGCGTCAGAGCTGCTCTGTTTTAAACCTCTGTAATCACTTGCGTCGGTTTGCAGCACAAACTTCCTCGTGAAATCGGGACACGCGAGGACGGTGGCTGATGTCAACCTCGCCTTTAGCTGCCCCAAGGCCTTATCTTGTTCTTCGCCTACGTCCATTTGAAGGGCTGTCATTGGTTCGACTAACGTTGCGAAGTTGAGTACAAAACGCCGGTACCCCAAACACTGGCGCAACGTCTTCAAGTGTTGGGGGCGGGAAGACTCCTTATCGCTTCTACTTTGTCTGGATCGGTACAAATGCCCTGGCCTCTGATCACATGCCCGAGGTATGGCAACCTCTCTCTGAAGAAGCTACACGTCTTCCTGTTAAGTTTCTTAGAAAGGCAAAATTTGTAAAAAAAAATTCGTAACTTTCTCCATCAGATCAAGTTTATTTCAAATCGGTGCCACGCCCCCCACCGCCCTCGCAAGAAGCCAAAAACCGAAGACACCTCGGAAAAATTGATGTTTTCCGCGAATATCTTAATAACTATGGCACTTGGGACCACCAATTTGGATACGCAGGTTCCTAGAGACAGCAAAAAAAACAAATAATTTTCCATTACGGTGCCGTTTTTAAGGCATTTGTCCTTATCGTACAGTGTTGTAATTTAAGATTCGTTTAAAGACAAATCCTATGAAAGTTGAAAGTTTCCTGAAAGTTGCATGAAATTCCAACTATAAACAACTGAGCAATTAGGTAACAAAGTTTCCCTTGAAGCGCATTGTCAATGCACGTGATTGAAAGAAAAGAGATAACTGTATGTTTATATATACATTAGCCGCAGTAGTTTGCGAGGAAAGCGTGGCTCAGGTAGTAGAGATGCCTGTTATTATTTTTCACACTTGACATGCGGTTCGAACCCCGGTGCTGACTTAGAAATTTCTTTTTTTTATACTCTCTGCAAGAGTATATTGGGTTTGTGCAAATGTATGTGACAGGCAGGCGTGGCAGACCCCATAAAGTATATATATCCTTGAACAGCATCACAAGCCGAGTCGATATAGCCATGTCCGTCTGTCCGTCTGACCGTCTGTCCGTCCGTATGAACACACAGATTTCAGAGATGGTAAGAGCTACAAGTTCGAATTTGGTCTCAACCAACTCGATGTTAGGTCAGTCAATACAAAAATCTTTTTTTTTTTCATGCCACGCACTAGGGCTGCAAAACCATCGATGGAGGCTCCGCTCGATGGTTTTTCCATCGATGGGAAAAAATATACATATATCGATGGTTCCATCGAAAATGTAAAAACCTAAACAACGCATACAATTTTCTTAAATTTACTTAGCTTTTTACAGTTAAAATTGTCTTTATTTACTGGTTTTTTAAGCAATCGCAATCGCTTTTGCTGACGGACGTGTTTTACATCGCTTCTAACTCTTTTCCAGTTTTCCTCGTTTATACACTCAATTTTATTTGATATTTTCCGGCTATTTCCCTTAGTAACATTGTGTGATACACCGGTTGTGTTAAAACATTGATTTAATAAATTACAAAGCCAATTTTAAACAATTTGTGACTAAAAGAAACAACAATTCCACAGCCAAACTTTCTGTTTACTTATCTCTGCACTTGTTGGTGCTGGCCGGTAATTCGGTTTTTCCCTTTTTGGGTCACCGCGTCCGTGCATAAATTGTTTTTGTGCATTAAATTTGTTTTTGTCGTAAGTAAACATAGGTAGCCTGCACATTAACCCTAGTTTGCCTACGTATTTTAACTATTTTCTCAATCTGTAACTTCTGCTTATACTCTTTAATTATATTCTTATTTTTTTTTATTAATACTCATCGAATCTCAACATGTATGTCTGCTATAACACCAATTGCCAGGTTCGAACAAACGTTAAGGTGGGTTTCGTTTGCTGCTGGCTGTGTGAAAATGTTTCACATGAAAAATGTGCAGGCCTCAACTGAATTATTGACCTGATTGAGTCTAAGTCAGGTTTAAAGTGGACATGTGAAGCTTGCAGGGATGTCGAAAGAGACATGATGAGCTTCATGAGACATACTAAGAGAGGCTTTGCGGACCTATACGGCAGATTTAAAAGTCTGTCCGATAGTTTCGCAGCATTGGATAAGGAGTTTAAGGACTTAAAATTCTTATACGATTCTCCAAAGCGTAAAAACGCCAATTTTAGATTGTCGATTGAGAATAATAAACTTGTAGTCCTTCCTCACATACCAACTTTGTCCGCACCTTCTCTAATCAATTTTTCATCCCCATCTCCGAATATAACCGTTAGTAGTGATGACAACTTTATTTTACCCGTAGAAGTTGTCGCTACGAACCCCGACGCAGTAATTTCAGATTCGTCAATTGTCAATACTGTTGCAGTTGGCGAATCAATTAATGAGTCTGCTGCTGACACTGCTGTTGCCTCTTCGGAAGTAATTACAGTGTCAGATAAAAAGACTCTTATAGGTGTTCCACCAAAAAAACAAATATTTGTTTCCAGGCTTGCCCCTGACACTACATCAGATGATGTCAAGGCCTTCATTCAGGCCAAATCAGAAGCCAACATTACGGTGGAAAAATTAAAGTTCTCATACCATCGGGAAATTTCTTCATTTAAAGTAAGTGTTCCAGCCAAATAAAGTATAGAATTTTGGCCGGACCATTTAATAATAAAAAAGTATACGGCGAAAAAAAGAAATCGGAATGCGATTTCATTGCCTGCTAATCCTGTCCCGGCCTCTGATGCCGGAAAAAACTAGCCTCCTCCCTCTCATTAGCCTATCAAAATGTGAGAGGTATTTGAAGTAAAATTAGTAATCTTTATCTAAATAGTCTATCATTTCCGTTTCATGTCGTGGCCTTTTCTGAAACATGGTTAAGGCCAGATATTCTTAACTCTGAAATTCTTTGCAATAAATTCTCTATCTATAGAAGAGATCGTACACCTCGCCGCGGAGGCGGTGTACTTATTGCCGTCGATGCAAACTTGTCCTCGGAAGAGGTTATAATCGATGGCTCTATTGATATTGAATTTGTTGCTGTTAGGTTATTCCTAAATAACGTTAGTATTTTCATCACTTGCTCCTATATTCCTCCTTCTTCTGACTATTCCCTTTATTTATTACACTTTCTTGATGGCTTGTTTGGTATTTCATTGTTTCAGATCAATGCTATCTCAAAATCTTTAAAAAGAATGCTCGATCTGATTTTTGTTTTGGATCCATACCGCTATTCTGTCTCCCGTACCACACCCTTATTGTATCCAGAAGATCCCTATCATCCGACTTTGGAAGTGTTGATTGATTTACCTGCTCGGGTGAACCGTGCTTGTAGTAAATCTACAAAACGAACTCGTCAGTTTCGGAAAGCCGACTTTAACAAGTTAAATGTACTGTTATCCCAGACTGACTGGTCCCGACTGTTCATGTGTAGTGATATGGATAGTGCAATCACAACTTTTTATAATACTTTAAATTCTTTACTTGATGTCTGTATTCTGCTTTGTGTTCCAAATCGGTCAAACAAGCCTGTTTGGTTTACCCGCGAGTTAACTTTGCTTAAAAATAGAAAGTCGCGATTCTATAAAAGATTCAAGGAAACTGGCTCTTCCTTGTATCTCTTTCGCTATCTGATTGCTCGATCTGACTTCTCAATTGCAACATTTCTGTAGATCCATGATTTCACCCTTCCAGCACGGGTTTGTGTAATATAGATCCACTACCTCTAACCTGTTAGAATCTACATCATTCACACTGAAGGGTTTTGATAAAAAGTTGCAAACTGACGTCATTTACACAGATTTTAGTAAAGCTTTTGACTCCGTTGACCACAACCTCTTAATACATAAACTTAATCTTTTGAGCTTTTCCTATAATTTTATTCTTTGGATTTCGAATTACCTAATTTCTAGAACACAACAGGTTTTTTTTAAAGATTCATTATCGAAATTTGTTCAGGTTACTTCAGGCGTTCCGCAAGGAAGCCATCTCGGTCCTTTGCTATTTATATTGTTCATTAATGATCTGCTATCTGCAGTCAGTCACTCTCGGGTGCTAATGTATGCCGACGGCTTTAAACTTTGTGTCTCGGCTAATGAGTCTCTTCTTGGAACCAGATTACAATCTGATCTATACAGTTTTCAAACCTGGTGTCAGACCAATTTATTAACGTAACGTAATGTCCTTCAGTAGGCGACTCCTCTTTTTAAACAATTACATTTTGAATGGCAATTCTCTTCAAAGAATTGAGTCGGTCACTGATTTGGGTATCCTTTTGGATCCAAAGCTTAAGTTTGATAAGCATGTTTTATCAATTACTAATCGTGCTTTTGGCGTCCTGGGCTTTATAAAGCGCTGGCCGAAAGAATTTAACGATCCCTATTTAACAAAAACACTCTACTTGCTTGGTACGTCCTATTCTTGAATATGGATCTTGTATTTGGTCTCCCCAATATAGGATTCATCAAGATAGCATAGAATCTGTACAAAAACAATTCCTTCTTTTTGCCCTAAGGGCCCTTAACTGGAACCCTAATATACGCTTGCCATCCTACCATAGTAGACTTTTACTACTAAATCTTCTTTCTTTGCTCGGTGTAATTTTCTTACACAAACTAATCAACGGTGAAATTGATTCTTCTGATTTAATTAGCCAGATTAGTTTCGCTGTTCCAATCAGACCCACTAGAAACTTTCTTCGCCTCTCTCTTCAACCTTGTACTACTAACTTTGCTATACACAACCCTTCCCGGGTATTGTGTAGTAACTACAACAAACTCTCTCGAGTTGTAGGTAGTTCTACTTCAATCCCTTTAATTAGAACTTCTCTTCTCTGTCACCTATCTAGATCTTAATTAATATAGTTTAAACTATTATATTGTATTTTTATATATTGCAATTCGTTTTTAACAAATAAACTTGTTTCACGTTTTTCGTTTTTCGTAGCCGTACGTTATGCGGTGTGCCATCGGCCGGTTGGGCGGGAGGTGGCTGCATTGTTTGCAGGGTTCCGCGCGCTAACAATCACGTTGCTTGGTGTTGCTGGACCACTTGAATGTACTGTCTCGTTAGTACATCAACGTCCATAAATATAAAAAAAATATAAATATAAAAAAAAGCTTTAAGTCCATTTTTATTTTCTTATATATAATGAGTATATTTTTCCATTTTTAAGGCAAGACTTGTGCAAAACAATAGATTATAAACTCATTTAACTTGTCTTAGTCTAACAACTTAATATAATGAGAATCTTTTTCCATTTTAAAGGCAAGATTTGTGCAAAACAATTGATTATAAATTCATGTAACTTTTCTTAGCATGACAACTTAATATAATGAGGCTCTTTTTTCATGTTGAGACTAGATTTGTTCAAAATAATAGGTTATAAATTAAAATAACTTTACTTAGCACAACAACTTAATATAATGAGTATCTTTCTTCATGTTGAGAACAAATTTTTAATGTAACTTGCCATCTTCAATTAAACTCCGGTTTTTGTTTAAGAACAAGAGAATGTTGACATTCTTTGGCTTCAATGCCGACCTCCACTGAGAAATAATTTCTCCTGCCTTGCTAAAGATGCGCAACAAACAAACAAACAGCAAACCTACCTTTCAATAGTTGAGCGGATCGACATCTTGTGGAGAATTTTTATGCTCCAAAAATTGACGCATCACTAAAATTGCATCAGCCCTTCTTGTTTTGTGTTTTTGGAGATGTTTTCGTTGACGAAATCAAACAAATCATCATTTACTTTTTCAGGCGTTTCATTATTGTTAATTTGACACTACATCACATGATGTCAAGGCCTTCATTCAGGCCAAATCAGAAGCCAACATTACGGTGGAAAAATTAAAGTTCTCATACCATCGGGAAATTTCTTCATTTAAAGTAAGTGTTCCAGCCAAATAAAGTATAGAATTTTGGCCGGACCATTTAATAATAAAAAAGTATACGGCGAAAAAAAGAAATCGGAATGCGATTTCATTGCCTCCTAATCCTGTCCCGGCCTCTGATGCCGGAAAAAACTAGCCTCCTCCCTCTCATTAGCCTATCAAAATGTGAGAGGTATTTGAAGTAAAATTAGTAATCTTTATCTAAATAGTCTATCATTTCCGTTTCATGTCGTGGCCTTTTCTGAAACATGGTTAAGGCCAGATATTCTTAACTCTGAAATTCTTTCCAATAAATTCTCTATCTATAGAAGAGATCGTACACCTCGCCGCGGAGGCGGTGTACTTATTGCCGTCGATGCAAACTTGTCCTCGGAAGAGGTTATAATCGATGGCTCTATTGATATTGAATTTGTTGCTGTTAGGTTATTCCTAAATAACGTTAGTATTTTCATCACTTGCTCCTATATTCCTCCTTCTTCTGACTATTCCCTTTATTTATTACACTTTCTTGATGACTTGTTTGGTATTTCATTGTTTCAGATCAATGCTATCTCAAAATCTTTAAAAAGAATGCTCGATCTGATTTTTGTTTTGGATCCATACCGCTATTCTGTCTCCCGTACCACACCCTTATTGTATCCAGAAGATCCCTATCATCCGACTTTGGAAGTGTTGATTGATTTACCTGCTCGGGTGAACCGTGCTTGTAGTAAATCTACAAAACGAACTCGTCAGTTTCGGAAAGCCGACTTTAACAAGTTAAATGTACTGTTATCCCAGACTGACTGGTCCCGACTGTTCATGTGTAGTGATATGGATAGTGCAATCACAACTTTTTATAATACTTTAAATTCTTTACTTGATGTCTGTATTCTGCTTTGTGTTCCAAATCGGTCAAACAAGCCTGTTTGGTTTACCCGCGAGTTAACTTTGCTTAAAAATAGAAAGTCGCGATTCTATAAAAGATTCAAGGAAACTGGCTCTTCCATGTATCTCTTTCGCTATCTGATTGCTCGATCTGACTTCTCAATTGCAACATTTCTGTAGATCCATGATTTCACCCTTCCAGCACGGGTTTGTGAAATATAGATCCACTACCTCTAACCTGTTAGAATCTACATCATTCACACTGCAGGGTTTTGATAAAAAGTTGCAAACTGACGTCATTTACACAGATTTTAGTAAAGCTTTTGACTCCGTTGACCACAACCTCTTAATACATAAACTTAATCTTTTGAGCTTTTCCTATAATTTTATTCTTTGGATTTCGAATTACCTAATTTCTAGAACACAACAGGTTTTTTTTAAAGATTCATTATCGAAATTTGTTCAGGTTACTTCAGGCGTTCCGCAAGGAAGCCATCTCGGTCCTTTGCTATTTATATTGTTCATTAATGATCTGCTATCTGCAGTCAGTCACTCTCGGGTGCTAATGTATGCCGACGGCTTTAAACTTTGTGTCTCGGCTAATGAGTCTCTTCTTGGAACCAGATTACAATCTGATCTATACAGTTTTCAAACCTGGTGTCAGACCAATTTATTAACGTAACGTAATGTCCTTCAGTAGGCGACTCCTCTTTTTAAACAATTACATTTTGAATGGCAATTCTCTTCAAAGAATTGAGTCGGTCACTGATTTGGGTATCCTTTTGGATCCAAAGCTTAAGTTTGATAAGCATGTTTTATCAATTACTAATCGTGCTTTTGGCGTCCTGGGCTTTATAAAGCGCTGGCCGAAAGAATTTAACGATCCCTATTTAACAAAAACACTCTACTTTCTTGGTACGTCCTATTCTTGAATATGGATCTTGTATTTGGTCTCCCCAATATAGGATTCATCAAGATAGCATAGAATCTGTACAAAAACAATTCCTTCTTTTTGCCCTAAGGGCCCTTAACTGGAACCCTAATGTACGCTTGCCATCCTACCATAGTAGACTTTTACTACTAAATCTTCTTTCTTTGCTCGGTGTAATTTTCTTACACAAACTAATCAACGGTGAAATTGATTCTTCTGATTTAATTAGCCAGATTAGTTTCGCTGTTCCAATCAGACCCACTAGAAACTTTCTTCGCCTCTCTCTTCAACCTTGTACTACTAACTTTGCTATACACAACCCTTCCCGGGTATTGTGTAGTAACTACAACAAACTCTCTCGAGTTGTAGGTAGTTCTACTTCAATCCCTTTAATTAGAACTTCTCTTCTCTGTCACCTATCTAGATCTTAATTAATATAGTTTAAACTATTATATTGTATTTTTATATATTGCAATTCGTTTTTAACAAATAAACTTGTTTCACGTTTTTCGTTTTTCGTAGCCGTACGTTATGCGGTGTGCCATCGGCCGGTTGGGCGGGAGGTGGCTGCATTGTTTGCAGGGTTCCGCGCGCTAACAATCACGTTGCTTGGTGTTGCTGGACCACTTGAATGTACTGTCTCGTTAGTACATCAACGTCCATAAATATAAAAAAAATATAAATATAAAAAAAAGCTTTAAGTCCATTTTTATTTTCTTATATATAATGAGTATATTTTTCCATTTTAAAGGCAAGATTTGTGCAAAACAATTGATTATAAATTCATGTAACTTTTCTTAGCATGACAACTTAATATAATGAGGCTCTTTTTTCATGTTGAGACTAGATTTGTTCAAAATAATAGGTTATAAATTAAAATAACTTTACTTAGCACAACAACTTAATATAATGAGTATCTTTCTTCATGTTGAGAACAAATTTTTAATGTAACTTGCCATCTTCAATTAAACTCCGGTTTTTGTTTAAGAACAAGAGAATCTTGACATTCTTTGGCTTCAATGCCGACCTCCACTGAGAAATAATTTCTCCTGCCTTGCTAAAGATGCGCAACAAACAAACAAACAGCAAACCTACCTTTCAATAGTTGAGCGGATCGACATCTTGTGGAGAATTTTTATGCTCCAAAAATTGACGCATCACTAAAATTGCATCAGCCCTTCTTGTTTTGTGTTTTTGGAGATGTTTTCGTTGACGAAATCAAACAAATCATCATTTACTTTTTCAGGCGTTTCATTATTGTTAATTTGGACATAATCTTTTTTTAGAAACGTTATTTCGGATGCACTTGCAGTCTGCTGTGCAATATTTGAGCTGCGAAACCCTTCTTTCTTAAACCGAGGATCAATCATGGTTTGTGTAGATTTATGTAGGGTAAAAGTCTATGTTTTACGCGATCGATTAAAAGTAAGCATGTTTCGGAGCCCAAGTTTGTCTTCAAATTTGTCTTAGTTTTTTCTAACTTGGTTAATAATCCAAATACAGTTGGTATAAGCAATGAAATTGTTTCTGTTTTTGATGTCGATACGCGCTTTGTTGCTGCTTCAAAAGGCGCAAACAACAAGCACAAATCCTCTATAATAGTGAATTCTTCTGCACTTAAAGGTGTAGGTGCCTTTCTGATTTTCAATAAAACGGAAGAGAGTGTGTCGCGCGTTTTTAAAACTCTTTCCAGCATGTTGTATACGCTGTTCCAACGGGTTGACACGTCCTGTATAAGACTGTACGGCTTATCAATTCCCTGTTCGCTTTTGAACTTTGCATACGCAATAGAGCTACTTTTAAAAAATCCCACAATTTGCTTTGTATGGGTCAGTAGCGGCTTTATCTTGTCGAATACCAGTGCGTCTTGAAGAACAAGGTTTATCGTGTGGGCAAAACACGGCAGATGTTTTATTTTGGTGTATTTCACATGCTTTAATCATTGATGCAACGTTGTCAGTCACGATTGCTTCGACCTTGTGCGACTGGGTAATTCATACCGTGGATCCAATAAATTTATAAGATACCTGAATCCTTCGTCTTCCACAATGCTGTACGGCTGCACATCTCGGGCTACACTTCGAGCTACTGCTCTGTCAAGTTTAATTTTTTTTGACGATCATATTTCATATGCTTCCTGGCTTCTTACTAATGTGTCAACGGTGTTTAAATTTTTTGTCTCAATCGATTTTACTAGATGGGCACGTTTGAGGGTATTCTTTACCGCAAATCCGATATTTTGCGAACATTTTATTCTGACTCTTCTCAAAGTGTGTCCAAGCTTGCGATGCCACCTTTCTCCGCTTGCAAATGAATTTGTCGCTGTTGTTCTCAGAATCATCAGCATCAGACACATTCAAATCGACGGTCACAGAATCTGTTTTATATTTAAACAGAAAAATTTATAAAGTGCAAGCGACTACCATGCACTGATTTTTATAAATACTTACTTGGAGCTTTTACGAATTTTTCCATATTCATTCACTTTTTCTAGTGACCGAACGTGCCCATAAATTTGACAATATTTTAGCACTGGACCTTTACTTCTTCTTACTTAAGCCATACAAATCTATCGATGGTGCAAAAAATCCATCTATATATCGTGATATTTAATATCCATCGATATCCATCGAGTTTTTTGCAGCTCTACCACGCACCATTCGCCCACTATGAACAAGAAACTAGACACACCTAGTAAAAAATAGATGTTTTCGGCGAATATATCCTTAACAATGGCACTTAGGAATACCAATTTGGGTATATAGGTTCCCAGAGGCAGCATAAATGTATTGCCATTTAAAACTTTTGGATGTCACGCCCCCTTTTTCCGTAAGAAATAAAAAACTTTTCAAACTTGCATACCGGGTACCAATTTTAACATTTTAATCGGGAATACATGCAGAGAGTACTATACTTTTCTTTCTTGTTATACTCTCTGCAAGAGTATATTGGGTTTGTGCAAATGTTTGTAACAGGCAGAAGGAGGCGTGGCAGACCCCATTAAGTATATATATTCTTGATCAGCATCACAAGCCGAGTCGATATAGCCATGTCCGTCTGTCTGTCTAACCGTCTGTCTGTCCGTATGAACACACAGATTTCAGAGATGGTAAGAGCTACAAATTCGAGTTTGGTCTCTATCGACTCGATATTTAGTCAGTCAATACAAGAATCTTTTTTTTTTTTTTTGGATGCCCCGCCCCATTCGCCCACTATGAGCAAAAAACTGGACATACCTCGGAAAAAATAGATGTTTAAAGCAATTATCTATGTAACTATGGCACTTAGGAACAGCAATTTTGGTACCCACGTTCCTAGAGACAGCATAAACACATTGCCATTTAAAATTTTGGACTGCCACGCCCCCTTTTTCCGTAAGAAATAAAAAACTTTTCAAACTTGCATGCCGTTTTAAGGCATTTGTATGTTCGATTATGTTTAGTTTTTTTTTTTTGTTATAACGTGTTTAATACAAGAACTATCTATTGTAATATCCGGATACTGATTTTAACATTATAATTGGGAATAAAAGCAGAGAGTATTCTACGGTCGGGCTCGTTTGACTGTACTTTTCTTACTTGTTTCTTTATGACCGGCAGCTGGAGGAAACAGCGAGTTAACGCGTCTGCAGGAAATATAAGTAAGTTGGTAGACAGTGAAATTTATTAATATACTTTTACTGGTGCAACAGCAGAGTAGGCTTGCGCTTAGCCGTTTGGCGTATAAATTGTAAAATTGTATAAATGTAATTTATGTGCACGTGGTTGAAAGAAAAGAGATAACTCTATGTTTACTTATATTAGTCACGACAAATACTATACGGAGTGTTGCCTAGGTGGTAGAGATGTCACTGTTTGTATTCGTTTCTAAACCAATGGTCTGCGGTTCGAACCCGGCACAGACCCAGAAATTTTTTTTTTATTTTTTATATAACTACATTTTTCTATATAAATGGAATTAATCGGGTTTGTGTCAAATGAATGGTGGGATGCAACTAGTAGGGTTGCAGAATGTTACTGAATTTGCATTAGTAAGCGCGGGCTCGAATCCCATCAGTTACTTGATTCAAATTTTTTTTAAAACTTAAATTTTAAATTACAGTCGTATTCAAACCTTAATTTCGAATACCAGAAGAGTACGTGGTCTTTTACAGTCGGACCGCTCGACTGTTGCCTTTCTTACTTGTTTTTTTTTTTTTTTTTACCTGTTCTGTGCATTAAACATTGGCCTCTGGTCCACTGTGCACGTATTTTCCGTTGACCGTTTTTTTCGCAGCAAGCACTTTTATGCCCTAAACATTGACCGCTGGCCCAATGTGCATGTATTCTCTGTCGTACACTTGTTTATGTACACCTACGGGTCTTTACGCCGCCAGAGTACAGCGTCTCTAAAACTGCAGCGTTGCTGCTCGGGCGCCACTTCTAAAGTTGCTTTTCAGCCAGGTTATAGATCTCAATACGCGCCGGGTCTGACTTTTCATGCAAAGACACTGCACATAGAGTGGGGGAAATGTGCAAGTAACGGGTACGAATCAAAACGCACCTGGGGATTAGTTTCTCTAACGCCAGGTTTAACTCGCGGCAGACGGGATCAAATCAGCACCTTCTGTTAGTAAGTATTAACGCGCTCCAAGACGAACACACGGTGGGTGGAATCCAGTCCTCATCTGTCTACAAGTCAGTGTTTAGTGTGGTACCATGCCGGGAATTGCCCATAGTGGATGGGATCAAATTCACATCTATCTGCTAGGTAGTATTTAGTATGATACCATGCCGGGAATTACCCACAGTGGATGGGATCAAATCTTTATCTGTCTACTAGTCAGTATTTAGTATGATACCTTGCCGGGTATTACCCAACTCTTAAATTGTGTTCAACACAGCTCTTTTTTTCTACTACTTGATCAGTATTGTTCAAGAGTTACGGCCTAAATTGCCTGCTGAATTTCCTGATGAACCTCTACCAACTTACTTATATTTCCGGTCAAAAAAAAAAGTACAGTCGAACGAGCCCGACCGTATAATACTCTCTGCTTTTATTCCCAATTATAATGTTAAAATCGGTATCCGAATATTACAATAGATAGTTCTTGTATTAAACACGTTAAGACAAAAAAAAAAAAACTAAACATAATCGAACATACAAATGCCTTTAAAACGGCATGCCAGTTTGAAAAGTTTTTTATTTCTTACAGAAAAAGGGGGCGTGGCAGTACAAAATTTTAAATGGCAATGTATTTATGCTGTCTCTAGGAACGTGCGTACCAAAATTGCTGTTCCTAAGTGCCATAGTTACTTAGATAATTGCTTTAAACATCTATTTTTTCCGAGGTATGTCCAGTTTTTGCCGATTGTGGGCGAATGGGGCGTGGCATCAAAATAAAAAAAGATTCTTGTATTGACTGACTAAATATTGAGTCGATAGAGACCAAATTCGAGCTTATAGCTCTTACCATCTCTGAAATCTTTGTGTTCATACGGGCATACAGACGGTCAGACGGACATGGCTATATCAACTCGGCTTGTGATGCTGATCAAGAATATATATACTTTATGGGGTCTGTCACGCCTCCTTCTGCCTGTTACATACATTTGCACAAACCCAATATACTCTTCCAGAAAGTATAAAAACGACGAGGAATCTTTCTATGTCTGAAATACCGTTTTTACTAGTTGTGATGGATATATTTACGTCTTCTGATTTTAACCAAATTCGTAGTACGGAGCACAAGAAAGCTTGGTCTTTATCTGCTTTTATTTCATTTGGTTTTCCCATGTCATTAAATACTTTTAAAAGAGCTCTTTTGGCTTCTAACCAATCTCGACCGTTTACTTCGATTAAAGTTGCGTATTTGGAATATAAGTCTATACAAGATAGAAAATGTTTGTTGTCTACCATATAAAAATCAATGACATATTTTTCTCTGGCATTATTGATTTCTGGAGTTAATTCAAAAGCTAATTTAGTGTTTCTATGTTCTGTTTTGCTATATTACCAACTATGCATTCATTAATTATTTTCTGAATAAGGTTTTGGTAATCTGGATAATTTTCTTTAAATAATAATGTTATTTTCTCTATTCCTGAAAGTAGTAACTTTTGGTGTGTATTAATTATGTATTCCTTAAATTCGGCGTAAGTTTGGAGGTCTATTGGTTTATTAGTTGATCTCATTACTTTTGTTATGTTATTAGGACTTTCTTCAATTTTTATTCTGGATAAAGTATCTGCGACATAGTTCTCTTTGCCTGGTACATATTTAATATGATAATCAAATTCATTTAATTTAATTTTCCAGCGTTGTAATTTCATATTAGGTTTTTTAACATTATTTAGCAAAACAAGTGGTTTGTGATCACTGAGGATCTCGAATTTTCTACCGTAGAGATAAGATCGGAAATGTTTAGTTGGCCAAACGATATCTACAAGTTCTTTTTCGATTCCTGCATAATTAATTTCATGTTCATTTAAAGTTCTACTTGCGAAACAAATTGGCTTTTGATTTTGAGACAGAACAGCTCCAATGGCTATGTTGCTGACATCAGTTGTGAGAAAAAATGGTTTTTCGAAATTTGGATAAACTAATATTGGATCGGACGTTATAAGTACTTTTAATTTTTCAAAAGCAGAAATGTAATTTTGTTCATTGGTATTTATAATTGCACCTTTCTTTAATTTTAAAGTCAAGTCATCATTTACAATGTGTGCGAAGTAAGGAATGAATTTTCTGTAATATCCATAAAGACCTAAAAATGATTTTATTTTTTTGGGTGTTTTTGGTATTGGAAAATTTTGTATGGCAGAGATTTTTGTTGGATTTGCTTTGATTCTTTCTGTTGTTATTATGTGTCCAAGGAATTCAGTCTCTTTTTCATGAATTCACATTTGTCTAATTGCAATTTCAAATTAGCTTCACGCAGTTTTGCGAATACCCTTTTTAACGATAACAGATGTTCTTCCAATGAAGTGGAATACACTATTATGTCATCCATGTATACTAAACAATCTTTATAAATAAGATCTTCTAATAGATTGTTCATACAACGTTGAAATGTTGCTGGGGCGTTTTTCGATCCAAAAGGCATTCGAGTATATTCGTAATGTCCAATTTTTATTTGAAAAAGCTGTTTTTGGTATACTAAGTGGGTCCATTTGAATCTGATGAAATCCTTTCGCAAGGTCAATTGTGGTAAAATACTGACATTTTCCAAGTTTGTCTAGTATATCATCCATGACTGGAATAGGATATTTATCATCGATTGTTATTTCGTTTAAGTTTCTATAGTCAATTACTATACGGAACTTTTCTTTACCCGATGCATCACGTTTCTTTGGCACAATCCAAATTGATGAGCAATAAGGCGAGATTGATTTGCGAATTATAAGTTCGAAGGTTCAATTCCCGACATTGAAATTTTCTAATATACTTTTTTAAATTTTAATAAAAAATGTAAATATACAATATTAACTGGTGCAACAGGGTTGGGTTGCGGTTAGTCGTTTGTTTCTAAGCCAATGGTTCGAACCCGCCACAGACTCAGAAATTACAATTTTTTTTTAAATATTTTATGTATATTTTTAGACCCCGTACTCTTAAAAAGAGTATAGGGGTCTATTAGGTTTGTCAGAAGCCAAATGTGCGTAACAGGCAGAAGGAAGCTTTTCCGACCCCATAAAGTATATATATTCTTGATCAGCATCAACAGCCGAGTCGATATAGCCATGTCCGTCTGTCCGTCTGTCCGTCCGTCTGTATGAACACCTGGATCTTTTAAACTACAAGAGCTAGAACCACCAAATTTGTAATAAAAATTCAGTAATTTTCGCGAGCAGATCAAGTTTATTTCAAATCAGTGCCACGCCCCCTACCGCCCACGCAATAAGCAAAAAACCAAAGACACCTCGAAAAAAATTGATGTTTTCCGCGAATATCTCCGTAACTATGGCACTTACGACCACCAATTTGGGTAGGGACAGCATAAATGCAATGCCATTAAAATTTTTTTGCTGCCACGCCCCCTTTTTCCACAAGAAAAAAAATAAAATTTTCAATTTCGATGCCGTTTTTAAGGCATTTGTCCTCATCGTACAGTGTTGTAATTTAAGATTCGTTTAAAGACAAATTATATCAAACTACCCTGAAAGTAGCATAAAAATCCAACTATAAACAACTGAGCAATTAGGTAACAAAGTGTCACTTGAAGCGCATTGTCAATGCACGTGGTTGAAAGAAAAGAGATAACTGTATGTTTATACATACATTAGCCGCAGTAGTTTGCAAAGAGAGCGTGGTCCGGGTGGGCCACACACTTGCTTGTAAACACAAGACCTGCGGTTCGAACCCCGGCACAGACTCAGAAATTAAATTTTTTTTTTTTAAATTTTATAATTTAGCACTATTATATCTTAATGAAAATAATCGGAGCCGTCTCACAAGGAGGGATTTGTGCAATTAGTAGTGTTGCGGCGTGTTCTGCAACTTGCGTATAAGTTCGCAGGTTCAATTCCCGACAGTGGAATTTATTAATATACTTTTTTAAATTTCAAACAAAAATGTAAATAAAGAATTTTAACTGGTGCAACAGCCAATGGTCTGCGATTCGAACCCGGCACAGACCCAGAAATTTAATTCTTTTTTTAAATTTTAAATAACTACATTATTATATATAAATGAAAATAATAAAATTTCTGCCAAATGAATGGTGTGGTGTGACTAGTAGGGTTGCAGCATGATATGGAACTTGTGTCAGTAAGCGCGGGTTCGAATCTCATCAGTGACCGAATCAATTTTTTTTTTTAAATTTAATTTTAAAACTTAAATTTTAAATTACAACCGTATTCAAATATTAATTTCGAATACAAGGAGAGTACGGGGTCTTTTACAGTCGGCGCGCTGGACTGTAGCCTTTCCTACTTGTTTTATATGTATATGAAAATAATCGGGTTGATGTCAAATGCATGGAGTGGCGCAACTAGTAGGGTTGCAGCATGTTCTGGAACCTGAGTCTGATAGCGCGGGTTCGATTCCCATCAGTGACTTGATATACAATGTTTAGACCCCGTACTCTTAAAAAGAGTATAGGGGTCTATTAGGTTTGTCAGAAGCGAAATGTGCGTAACAGGTTAAAGGAAGCGTTTCCGACCCTATAAAGTATATATATTCTTGATCAGCATCAATAGCCGAGTCGATATAGCCATGTCCGTTTGTCCGTCTGTCCGTCCGTCCGTCCGTCCGTCTGTATGAACACCTGGATCTCAGAGACTATAAGAGCTAGAGACTCCAAATTTGTAACGAAAATTCCATAACTTTTGCAAGCAGATCAAGTTTATTTCAAATCAGTGCCACGCCCCCTACCGCCCCCGCAATAAGCAAAAAACTAGACACACCTCGGAAAAAATTGATGGTTTTTGCGAATATCTCCGTAACCATGGCACTTAGGAACACCAATTCTGGTACGCAGGTTTCTTGAAACGGCACAAATGCAACGTCATTAAAAATTTTAGCCTGCCACGCCCCCTTTTCCCACAAGAACTAAACAATTATTCAAATTTACATGCCGCTTTTAAGGCATTTGCTAATATAGTACAGTATTGCAATTCAAAATATGTTTAAAGACAAATTATATCAAACTATCCTGAAAGTTGCATAAAAATCAAATTATAAACAAACGAACCAGGTAACAAAGCTTTACGGTTAAGCGGAATGCCAATGCATGAATACGAGAGAGACAGAAACATACGCTGCGCATGTTTGGCAGCCGTGCCAAGCCATAGTATATACAGTGCCGGTGAAAAAAATAGCACCAAAATAAGCAGATCACTTTATTTTACAGTAAAACTTGACTAAAAGAATTTTGGTTTGCAGTTTCTTTTTTCTTGCATTACCGACAGTCTCTTTGATTTGGGAGAGCAAGAAAAAGAACGAAAATGATAACGGTTCTTCTTAGAAGAAGCAAAATCGAGAGGAGAATGCAAAATAGCGCGGTGAAAAAAATAGCACTAAGCACATGTTGTCATAGAAAAAAAGCATTTACGCGGAAATTATCATTGTAAAACCCTCGTGTTCATAAGAAAAAGTTATTTTTTAAAGGAAAACATAGTTTAAAAACAAAATTAATAGCTGATTTTTTAATATGGGCCGCGGAAAGCATTGCAGTGATGAAGAAAGGAAAGTTATCCGAAAAATGCTAGAAGAAGGCAAAACATTCGCCGAAATAGGTCGTATACTGGGCTGTTCCAACAAAATGATCAGTAACGCCAAGAAATTTGTCCCAAAAGTGGAGTCTCGTGGGCGAAAATCCTATGGTGCTATTATTTTCACCGCAGCTGTATACGTACACACATATATACATATGTATGTGCATACATATAATGACAAACGAATTTTTTTTTTAATATTTAAATTTTAAATTAAATACAGTCAGATTTAAATATCAATTTTGAATTGGAATACAAGGAGAGTACGGGGTCTCTTACAGTCGGCGTGCTCGACTGTAGCCTTTCTTACTTGTTTTTTTTAAATTTAATTTTAAAACATAAATTTTAAATTACAGTCGTATTCAAATATTAATTTCGAATACAAGGAGAGTACGGGGTCTTTTAAAGTCGGCGCGCTCGACTGTGGGCTTTCTTACTTGTTTAATTGAGCAATGCCATTTAAAAGTGAAAATGTTGTCCATTCATTACTAATCTGATGAAAAGATTTGTTCTTCTTGGTCCGAGGCTCCTTGATGATAATTTTCGGATGTTTCCATCTTAGAGTGACCACTGGTACTTTCTCTCTGTCTCTTGACTGGAGGATTCGGGGGTCTTTGGGTTTGGTTTTGGTAATTCATTTGGTTTTGTGATCTAGCTTGATCAAGACTTTGTTTGAATTCTTTATATAATGCTTGACTATTTTTAGCATTTTCTTTTGGTTAGCTATTTGGGCTTGAATTGTTTGCATAATTAGGACTTGGATAATAATTTTGACTATTTCCCTTTCCACGATTATCATTGTTTGTTGTTGTTTGGGAATAGTGATTCTGGGGAATTGCTTATGATATTTGATAAGTTCGTGGGAAGCCAGAATTGTTATTGTCACCATTGGATTATTTTATAATGTTTACTTTAATTCTGTGGGAGAGAAATGTGTAACATAAATGATAGGTGTGAGCTTATGCGTAGTGTATGGGTACATATGTGTCTACATATGTCACTATATTCTTATTTTCTTGTTCTTAAAGAACTTTTTAATACTGGCGAATATCGCTACGTACTACAAAATTCCCTGTATTCTACAAAATTCCTTACACACTACAAAAGTCCTTACAAACTACAAAATCTTCTCAACTGCTACCAAATTTCCGTACACACTACAAAACTCTCCTTACACACTACAAAACTTAACTGCTACAAAATTCCCTGTATTCTACAAAATTTACACACTACAAAACTCTTCTTAAGTGATACAAAATTTCCCTAGTACTACATATTTAAGACGGGTTTGGAAACCCTGCTCTTGTTTCCCGTACCACGCCATTATCCAATCCTGAAGATCCATATCACCCGACTCTGGAAGTGTTGGTTGATTTACCTGCCCGGGTGTCCTGTTCTAGTAGAATATCTACTAGGCGATCCCGTCAGTTTCGGTAAGCCGACTTTTTTAAACTAAACGTACTGTTATCCCAGACTGACTGGTCCGGGCTGTTCATGTGTAGATTTATGGATAGCGCAATCACAATTTTTTATAATACCTTAAATTCCTTTCTTAATGTGTGTGTTCCGCTCTGTGTTCCAACCAGGTCTAACAAGCCCGCTTGGTTTTCCCGAGAGTTAACATTACTTAAAAATAGAAAGGCGAGATTTTATAAGAGATTCAGGGCAACTAGCTCTTCTCTGTATGTCTCTCGCTATCTGATTGCTCGATCTGATTTCTATGTTTTGAACGACCGTTGTTATAAGGAATACCTTACTGACTGTGGGCAACAGTTTCGAAGGAATCCTAGATGGTTTTATAGCTTCGTCAATTCGAAGCGTAAATCATCAACGCTTCCATCCAGTGTAGTTTTTGGTAAAGAAACTGCTAATTCAGATAAGGCTATCGCCAGGCTGTGTGCTAAGAAATTGTGCAGATGGCTTGTTAAAGCCCTTGCATAAACTATTTGCATTGTCCGTCGAATCATGCTGTTTCCCTGAAATTTGGAAATCATTTTTCATTCTTCCTCTTCATAAAAAGGGAAGCAAATCCGATGTCCGCAACTATAGAGGTATTTTCAAGTTGTCTGCTATTCCCAAGACTTTTGAGAAATTGATAACTTCTCAACTGCAACACTTCTGTAGATCTATGATTTCACCCTGCCAGCATGGATTTGTGAAATATAGATCCACTACCACTAACCTGTTAGAATTTACATCATTTACCCTGCAGGGCTTTGATAAAAAATTACAAACAGATGTCATCTACACAGATTTTAGCAAGGCTTTTGACTCCGTTAACCACAACCTCTTGATTCATATACTTAATCTCTTAGGGCTTTCCCATAATTTTATTCTTTGGATTTCGAATTACTTACGTTCTAGGTCTATTTTAAAGATACATTATCGAAATCTGTCAAAGTTACTTCGGGTGTTCCGCAAGGAAGCCACCTCGGTCCTTTGCTGTTCATTTTATTCATAAATAATCTGCCATCTACAATACGTCATTCTCGGGTGCTTATGTACGCCGATGACGTTAAACTTTGTGTATCGGATTGAATCCAGGTTAAAATCTGATCTTTACAGCTTGCAAACCTGGTGCCAAGTAAATTTATTAAATCTAAACCATAGTAAGTGTAACGTAATGTCCTTTAGTAGGCGACCTCCCTTTATTAACAATTACATCCTGAATGGTAGTTCTCTTCACACGATTGTGTCGGTCACTGATTTGGGTATCCTTTTGGATCCAAAGCTCAAGTTTGATAAGCATGTTTTGTCAATCACTAATCGTGCTTTTGGTATCCTTAGCTTAACAAAAACACTCTATACCTCCTTGGTACGTCCTATTCTTGAATATGGATCCTGTATCTGGTCTCCCCAATATAGGATTCATCAAGACAGAATAGAATCGGTACAAAAACAATTCCTTCTTTTTACTTTACGGGCCTTTAACTGGAATCCTAATATTCGTTTGCCATCCTATCATAGTAGACTTTTACTAATAAACCTTCCTTCTTTGTCTGATCGTAGGACAGTTCTCAGTATAATTTTCTTACAAAAAATCAACGGTGAAATTGATTCCTCGGAATTAATCAGCCAGATTAGTTTTGCTGTTCCGATCAGACCCACTAGAAACTTTCTTCCTCTCTCTCTTCAACCTTGCACCACAAACTTTGCTTTCCATAACCCATTTCGAGTATTGTGTAGTAACTACAACAAACTTTCTCGAGTTGTAGGTAGTTCTACTTCTATCCCTTTAATTAGAACCTCTCTTCTTTGTCACCTATCTAGATTATAATTAATATAGTTTAAATTTTTAGATCTTATGTTGTATTGTAATTTATATATATTTTATGTCATTGTTTTTTACTAATAAAAGCGTTCCGCGATTTCGTTAGCCGTCCGTTATGCGGTGTGCCCCTCAGCCGGTTGGGCGGGAGGTGGCTGCATTGTCTGCAGGGTTCCGCGCGCTAACAAGCACGTTGCTTGGTGTTGCTGGGCCACTTGAATGTACTGTCTCGTTAGTGCATCAACGTCCATAATAAAAAATTAAAAACAGTACATTATTATATATAAATGAAAATAATCGGGTTTGTGCCAAATAAATTATGTGGTGTAACTAGTAGCGTTGCAGAATGTTATGGAACTAAGCGCGGGTTCGAATCCCATCAGTGACTTTCTAAAATATAATTGTAGTCCAAAAAATCTTTGAACCGCTTTTATGCCTCTAGTCACTGGAAAATTCTACTGATATTCTCAATAATATAACCTGAAAAGTTTACTTTCTTCTTTAATGAATCCTTAATCCATTTTCCGCTGCTACTTTTAATACCTTTTCTAATATTTTGACACCCTCTTTAATGTCAATACTTGGATTGATTACATCATCCATGTACACTTCGACATCATTACTTTTCACCAAGTCTCGCAGTTTGATATTCCAAATGGTACCAAAAGAAAATCGTACTGTCCGCTTTGTGTTAAAGAAAAAGTATATTTCTGTGATAGGTGATAGAATTCGTTAGTTAAGTCTAATGTCGTGAAAACTTTAGCGAACTGAAGGTTTTTCAACCCTGTTTCCATTTCACCATACAAAAACTATCTCGAATATTTTTTTCGTTAAGTTTTCTGTAGTCACAACAAATACGACTAGTTAAAATAGTCCTTCTCAACCTATCTTCAATATATTTAACCTACTAGTCCAGTTAAATATTTTTCCCGAAGACTAAACGACAATTTTCCAATGTTTAAGACAAGACCTTTAACATCGAAACTGGATGCTGATGTACTTTAATTCAAGACCTGAAGATGTGAGTATGCTTAATGGCTTTAACAAAACTTTCTCTTGAACAATATGCGCGTCTAATTCAGTATATCTTTTAGCTTCCACCTTTACTGTGCAATCTGCAGCTCGATATAGCCATGTTCGCCTGACCGTCTCTCCGTCTGTATGAACAAACAGATTTCAGAGATGGTAGGAGCTAAAAGTTCGAATTAGGTCTCTATCGACTCGATACTTAGTCAGTCAATACAAGAATCTTTTTTTTTTAATGCCACGCCCCATTCGCCCACAATGAGCAAAAAACTAGACATACCTCGGAAAAATGTGTTATTTTTGACGAATATCTCAGTAACTATGGCACTAAGGAATACCAAAATACAATAAATACAACATTTTGGGCTGCCACACCCCCTTTTTCCGTAAGAAATAAATTACTTTTTAAATTTGCATGCCGTTTTTAAGACATTTGCTCTTATCGTACAGTGTTGTTATTTATGATTCGTTTGAATCGGACCATAAAAACAAAAAAGAAAAGAAGCAACAAAGTTTTTATTTGAGCGCAATGTCATGAGTGCGAGAAAGACCTTGCTAGCCGTGTCGACCAATATACTATTGGCATACACACATTTGTGTGTGCATACATATAACGTCAAACGAATCTGTATTTGCATATAGACAAACATATATGTGTTCGATTGTACGTATTTTTTTTTTTGCTTTGACGTGTTCTAATATAAGAACTATCTATTTTAATATCCGGATACCGATTTTAACATTATAATTGGGAATAAAAGCAGAGAGTATTAAACGGTCGGGCGCGTTCGACTGTACTTGACTTACTTGTTATACTCTCTGCAAAGTATGTAACAGGCAGAAGGAGGCGTGGCAGACCATAAAGTATATATATTCTTGATCAGCGTCACAAACCGAGTCGATATAGCCATGTCCGTCTGTCCGTCTGACCGTCTGTCCGTCTGTCTGTCTGTCTGTCCGTATGAACACACAGATTTCAGAAATGGTAAGAGTTACAAGTTCAAATTTGGTCTCTATGGACTTGATCATTAGTCAGTCAATACAAGAATCTTTTTTTTTCTCGATGCCATGCCCCATTCGCCTACAATGAGCCAAAAACCCGACACACCTCGGAAAAAATCGATGTTTTTGGTGAATATCTCAGTAACTATGGCACTTAGGAGCACCAATGTGTGTTTCTAGAGACAGCATAAATGCAATGACATCAAAAGTTTTGGACTGCCACGCCCCCTTTTTCCGCAAGAAAGTAAACCAATTTTCAAACTTGCATGCCGTTTTTAAAGCATTTATTCTTATCGTACAGTGTTGTTATTTATGATTCGTTTGAAGACGAATCATGTTAAGCTCTCCTGAAAGTTTCAAAGAATCCGACCATTAACAAAAAAGAAAATAAGCAACAAAATTTTTATTTGAGCAATGCCATGAGTGCGAGAGAGATAGCGCTAGGTGTTGGGAATAAAAGCAGAGAGTATTATACGGTCGGACGTGTTCGACTGCACATTTCTTACTTGTTATCTACTTTCTAATTTTTCTTACTTGTTTTTCAACAAAATAATTTCATATATTAAAATCGGCCAGATCGGATGAATATATCATATAGGTCCCATAGGAACAATCGGTTCGAAAAAAATTGTTTTCTGAGCTATCTTAACTAATTTCATCCTCTTTGTATTTAGTACTTAATCCCATATGCAAACCAAATTTCATATAGCTGTCATAGAAACAATCGGCTAAAAATGCTGAAAATGCTTAGTATGAAAATTTTCAGTGAACGATTTGAACCAAATTCTCGTAATATGCATTCTTTACCTTTTTCCATTAGCTGACCAAATTTTAGCTGCCATAGGAACAATCGGTTGAAATACTTAGTATGTAAATTTCCAATGTCTATTGCAAGGGTATTTTCTCTTCGGCTAAACATGTAAGAAAGGCTGCAGTCGAGCACGCCGACTGTAAAAGTCCTCGTACTCTCCTTGTATTCTAAATTTATATTTGAATATGACTGTAATTTTAAATTTAAGTTTGAAAATTAAATTAAAAAAAAAAATTTTAAATCAAGTCACTGAAGGGAATCGAACCCGCGCTCTCAGACGCAGTATCCAGAACATGCCGCAACCCTACTAAGTACACCACACCATTCATTTGGCAGAAATTTGATTGTTTTCATTTACATATAATAATGTTGTTATATAAATTATACAAAAACAAGTAAAAAAGGCTACAGTCGAGCGCGCCGACTGTAAAAGACCCCTTACTCTCCTTGTATTCGAAATTAATATTTGAATACGGCTGTAGTTTAAAATTTAAGTTTTAAAATTAAAATTAAAAAAAAAATTTGAATCAGTCACTGATGGGATTCGAACCCGCGCTTACTGACACAAGTTCCATATCATGCTGCAACCCTACTAGTTACACCACACCATTCATTTGGCAGAAATATGATTATTTTCATTTACATATAATAATGTAGTTATTTAAAAAATAAAACAAGTAAGAAAGGCTACAGTCGAGCGCGCCGACTGTAAAAGACCCCGTACTCTTCTTGTATTCGAAATTAATATTTGAATACGACTGTAATTTAAAATTTAAGTTTTAAAATTAAATTGAAAAAAAAAATTTGAATCAGTCACTGATGGGATTCGAACCCGCGCTTACTGACACACGTTCCATATCATGCTGCACCCCTACTAGTTACACAACACCATTCATTTGGCAGAAATTTGATTATTTTCATTTACATATAATAATGTAATTATTTAAAAAATAAAAAAATAACTAAATTTCTGGGTCTGTGCCGGGTTCGAACCGCAGACCATTGGCTGTTGCACCGGTTAAAATTCTTTATTTACATTTTTGTTTGAAATTTAAAAAAGTAAATTCCACTGTCGGGAATTGAACCTGCGAACATATACGCAGCTTGCATAACGCGTCACAACCCTATCAATTTAATAACATTTACATGTAATAATGTTATTATATAAGAAGCACAAAAAACAAAATTTTATTTCTGAGTCTGCGCCGGGTTCGAACCGCAGACCATTGGCTGTTGCACCAGTTAAAATTCTTTATTTACATTTTTGTTTAAATTTAAAAAAGTAAATTCCACTGTCGGGAATTGAACCTGCGAACTTAAACTCAACTTGCAGAACACGCCGAAACACTACTAATTGCACCAACCCCTTCTTATGAAACGGTTCCGATTATTTTCATTAAGATATAATAGTGCTAAATAATAAAAAATAAAAAAAAAAATAAAAAATAAAAAAAAAATAAAAAATTAATTTCTGAGTCCGTGCCGGGGTTCGAACCGCAGGTCTTGTGTTTACAAAGAAGTGCGTTGCCCGCCCGGACCACGCTCTCTTTGCAAACTATTGCGGCTAATGTATATATACACATACAGTTATCTCTTTTCTTTTAACCACGTGCATTCACAACGCGCTTCATGGGCTACTTTGTTGTTTAATTGCTCAGTTGTTTATAGTTGGATTTTTATGCAACTTTCAGGGTAGTTTAATATGATTTGTCTTTAAACAAATTTTGAATTACAATACTGTACTATATTAGTAAATGCTTTAAAAACGACATGTAAGATTTAAAAAGTTTTTTAGTTCGTGTGGGAAAAGGGGGCGTGGCAGGCCAAAACTTTTAATGGCGTTGCATTTGTGCTGTTTCTAAGAACCTGTGTACAAGAATTGGTGTTCCTAAGTGCCATGGTTACGGAGATATTCGCAGAAAACATCGATTTTTTCCGAGGTGTGTCTAGTTTTTAGCTTATTGCGAGGGCGGTGGGGGGCGTGGCGCAGATTTGAAATAAACTTGATCTGCTCGAGAAAGTTACGGAATTTTTATTACAAATTTGGTGTCTCTAGCTCTTATAGTCTCTGAGATCCAGGTGTTCATACGGACGGACGGACAGACGGACATTGCTATATCGACTCGGCTGTTGATGCTGATCAAGAATATATATACTTTATGGGGTCGGAAAAGCTTCCTTCTGCCTGTTACGCACATTTGGCTTCTGACAAACCTAATAGACCCCTATACTCTTTTTTAAACAGTACGGGGTCTAAAAATAATTAAATTTGTGGGTCTGTGCCGGGTTCGAACCGCAGACCATTGGCTGTTGCACCAGTTAAAATTCTTCATTTACATTTTTGTTTCAAATTTAAAAAAGTAAATTCCACTGTCGGGAATTGAACCCGCGAACTTATACGCAGGTTGCATAACGCGCCACAACCCTATCAGTCGCACCACGCACCACATTAGACATGTTATAACATGTAATAATGTTAAAAGCACAAAAAAAAAAAAAATTAATTTCTGAGTCTGTGCCGGGTTCGAACAGCAGACCATTGGCTGTTGCACAAGTTAAAATTCTTTATTTACATTTTTGTTTAAATTTAAAAAAGTAAATTCGACTGTCGGGAATTGAACCTGCGAACTTATACTCAACTTGCAGAACACGCCGCAACACTACTAATTGCACCAACCCCTTCTTACGAGACGGCTCCGATTATTTTCATTAAGATATAATAGTGCTAAATTATAAAAAAAAAAAAAAAAAAAAATTTAATTTCTGAGTCCGTGCGGGGTTCTAACCGCAGGTCTTGTGTTTACAAGTGCTAAAAATCATGACAAGCATGCCTACTACCTGGACCACGCTCGCTTTGCAAACTACTGCGGCTAATGTACATATAAACATACAGTTATCTATTTTCTTTCAACCACGTGCATTGGCACTGCGATTCAAGGGACACTTTGTTACCTAATTGCTCAGTTGTTTATAGTTGGATTTTTATGCAACTTTCAGGGTATTTTAATATGATTTGTCTTTAAACAAATTTTGAATTATAATACTGTACTATATTAGTAAATGCTTTAAAAACGTCATGTAAGATTTCAAAAGTTTTTTAGTTCGTGTGGGAAAAGGGGGCGTGGCAGACCAAAATTTTTAATGACGTTGCGTTTGTGCTGTTTCTAGGAACCTGCGTACCAGAATTGATGTTCCTAAGTGCTATAGTTACGGAGCTATTCCCCGAAAACATCAATTTTTTCCGAGGTGTGTCTAGTTCTTTGCTTATTGCGGGGGCGGTGGGGAACGTGTATTGTATTGGAAAATTAAAAAAAAAATTTTTAATTAATTCACTGACTGGATTCGAACCCGCGCTTACTGCCTCAAGTTCCATTATATGCTGCAACCCTACAAGTTGCACCACACCACTCATTTGGCACATTTCATTTATATATAATAATGTAGTAATTTAAAAAATAAAAAGATTAAATTTCTGGGTCTGTGTCGGGTTCAAACCGCAGACCATTGGTTTAGAATCATATCTAAAAAGTGACACCTGGCATCTCTCCCACCTAGGCCGCACTCTGGTTGGTATTTGTCGTGACTAATATAAGTAAACATAGAGTTATCACTTTTCTTTCAACAACGTTACATTTATACAATTTTACAATATATACGCCCAACGACTAACCCAACCCTTCCCTGTTGCACCAGTTAATATTGTATATTTATATTTTTGTTGAAGTTTAAAAAAGTATATTAATAAATTTCACTGTCGGGAATTTAACCTGCGAACTTATACGCAACTAACAGAACACGCCGCAACCCTACCATTATCACCACGCCCCACATCTTACACAAATGTGATTGTTTTCATTTACATTGCACATTGGGTAAAATTCCCAAAATTTTAACATAAATTAAAATTTTTTTTGTTTACAAATCAGATTTTTTTTCTTTGTTTCTAATTTAAAACATTCCAATAAGTGTTAAAATAATTTTTTTAAATTTTTAGGGAGTGCCCTTAATGTTTTACGCTTATTCAAAGTCAACTGTTGTAGGGTTGCATTAGTTATCGAAAAAACGCGGGAAAGCTTCTTCGACTTTCAAATTAAACAAAACAAAAGTATTTGCATTTGTGAAAAAGTTTTCTCATGGAAAAGATCCACGAAGGTATGTAAAATGAGTAAAATTGTGTAGATTTAGTAGTTTTTGTTATTTATTGTCCAATTGTCCAATGTGTTGCTATGTGTATTTCTAGATCAAAACTAAAACTTGTTCGTGTGCTTCGTCAATTCTAACTTTTAAACCGAGAAAGGTTATGAAAAGGTTTACATAACAGGTTGTATACTAATCTTCGACTAATCAAATATTGAAAAGACTTCTTGCTCATATTTGCCCCTTTTCGAAATAATCGACATGTTGCAGTTACACACGAGTTCTGCCATTCCATTTTGCTGGAAGTGTGGAACAGCAACAGCCGTGAAGAAAACGATGTTTAAAACTATATTGTGCAGCAAATAGGTCAGGAAAATCTATCGGTGGATCAACAAAATGTAATAAAGCTTAAAGTGAAACAATTCGTCGGATCCATCAAGTTTAATTTGCCAAAATGCAATCGGATGCTGGAAGGCTTTAAAACAAAGCACCAACTTTGGCTGGAGACAAGTATCAAAGTTACTTCGAGTGATAGAACACTTGAAAGAGCAGGTCGAAAGCATTTAAACTATAATGATGCAGGTCCTCGCTTAAAACGGAAATTGGCATCTGAACTTGCTTCACAGAACGACAACTCGACTCCTCTTTTAATACACGCCGCATTGCTTTCTTCAAAAAAATTAAAAGAGTCAGATACATCCTTTGTTCTGAAAAAAGCCTTGAGCAACGAGAATTTAAGTGAGATTAAAAAAAACTGGAGAAACGTGACCCATTACCACTAAGTGTTGATGAAGCATTAGCTTTTCTGATTGAAAACGGATTGACTAAACAGCAATACCTGAGCATCAAGGCCCTTAACAAACAGCAAGGATGTGACATTTATCCACCTTACGCAAAAGTGAGAGAAACTAAGCTGAAATGTAGACCTGAAGAAATCATGTACTCCGAAACAAAAGTGGAAGTCCCGATTCAAAATTTATTAAACCACACAGTTGATCGTGTTCCAGAGATGCAGCACGACGTTCTTGAAATATCCAATTCTTCACGTTGTACATTGATGTTAAGTTACGGCTGCGATGGTTCTACTGGACAAGGCATTTACAAACAGAAATTTCAGGAAAATGACCTTATCGGATTAGACCATTCACTATTTGTTACAACGATGATCCCATTACAGTTAGTTGATGAGTTTAATCAAGTCATTTGGCGTAATTCTACTCTACAATCTGTAAGATTTTGTCGGCCATTAAAACTTCAACCGAACTTATACTACAAGAAGAATCTAATTTGGATGGACAGATAAAAAATCTTCAAAGTCATTTGTATATTTTTAAAGAAAAAAGGATCCTCGTTGACTATAAACCCAACATGACGTTAATTGACGGAGAATTTTTAAACGTGTTAGCTGGTACGAATTCATGCCCAGTATGCCCATTATGTGGAGCAAAGCCAAATCAAGTGCTAAAAACCTTTGACTTCAAATCAGGAATATTTACTGTTAATTCCAAAAGTCTGCAATATGGCGTTAGCCTCTACATGCTCGTTGACTATAAACCCAACATGACGTTAATTGACGGAGAATTTTTAAACGTGTTAGCTGGTACGAATTCATGCCCAGTATGCCCATTATGTGGAGCAAAGCCAAATCAAGTGCTAAAAACCTTTGACTTCAAATCAGGAATATTTACTGTTAATTCCAAAAGTCTGCAATATGGCGTTAGCCTCTACATGCATGTATTAGATTTCTGGTGTTTGTATTGAAAATATCATACAGACTAGAATTAAACAAGTAAGAAAGGCTACAGTCGAGCGCGCCGACTGTAAAAGACCCCGTACTCTCCTTGTATTCGAAATTAATATTTGAATGCGATATAATTAAAAAATTTAAGTTTTAAAATAAAATTAAAAAAAAAAATTTTAAATCAAGCCACTGATGGGATTCAAACCCGCGCTAACTGACGCAAGTTCCATAACACGCTGCAACCCTACTAGTTGCATCACACCATTCATTTTGCGCAAATGCGATTATTTTCATTTATATATATTAATGTAGTTATATATAAAAAAAAAAGAAAGAATAATACAGTCGAACACGCCCGACCGTAGAATATTCTCGGCTTTTATTCCCAATTATAATGCTTAAATCGGTATTCGGATATTACAATAAATAGTTCTTGTATTAGAACACGTTAAAACAAAAAAAAAAAGCTAAGCATAATCGAGCATACATGTGTTTGTCTGTATGTATGTAAATTCGTTTGTCGTTAAATGTATGCACATACATATAAGTGTATGAATACTATTGGTCAGCACGACTAGCGCTGTCTCTCTCGCACTCATTGCTCTCGAATAAAATCTTTGTTGCTTCATTTCTTTCTTGTTTATGGTCGGATTCTTATGAAACCTTCAGGAAAGTTTGACATGATACGTCTTCAAACGAATCATAAATAACAACACTGTACGATAAGAATAAATGCTTTAAAAACGTCATGCAAGTTTGAAATTTTCTTTTATTTCTTGCGGGAAAAAGGGGTGTGGCAGCCCAAAACTTTTGATGTGATTGCATTTATGCGGTCTCTTGGAACACGTGTACCAAAATTGGTATTCCTAGGTGCCATAGTTACTGAGATATTCGCCGAAAACATGGATTTTTTCCGAGGTGTGACGGGTTTCTTACTCATTGTGGGCGATTGGGGCGTGGCATTGAAAAATAAAGATTCTTGTATTGACTGACTAAATATCGAGTCGATTGAGACCAAACTCGAACTTGTAGCTCTTACCATCTCTGAAATCTGTTTGTTCATACGGACAGACAGACGGACAGACGGACATGGCTATATCGACTCGCCTTGTGACGCTGATCAAGAATATATATACCTTCTGCCTGTTACATACATTTGCACAAACCCAATATACTCTTGCAGTATAAAGTATAAAAATAAATAAATAAATAAATTTCTGGGTTAGTTCCGGGTTTGAACCGCAGACCATTGGTTTAGAAAGAAATACCACCTTCACCTAGGCCACACTCTGTTTGATAACTGTCGTGACTAATATAAGTGAACATAGAGTAATATCTTTCTTTCAACCATGTACACATAAATTACATTTATTCAATTCTACAAAGTAAACGACAAACGACTAACAGCAACCCTACACTGTTGCACCAGTTAATATTGTATATTTACATTTTTGTTTGAAATTTAAAAAAGTACATTAACAAATTCCACTTTCGGCAATTGAACCTGCGCAACTTGCAGAACACGCCGCAACCCTATCAATAGCACCACGCCCCACACTTAACACATGTCCGATTATTTTCATTTACATATAATAATGTTGTTATATAACAAGTACAAAAAAAAATTAAACTTTTGAGTCTGTGTCGGGGTTCGAACCGCAGGTCTTTTGTTTACATACAAGGAGTCTCTACTACCTGGGCCACGCTTTCTTCGCAAACTTCAACGGCTAATTATATATAAACATAGTGTTATCTTTTTTCTTTCAACCACGTGCATTGACAATGCGCTTCAAGGGAGACTTTGTTACCTAATTACTGAATTCTTTATAGTTGGATTTTTATGCAACTTTCAGGGTAGTTTGATATAATTAGTATAGGGGTATATTAGGTTTGTCAGAAGCCAAATGTGCGTAACAGGCAGAAGGAAGCTTTTCCGACCCCATAAAGTATATATATTCTTGATCAGCATCAACAGCCGAGTCGATATAGCAATGTCCGTCTGTCCGTCCGTCCGTATGAACACCTGGATCTCAGAGACTATAAGAGCTAGAGACACCAAATTTGTAATAAAAATTCCGTAACTTTCTCGAGCAGATCAAGTTTATTTTAAATCTGCGCCACGCCCCCACCGCCCCCGCAATAAGCAAAAAACTAGACACACCTCGGAAAAAATTGATGTTTTCGGCGAATATATCCTTAACTATGGCACTTAGGAACACCAATTCTGGTACGCAGGTTCCTACAAATAGCACAAATGCAACGTCATTAAAAATTTTGGTCTGCCACGCCCCCTTTTCCCACACGAACTAAAAAACTTTTCAAATCTTACATGTCGTTTTTAAAGCATTTACTAATATAGTACAGTATTGTAATTCAAAATTTGTTTAAAGACAAATCATATTAAACTACCCTGAAAGTTGCATAAAAATCCAACTATAAACAACTGAGCAATTAAACAACAAAGTAGCCCATGAAGCGCGTTGTGAATGCACGTGGTTAAAAGAAAAGAGATAACTATATGTGTATATATACATTAGCCGCAATAGTTTGCAAAGAGAGCGTGGTCCAGGTGGGCAACGCACTTCTTTGTAAACACAAGACCTGCGGTTCGAACCCTGGCACGGACTCAGAAATTAATTTTTTTTTATTTTTTTTTTATTTTTTTATTTTATTATTTAGCACTATTATATCTTAATGAAAATAATCGGAACCGTTTCATAAGAAAGGGTTGGTGAAATTAGTAGTGTTTCGGCGTGTTCTGCAAGTTGAGTTTAAGTTCGCAGGTTCAATTCCCGACAGTGGAATTTACTTTTTTAAATTTAAACAAAAATGTAAATAAAGAATTTTAACTGGTGCAACAGCCAATGGTCTGCGGTTCGAACCCGGCGCAGACTCAGAAATAAAATTTGGTTTTTTGTGCTTCTTACCTATATAATAACATTATTACATGTAAACGAAAATAATCGGATCTCTGTCTAATGTGGGGCGTGGTGCGACTGATAGGGTTGTGACGCGTTATGCAAGCTGCGTATATGTTCGCAGGTTCAATTCCCGACAGTGGAATTTACTTTTTTAAATTTCAAACAAAAATGTAAATAAAGCATTTTAACTGGTGCAACAGCCAATGGTCTGCGGTTCGAACCCGGCAAAGACCCAGAAATTTAGTTATTTTTTTATTTTTTAAATAACTACATTATTATATGTAAATGAAAATAATCAAATTTCTGCCGAATGAATGGTGTTGTGTAACTAGTAGGGGTGCAGCTTGATGTGGAACTTGCGTCAGTAAGCGCGGGTTCGAATCCCATCAGTGACTGATTCAAGTTTTTTTTTTCAATTTAATTTTAAAACTTAAATTTTAAATTACAGTCGTATTCAAATATTAATTTCGAATACAAGGAGAGTACGGGGTCTTTTACAGTCGGCGCGCTCGACTGTAGCCTTTCTTACTTGTTTTTTTATACTCTCTGCAAGAGTATATTGGGTTTGTGCAAATGTATGTAACAGGCAGAAGGAGGCGTGGCAGACCCCATAAAGTATATATATTCTTGATGAGCATCACAAGCCGAGTCGATATAGCCATGTCCGTCCGTCCGTCTGTCTGTCTGTCTGTCTGTCTGTCTGTCTGTCTGTCTGTCTGTCTGTCTGTCTGTCCGTATGAACAAACAGATTTCAGAGATGGTAAGAGCTACAAGTTCGAGTTTGGTCTCAATCGACTCGATATTTAGTCAGTCAATACAAGAATCTTTTTTTTTTTTTATTCCACGCCCCATTCGCCCACAATGAGTAAAAAACCCGTCACACCTCGGAAAAAATCAATGTTTTCGGCTAATATCTCAGTAACTATGGCACCTAGGAATACCAATTTTGGTACACTTGTTCCTAGAGACCGCATAAATGCAATCACATCAAAAGTTTTGGGCTGCCACGCCCCCTTTTTCCGCAAGAAATAAAACAAAATTTCAAACTTGCATGCCGTTTTTTAAGCATTTTTTCTTATCGTACAGTGTTGTTATTTATGATTCGTTTGAAGACGTATCATGTCAAACTCTCCTGAAATTTTCATAAAAATCCAACCATAAACAAGAAAGAAATTAAGCAACAAAGATTTTATTCGAGAGAAATTAGTGCGAGAGAGACAGCGCTAGTCGTGCCGACCAATAGTATTCATACACACATATGTATGTGCATACATTTAACGTCAAACGAATTTGTATGTACATACAGACAAACACATATATGTTCGATTATGCTTAGCTTCTTTTTTTTGTTTTAACGTGTTCTAATACAAGAACTATCTATAGTAATATCCGAATACCGATTTAAACATTATAATTGGGAATAAAAGCAGAGAGTATTATATGGTCGGGCGTGTTCGACTGTACTTTTCTTTCTTGTTTAAATTTAATTTTACAACTTAAATTTGAAATTACAGTCGTATTCAAATATTAATTTCGAATACAAGGAGAGTACGGTGTCTTTTGCAGTCGGCGCGCTCGGCTGAAGCCTTTCTTACTTGTTAAATTACAATACTGTACTATATTGGTTCAACAGAAAGCCAAGAAGTGGAATATGATTCAAAACGGCATGTAAATTTTGAAAAGTTTTTTATTTCTTGTGAGAAAATGGGGCGTGGCAGACCAAAACTTTTAATGACGTTGCATTTGTGCTGTTTTTAGAAACCTTCGTCTAGTTTTTTGCTTATTGCGGGGGCGGTAGGGGGCGTGGCCCTGATTTGAAATAAACTTGATCTGCGTACATCATAGACGGACTTTCATTTAAAAATTTGGTGTCTCTAGCTCTTGTAGTTTAAAAGATCCAGGTGTTCATACAGACGAACAGACGGACATTGCTATATCGACTCGGCTGTTGATGCTGATCGAGAATATAGATACTTTATAGGGTCGGAAAAGCTTCCTTCTGCCTGTTACGCACGCTTCTGACAAACCTAATAGACCCCTATACTCTTTTTTAGAGTACGGGGTCTAAAAAATGGCGTGTTGAGGGATCTGAAAAGGAAGAAATAAGACAACGAAAACAGTACATCCAAAAAAGGCTTTGGAAGGAAATGGGTCTTAATGTGGACAGTCCCAAACAAAATGGAAGTGGGAATACAAAAGATGGCAATACAGCACGAAGAACTTTTGAAAATGTGAATACTTTCTCAAGCATTTTAAGTTTTGATAAGGAAATTATTGAAAACTTTTATATTATATTAATTGCTATCTCTTGCGAGCAAAATGTGAACTCCAGAAAGTTTAAGGATCTATGTGAGAAAGCATTTAACATGTATTTAGGCAAATATTTTTGGTATCCAATGCCTCCAACTATACACAAAATTTTGGTGCATGGTCATCAAATAATGGACACCTGTGTACTTTCGGTTGGAGTTTTGGGAGAAAACGCTTCTGAAGCTCGAAATAAAATATATAAAAAAGATCGAAAATCACATGCTAGAAAGTGCAGCCGGTTGGAAAATATAAGTGATGTATTCAACAGAGCACTTGACTCATCTGACCCACTTATTTCAAGCCTTAATTTAAAAGCACGAGCTAAACAAAATAGGAAGAAGAACATACCCGCAGAAGTTCTTGAACTTTTAGAGGAACATTCTTACGAATCTTCTAAAACACTTGGAAAGAATGTTGGTTCAACAGAAAGCCAAGAAGTGGAATATGATTCCCAAGATGATGAAGACAGTGATGAACACAGTGAAGTTAATTGTATTGAGTTGGAAGAAGAATCAGAAGAAGAAGATGAAGAATAAGTTAAAGCATTTGCCCAGGTAAGAAAAGCAAATTGAAAAAATATTGGATTGACCTATGCTAATCTATTTTGTTTTTTCAAGCAATCTAAATTAATCAAAACTAGCATTAATGTAGACATCTAAGTGCATAAATATTTAATAAAATGTATATAATATATATAGGTTATAATATAATTAACATAGCATATACATAATGAATATTAAATTATTATGAATTTTGAATTTAATTAAATAAATTTCTATGAAGGGGCGGGGGTGTGGGCGTGGCCAATTTTAAAATCCGAAATTACTAAAAACTCATACTAATTTATATAAAAAATTTCAGGCTTCTATCTCTTCAGGGACAATTAATGCCAAAAAAATGGTCCTTTTTACACACCACCGCTGCTCTCTACAAACGGCCAGGCTGCTCCGCAAGACCGAAACGGGGCGCCGAGGTGCTCTGCCGGCCGCCGCTGTTCCCGAACGAGAGTGCTAGGTGGAGGAGGAAGAGTGCGGATGCGAGATCTAAAAGGGGGGTTGCCACCATTGTTCTCGACAGATCACTACACGCGGAGAAGGGAGGGGTGGAAAAGTCTTGCGAAAGTGGGATCGTTGCTCTGGAGCGCCAAGAGACTACGATCACTTCCAGCAGAAGACTGTGTTGATTCGCGAGGGCAGAGTGTGGCTCCAGGTGCGCCGTAGAGACACCACTGCACCAAGCGAAACTGAATATAGTTAAACGTGGGGGAGGATTAGGAACTTCTCTCACATTTTTCAATAATAACTCATAAGCGCGTTTTTCTCTTTGCGTCTTCATTTATTTCTTTTAATGCGTGTATGTTTGCCCTACTGTGGCACTGGCCCTAACGGTTCTACTTACGGTTTGCCTCTTGTGTTGTCTCGATCGCAAAGTACTGGCGACGTTCTCGATCCAGTAGCGCGGAAGCTGTCCTGATGCAACTCCAGCACGAAAGCTCTCTCTTCACCACTGAGCTTTGGTCCAGAGTTGCACCCTACCGCACCCCGCGCTCCCGACAGAGGGCGCCGCCAGCCTCATTAACTCCTATCGATAATTACATTCCATTATGTTAAATATATATTCTTGTATTCTTGTTCTTAAAGAACTTTTTAATACTGGCGAATATCCCTACATACTACAAAATTCCCTATATTCTACAAAATTTCTTACACCCTTAAACGCTACAAAAGTCCTTACACACTACAAAATCTTCTCAGCTGCTACAAAATCTCTACCAAATTTCCTTACACACTACAAAATTCTCCTTACACACTACAAAATCTTCTTAATTGCTACAAAATTCCCTACATTCTACAAAATTTACACACTACAAAACTCTTCGTAAGTGATACAAAATTTCGTTAGTACTATATATGTAAGACTGGTTTGGAAACCCCGCCTTACACCCCCCTTTCCCGCCAGGGTTACAGTCACGGCTCCTTCGGAAGTGATTGTAACCGAGAAGACCCGCTCCCCGTATGTGACACAGAATCTCGTTATCCTGTGACGCCGTCCACTTTCCTCGATCTCCCTCCGTAAGAACAGGACCGTCTCTGTGTCCAAAGAGATGTCTCGTGGCCGCAGCGTCCAATCCGCAGGTATTAGTGGCAGTAGGTTCATTGCCGGTCCCGGGGATGCCCCAAATATGGCGTCTAAGTCGGGTGTCCACCCGATCTCCTGGTCGCCCAATTCGGCCATCAGTTCCGCCTCTGCCAAAGAATCCAACATTTCCCTTTCCAATCCAGCATTTCCCTTGCCGTCCTCGGCGACGCTTCCTCCTCGGCTTCCGGGTCCTTGGATTCTCCACCACGCCCGGTAAGAATCTGATGCTGACTCGCGGGAACACACTCCCGGTGTCCACCTCCCAGTTCCTGTTCGCGAATGTTCGCCTGCACACCTGCGAACTCTCCTCGTCGCTGCTCTTCCGCTCGTAACTTGCGACGTACTCTGCTCGGGTTAGTGTTTCGGCCTGCCTCGGTTTTCCCGGCCCCGACGGTACCTTTGACGCGACGTCGTCCGAATATTCGTCGCTTGTGTGTAACGCAATGCCAAAGACGCTGTGGTTGCTCTCTTTGTCTGGCGGTAAGCTGCTTCCTTCTCGGCCTGCGGCGACTTCCACGTCCTCGCTGGCGACCCCAGCCACGGCTGTCGGATCTTCCGCCATCTCCTCCTCGGGTTCGGTCTGGGTCGGCGGCATAAGGGCTTGCAGGGGTTCCGGGGACTGTGGTTCCTCATAGTGCGGAGGGGTTTGTCGCATTCCTGGCATGTGCACGTAGATGGTTGTCGCCCGTATCTCCATAATTTGCTAGGCGCTCGCAGGAGTACGACACCGACTCCATTATCGTGTGCCGGAACCCTGCGCCCCTTGTCGCTGCCAAGTTCTTCGCCGCTAGCGGGGCTCTTCTGTGCCCCGTGCGAGGCGTCGTCTTCCTCCCCAGACTCTCCATACCACTCGTGCTCGTGGGGCTCGTCCTCCGTTCCCTCCTGCCACTCACACTCTCGACGTTCGTCTTCCCACTCCTCCTGCCACTCAGGCTCTCAACGTTCCCGATGCTCGTCCTCCGATTCTTCCTGTTCGGCCGTCGCCGACCGTCACTTGGGCCACGATCTTGTCGCCCTTCACCACCATCGACCCGCTTATTGCCTGGAGTTGAGGTTCCGGGCGCGACCCTCCTCCTGGCCGGAGGGGCGCCTCGGATCGTTTCCCGACCTCGCTTGCTCGCAGAATTCTTTGCTGCTTCGCCCTTGTTTGCCGGACACACGACAAAATAACACCTGAGCGTTGGGGAACTCCCTGGCGAAGTGTCCACTTCGCCCGCACCGGTGGCAAGCGCGTCGTGGATCGGAACCGCCGCTGCCGTGCGCTGATCATCCTTGCGGTGACGCCGTTCGCGCCACTATCGGGTTTGTTGGCGTCGTCCGGCCGACCAACTGCTGTCCTCCCGTTTCTTGACGGAACGGATTTGGCGGCCTATTCCTTGCCCCATCAAAACTCTGCTCACTCCTGTTACTCGCCCTAGTTCGAGAGTACTCCGCTTCATGTTCCCGGAGATTTTCGAACACTGTGGCCATCTGAGTCAATTGTGCTGTACGTCGCGGCACGCTGCTCAAGGATTTCTAGAAATCCTAGCGCATCTTCCTGGCCGCCGTATCTCATTTGCGCACCTGGTCTGCCACTCCCCTTTGTACCCGCGCCTCTTTCACGTGTGTGCGCATTACCGGCGGTATCCCTTCCACACGAATCTCTGGTGGGCATTTCACGGTGGGTTGCTGCGGCTTCCATGACGTGGGAGGAGGTTGTTCGTACAGGGCCTTCTCAAGTCTGGCTCTGATTTTTGGTGCGGCCGTCTGCCGAATTCACCAGTAGGGGACTCTACGAGCTTCCCGTATTGAGCCTCCAGCTCACTGTCTTGTGTTGCTTTAGTTTTCTTTTATCTTATTTTTTTTCCCCCGTTTGGCCTCGGCCCACTGTTCAGAATTTTCCACAATTTTTATCGCCCGTGGCCCATTGTTCTTTGTTTCTAGAAAAAAAAATCTCTTTTTTTTCACTTTTCATGGGCTTTGGCCAACTGTCAGTTCTTTCACATTTTTTTCCACCTTTTACGGCATTTAGCCCACTGTCCACCACCTTTAAAAAAAAAATTGTGTTATTTTTTTTCCCCCTTATATTTTTATACTCTCTGCAAGAGTATATTGGGTTTGTGCAAATGTATGTAACAGGCAGCAGGCGGCGTGGCAGACCCCATAAAGTATATATATTCTTGATCAGAGTCTCAAGCCGAGTCGATATAGCCATGTCCGTCCGTCTGTATGAACACCTGGATCTTTTAAATTACAAGAGCTAGAACCACCAAATTTGTAATAAAAATTCAGTAACTTTCGCAAGCAGATTAAGTTTATTTCAATTCAGTGCCACGCCCCCTACCGCCCCCGCAATAAGCAAAAAACCAAAGACACCTCGAAAAAAATTTGTGTTTTCCGCAAATATCTCCGTAACTATGGCACTTACGACCACAAATTTGGGTACGCAGGTTCCTAGGGACAGCATAAATGGAGTGCCATTAAAATTTTTTTGCTGCCACGCCCCCCTTTTTCCACAAAAAAAAAAAAAAATTTCAATTTCGATGCCGTTTTTAAGGTATTTGTCCTCATCGTACAGTGTTGTAATTTAAGATTCGTTTAAAGACAAATCATATCAAACTACCCTGAAAGTTTCATAAAAATCCAACTATAAACAATTGAGCAATCAGGCAACAAAGTGTCTCTTGAATCGCAGAGTCAATGCACGTGGTTGAAAGAAAAGAGATAACTTTATGTTTATATATACATTAGCCGCAGTAGTTTGCAAAGCGAGCGTGGTCCAGGTAGTAGGGATGATGCTTGTCATTATTTTTCGCATTTGTAGCGCGGAAGCTGTCCTGATGCAAATCCAGCACGAAAGCTCTCTCTTCACCACTGAGCTTTGGTCCAGAGTTGCACCCTACCGCTCCCCGCGCTCCCGACAGAGGGCGCCGCCAGCATCATTAACTCCTATCGATAATTACATTCCATTATGTTAAATATATATTCTTGTATTCTTGTTCTTAAAGAACTTTTTAATACTGGCGAATATCCCTACATACTACAAAATTCCCTATATTCTACAAAATTTCTTACACACTACAAAAGTACCCTTAAACGCTACAAAAGTCCTTACACACTACAAAATCTTCTCAGCTGCTACAAAATCTCTACCAAATTTCCTTACACACTACAAAATTCTCCTTACACACTACAAAATCTTCTTAACTGCTACAAAACTCCCTATATTCTACAAAATTTACACACTACAAAACTCTTCGTAAGTGATACAAAATTTCGTTAGTACTATATATGTAAGACGGGTTTGGAAACCCCGCCTTACACCCCCCTTTCCCGCCAGGGTTACAGTCACGGCTCCTTCGGAAGTGATTGTAACCGAGAAGACCCGCTCCCCGTATGTGACACAGAATCTCGTTATCCTGTGACGCCGTCCACTTTTCTCGATCTCCCTCCGCGCGTGTGGAGTTTCAGTTAAAACCATAGGTGATCTTGTGTGTTTCGTCGTTTTCGACGTCAGGCATTTTGGAAAATTATTTATGTACTCTTTTACATGTTTAGTCATGTTCTTCCAATAATATTGTCTTTTTATTTTTGAAATTGTTTTATTTATGCCTGTATGACCTCCTTAATGATTTTAAAATTTTTTTGCCCATTTTTTTGAAAGTATCTATTGAAATTGATTCAAAGATCTTTTCGCTCGGTGCGATTTTTAATTTTGCTGATTTTAGATACCCCGGCTTGCCATTCAAGCCTTTGAAAAAACTGACCTAAGTCGAGATTTCCATTGGAGTATAAATCGCTAACATTAATTCTTGCTACAACTGTTTTTCCATGTTTCAATAAACATCTTGAATCTGTCATTCGCAAGGTCACTAATTTTCGTACCTCGTCATTTGTAATGACTTCGTATACGTTGGGCTTAGAAGCTTTTTCAAGACTTTGCCTTGGCAATAGTTCTTGCTTATTTTCTGAGCAGAAATTGTTTTGTCTACTTTGGCGCCTGGTAGTGACTTTCAGAACTTTTCTATTCATGTGAATTAAATCGGATATTGTTATCCTTGACAGGGCATCTGCCACGAAGTTGTCTTTACCTCTCAGATACTCTACTGTAAAATCATACTCTTCTAGTTCGAGTCGCATGCGTGTTAATTTTGAACTTGGGTTTACCATAGAAAATAGATATGTTAAAGGTCTGTGATCAGTTTTAACTCTAAAATGTTTGCCATATATATATGGTCGAAAATATGTTATTGCCCAATGTATTGCTGCTAGTTCTTGTTCTGTTGTACTCGTGCATGAAAAATGAACATATTTCTGGATGTAATTTTAGATTGTGTTTTTTACAAAGTTTGAAAACATCTGTTAGATTTTTAATCATATGTTGTTCAGAACAACCAATAACGAATAAGTCATCCATATAAAGGAAAGCTTGTGTAGGCTCTAGGCCTGAGAATGCTATTGTCATCATTCTCTGAAATGAATAAGGCGTTATATTTAAACCATATGGTAATCGCGTGAAGCGATATGAACAATTTCTTGTTGAAAAATACGTTATATTTCTTGAGCTCTCATCAAGCTCAATTTGGTGAAAAACTGACATTAAGTCAAGGCATGAAAAATATTTTGCTCTACCCAATTGATCATGAATATCATCAATTCTATGGAGTGGAAATTTATCTGACAGCAATTTTTTATTTATTTGGCGATAGTCAATTACTAATCTCCATTTTTTCTCTTTAGAGCCCGGAAGTGATTTCTTTGGGACTAATAAGATTGGGCTATTGTAAGGTGAAACAGACGGTTCAACAATTTCTTGTTCAATTAATTTTCCAACTTGACGCTGGATTTCTTCTACTTGGCTATGCGGACAACGAAAGTTCTTAACATATACCGTTTCATCATCCTTAAGTCTCAATTTTTGCTTATAAAAATTGTTTGTTGTGATTGGTTCGGTTTCAAGTCCGAACACATCACTATACTCGGTGCATATTTTTTCAAGTTGTTTTTTAAGTAAAATTGGAACATTTTTCTTTAATTTACTAATTACAGACGCTTTTCTGTTATCATTTATATTTTTAATGCCTACAATTTGGCATTTATCTGTAGTAATTAAGAAACGGACAAATGTATTTTGGGCTGTTGCAATAGTGTTCGCAACATAAACACCCGATTTAATTTCCTGATTTGGAATTAAAATGTTTTCTTCTGCTGAAGACAATTCCATTTTGCGTATCACCTGTGATCTTGCTGGTAGAAGTGTGGAATCAGTACCAGAACTACATGTTATTGGAACATATATGTGATACGTTAGGTTTTGTGGTCTAATTATAAACCAATCTTTTGAATTATTGTAATCTATTTGACAATTAAATGTTTTTATGAAATCTAAACCTATTATTCCATCGCAAGGGATTGCAAAATCTGACTGTATTTGTATTTTTCTGTCTGTAGTTCGATTAAAACTAATCCTTTGGAGTTTATTACTCCTTCTCCTATGCCTCGAATGTCTATAATCAGACATCAGAATTTTCTTTTATAATCGAAATATCTGCACCTGTATCAACCAAAAATGTTATCTTTTTATTTGTAGCAACATTTTTGAATGATACAAAATTATTGAGACTTAAGTTGACTGTATGTATTTTACTACTTAACCTTGCGTATCTGGAGGAGTTTGGGAGTTTCCCGAAGCATCTTGGGCAACTCGGACATTATTGTTATTGTGGTTATTGTAACAACCTCTGTTTTGGTTGTTACCTCGGTTGGAATTATTCCTACCTCGGTTATAACCTCGTCTACCACTTTTGTTGTTTCTGTTATTGTTATTCCGCTAACCGTTGTTTTAGTAATTACCTCTTCCTCGGTAATTACCTCGGTTGCCTCGACTATATACATGTTGGTGCTGTTGGCAGTGCAGGACAGTATTTGACTGTCCTGTTGCTTCTGTACAGCTGTTAACAAACTTGGATATGGCATCATTCATATTATTGAATGTGCCTGCCTGCATGATAAGTTTTACCTTATCTAAAGCGCAGTTTTGAGTCATGGCACTGACAGCAAGTGTTGTGCTTTATTTGGTTGCTAAATCAGGTGACAAACCATCACCGATATAGGCTCCCTCAAGAGACTTTGTCAATTTTTCAACCTCTTGGGTATATTGATTGGCCGTTTTACTCTTTTGTTGTAACTCTACTGACTCTCCTTTTACTTTTTCTGATAATTTCGTAATGAGAGCTACAATCGTGTTCTCGTTACTTATCAGATTTCTGGCATGGCCAGTTAATTTAGTTTTAATAAGACTAACAGCAAGTGCTTCATGCTCTCCTTTCAGTGAATCAACTAGATTCAAAGCATCTATGAAGCGTTGTAGATTTTCGGCCTTTCCATCAAACTCTGGTAAGAGCGATGAGGCTAGTTCAAGAAATTCTACTGCTGTTTGAGCCATGTTGGTTATATCAACAGTTTCAGGCTTTTCTTCTACTTCTTGTTTTTCTTCCTCTAAATCAGGAAGTTGAACTGTTGCTGGTGTATTTAGTGCGTTCGGGAGAAATATTTGAAAATTATGTCTCTCCGCAATGTACCTAATATTTTCACGCAGCCTTTTTAACACGTCATTTGTTTGTAACAAATGTAAATCGTCTAACCTACGCTGATTGATATTTACAACTTCGCGTAGTTTGTTATACGATTCTAACAAAAGTTGAACATGTTTTCTTTTTGTTTTATCTGATATCTGTGCACTTTTGTTAAGGCACTTGAATGATTTATCAAACTCAACTTGTTCTTGTTTGATTATAGAACGAATTTCATTCCATTCCATATCATTTTATTAATTGTATATTACTTATACTAGTAGTGTTAATAATTATAGGCAATCTATAATAGAATACATATACATTTCCCTGTATTCATCTATTAAAAAAAATATTTTTTTTCTTATTTTATTAATATTCTTATTTGGATAACATTTTTGTTTAACAATTTTATGTGTATGTATTATTTTAGATCTTATCCAGATCATTAGCACGGCTTATGGCTCTTTTCGTTACACACTTGTTGTGTAACAGATATGCTTTACAGATAATATATCCACACAAAATAATGACTATTATTAATAACAGAGTATTAGTTAGATGATTCTATTTTGTTTATTACATTTGCAGTGGAATCCACGGTCTTTGTATCAATAAGGCCCATTTTGGCAGTTATTTCGTATATATTATCAACTTTGCTTATTTTATTATTAAACATTAGCTTTTTTTTTTACTTTTATTATTTTTTTTTTTTTTCTCTTGTTTAGTAATTGAAATTCATAATTTTTTCACAATATATGCTCTTTGTTTCCGACACGCTCACTTTGTTTTTGTTTTTATACTATATATATATACTTTAATATTTAAAAATACATTTTTTAAAAATTAATTTTTTGTAATCTTTCATTAAGGCTAGGTTACCCCTGATTATTTTCAAAAAATCGAAAAATTTTTTTATGCATAAATTGTTAGTAAATAGTCGTAGAAGTAATATAGAATTAGTTTGAAAGGTCGGCACTACCGAGAAGTAGGTAGAATAGAGCAGGGACCGGTGCGCGCCAAGGGGTAAATCATGACGTATAAAAACTTTGAATGCGATTATCTCAAAACAACGTTTTTTCACATGGATTCCACTCTCACGTCAAAACTATACCACTTATCAATATAATTCAAAAGGCATTTTATTTCTTAGATGTGTCGCTATGGCCGGAAGCAGAATCAGAAACATTTATTGTCATTTAAAAAAGTTATAAACAATTAAAAGTGAAAAATTGTAGTAAAAAAAATTCAAAAGTCCGCCATTTTGTTTTCTTTCATTAAAAATATTTGATTCTGATTCCGGCCATAACCAATTCAATACAGAACACGAAACCGTTTAATTTTTTGCATTCAGATAATTCGTTTTCGAGATATGATGGCATCCATTTACGAATCAGCCTTAATTCAGCAGCCATTTTGAAAGCCGCCATTTTGAAAAAAAAATAAAAAAATTTTTTTTTAGCAATTTAATATTTGTTCTTTCATGTGTAAAAAAATGGATTGAAAAATATATTTTTTACTATGAATTAATTTTATTTAAAGAATCAGACAAATCAGGGGTAACCTGGCCTAAAATGGTTTCAACAGATTTGGCGCAGCGAATTTCATTTGGTCTTCTTTATTCTCATACAAGACTTTTAGTTGTTTTCATTTTCATTTTTTTTTTTCGATTTTGGGTTTTACATTGTTCTTCCTACATGGTCGTATAGCTTTACAGGCTATACTTCTATTGAGCAGAGAAGGTTCCGCACAATTTCACAATTTTGTCTTTAATTATATTTTTAAATTTAAGGTAAAATTAACTGAAGTCATGTATTTCCTCGTCGTCTTCTGCAGCAACATCAGCTGATCGTCGCCGGTTGGCTTCGCTGATGCTTCCTCGTATGTGCAAAAGACGGCCTGTCTTTCGCACTTGTTGTTTTATCTGCTACTGTTGTTGTATTACCTCGGTTGCATAAAAGGCGGCCTGCCTTTCACGCTTGTTGATCGGTTCGTCTTTGTAGCTGAGTACATGTGTACTTGCTCTGCTTGCTTTCCAGTGGTCCTGGGCAGTCAGCTGGACACTCCGGTTTCTTCTTGGGCAGCTCCTTCTTTTTTGGTGGAATAATTTTGTTATTTTGATGTACAATTTTAATATTTGAGTGAGTAGGAGTTTTATCTGGCTTTTTAATATTAAGACTTGACTTTAAAAAGTCAAGCTCTTCTTGCAGCTTTTGGGCTGTTGCCCATGGGGGAGGAGTGTTGCTTGAGTATAATAGCCACTTTACGTGTGCTATTCTCTTTTTATTTTATTTATTTATTACTCCCCCTCTGCGTGCCATACTCTTACTATTCACTCAGATCTTAACATCGCTTTGGTCCAGTCCATATAGTTGTTTTTAGACCCCGTACTCTTAAAAAGAGTATGGGGGTCTATTAGGTTTGTCAGAAGCCAAATGTGCGTAACAGGCAGAAGGAAGCTTTTCCGACCCCATAAAGTATATATATTCTTGATCAGCATCAACAGCCGAGTCGATATAGCCATGTCCGTCTGTCCGTCTGTCCGTCCGTCTGTATGAACACCTGGATCTTTTAAACTACAAGAGCTGGAACCACCAAATTTGTAAAAAAAGTTCAGTAACTTTCGCGAGCAGATCAAGTTTATTTCAAATCAGTGCCACGCCCCCTACCGCCCCCGCAATAAGCAAAAAACCAAAGACACCTCGAAAAAAATTGATGTTTTCCGCGAATATCTCCGTAACTATGGCACTTACGACCACCAATTTGGGTACGCAGGTTCCTAGGGACAGCATAAATGCAGTGCCATTAAAATTTTTTTGCTGCCACGCCCCCTTTTTCCACAAGAAAAAAAATAAAATTTTCAATTTCGATGCCGTTTTTAAGGCATTTGTCCTCATCGTAAAGTGTTGTAATTTAAGATTCGTTTAAAGACAAATTATATCAAACTACCCTGAAAGTTGCATAAAAATCCAACTATAAACAACTGAGCAATTAAACAACAAAGTAGCCCATGAAGCGCGTTGTGAATGCACGTGGTGAAAAGAAAAGAGATAACTGTATGTGTATATATACATTAGCCGCAATAGTTTACAAAGTGAGCGTGGTCCGGGTGGGCAACGCACTTCTTTGTAAACACAAGACCTGCGGTTCGAACCCCGGCACGGACTCAGAAAATAAATTTTTTTTTTTTTTTTTTTTTTTTTTATTATTTAGCACTATTATATCTTAATGAAAATAATCGGAACCGTTTCATAAGAAGGGGTTGGTGCAATTAGTAGTGTTGCGGCGTGTTCTGCAAGTTGAGTATAAGTTCGCATGTAAATGAAAATAATCGGATCTCTGTCTAATGTGGGGCGTGGTGCTACTGATAAGGTTGTGACGCGTTATGCAAGCTGCGTATATGTTCGCAGGTTCAATTCCCGACAGTGGAATTTACTTTTTTAAATTTCAAACAAAAATGTAAATAAAGAATTTTAACTGGTGCAACAGCCAATGGTCTGCGGTTCGAACCCTGCACAGACCCAGAAATTTAGTTATTTTTTTATTTTTTAAATAACTACATTATTATATGTAAATGAAAATAATCAAATTTCTGCCAAATGAATGGTGTTGTGTAACTAGTAGGGGTGCAGCATGATATGGAACTTGCGTCAGTAAGCGCGGGTTCGAATCCCATCAGTGACTGATTCAAATTTTTTTTTTCAATTTAATTTTAAAACTTAAATTTTAAATTACAGTCGTATTCAAATATTAATTTCGAATACAAGGAGAGTACGGGGTCTTTTACAGTCGGCGCGCTCGACTGTAGCCTTTCTTACTTGTTGTAGTTGTGGTTGTAGCTGCTGCCTTCTCCTGAGCGGACTTTTGATTTCCCCGAAGTCTGCAGGTCTTTGTGTTTTGCTGTATTTTTGTGCTTTAACTTGTGCAACAGCCAATGGTCTGCGGTTCGAACCCGGAACAGACCCAGAAATTTATTTTTTAAATAACTGCATTATTATATATAAATGAAAATAATCAGATTTATGACAAATGAATGATGTGGTGCAACTAGTAGGGTTGGAACTTGCGTCAGTAAGCGCGGGTTCGAATCCCATCAGTGACTGATTTAAATTTCTTTTAAAATTTAATTTTAAAACTTTAATTTTAAATTACAGTCGTATTCAAATATTAATTTCGAATACATGGAGAGTACGGGGCGCGCTCGACTTTAGCCTTTCTTACTTGTTTAAATTTCAATAAACAATGTAAATATACAATATTAACTGGTGCAACAGGGTTGGGTTGCGATTAGTCGTTTGTTTCTAAGCCAATGGTTCGAACCCGGCACAGACTCAGAAATTAAAATTTTTTTAAAAATATTTTATGTATATTTTTTTATATGTATATGAAAATAATCGGGTTGATTTCAAATGCATGGAGTGGCGCAACTAGTAGGGTTGCAGCATGTTCTGGAACCTGAGTCTGATAGCGGGGGTTCGATTCCCATCAGTGACTTGATATACAATTTTTTTTTTTTTTAATTTAATTTTAAAACATAAATTTTAAATTACAGTCGTATTCAAATATTAATTTCGAATACAAGGAGAGTACGGGGTCTTTTAAAGTCGGCGCGCTCGACTGTGGGCTTTCTTACTTGTTTAATGCAATGCCATTTAAAAGTGAAAATGTTGTCCATTCATTACTAATCTGATGAAAAGATTTGTTCTTCTTGGTCCGAGGCTCCTTGATGATAATTTTCGGATGTTTCCATCTTAGAGTGACCACTGGTACTTTCTCTCTGTCTCTTGACTTGAGGATTCGGGGGTCTTTGGGTTTGGTTTTGGTAATTCAGTTGGTTTTGTGATCTAGCTTGATCAAGACTTTGTTTGAATTCTTTATATAATGCTTGACTATTTTTAGCATTTTCTTTTGGTTAGCTATTTGGGCTTGAATTGTTTGCATAATTAGGACTTGGATAATAATTTTGACTATTTCACTTTTTACGATTATCATTGTTTGTTGTTGTTTGGGAATAGCGATTCTGGGGAATTGTTTATGATATTTGATAAGTTCGTGGGAAGCCAGAATTGTTATTGTCACCATTTGATTATTTTATAATGTTTACTTCAATTCTGTGGGAGAGAAATGATAGAAATGATAGGTGTGAGCTTATGCGTAGTGTATGGGTACATATATGTCTACATATGTCACTATATTCTTGTTTTCTTGTTCTTAAAGAACTTTTTAATACTGGCGAATATCGCTACGTACTACAAAATTCCCTATATTCTACAAAATTCCTTACACACTACAAAAGTTCCTGTTAGTTGACACATTAGCCAATGTGTAACAGTGGATCACCGGCCGGGAGTATGGTAAGTGGCCACACCGGCCGGGAGCATCTTAAGTGGCCATACCGGCCTATTTGTAATGAGAGACATGCAGACCGCTGGAGGGAAACCCAAACAAGGATCAACACCATCTGCACGCACCCGTCGTGACCCTTTTTCTAATTATAGATCTACCCATGCGCAGACATCGTATTACCATCTGGTGTAAACTGATGTAGGCGCACTTGTATCCTTAAGTTTTAATCGTTACCACATGTTTGTTAGTTCTAAGATACTCACCCTATGTAATATTTGATCCTTAGACTGTAAGCAAAAGGGTATATAAGCCCATACATTGCTCCAATAAAATCAGTACTCAAGAAACATTCTTAGCGTGCAATACACTCTCTGAACATTCTGATACTCATCCGAATAACTGGCTCAAAGTGCTAGGTATTTGAAAAACCCTCTGGTCTTACTCAAAGTGTAAGAACAGAAAACTCACTGACAAGTGAACATTTGGTGACCCCGACGTGATGGTGACCCCGACTATTTAGAGACCCAGTCAAATCTGATTTCCCCCACCAGTGGTAAGAATCAGACAAGACTAATACGGACTTAACTTAGGTCAAATCAGAATCCCCCACCAGTGGTAAGATTCCGAAGAGACAAGGACAATTGACAACTACAAATTTAGTTAGGAGCTGAAAAATACATAGAAACAATCTGCGAGATTATTGGAGCAATCTCATAGATCTCTCAAAAATTGTAATTTACGCTAATCTTTAAGAAAAGTGTTACACTGGGTAACAACTTAAAGATTACAAATTACAACAGGATTTGGAACTACCACAATTTGGATTCTAAATATTTTGGTTAAATTGTTTAACCAGGAACACTCGACCATTAAATTAAACAAGAGTTTATTAGTGTATATCGACCACTTCAAGGGTGTGAGTAGAGGCATATCCAGCTACTTGCAAATCAATTATCCTCCAACGGGTCTATACACTAAGACAACGAACTTGTAGACATCATGGCTACCAACTCAAAATTGGAAACGATCTTAGACGATCAAGCCAAAATTGGCGAGCAGATACAGGCGTTCATTAGGAATTACAAAAAGGATTCGACTGAACGAAAGCAAAGGACTTCCTATTACACTAATAAGAAAAATCAGTTAGCTAATTTATGGAATGTCTTCATGGACGGTAATGCCCAAGTTGAAAGCTTGACTGGAGATACACCAATAAAGCATCAATATTTTGAAACCAACTACTTCTTGAACATAAAAGAAATAGTTGAAAAATGTATGAGAGAATTCAACGCGAATTCAAATAATTCAAGTCGCATTGAGCCTCTCATGCGGCAACAAAATGCTATGCTGAGTTCATTATCTAGAATAATGAATCAGATCTCGTACACGTCTCATAAACAAGTTATAGAGAACTTATGGAATCAGATCACATCGATTCACTATGAGATTTATCGGGAGTTTGAAAATCCCACAGATTTGGGCTATAGCTTGGAAAATTTTACTTCAGCAGAAACAGCTGTTTTACGAGTTCAAGCGGCAAACAGTGCTGAGGCAACGAACACAGCAGTACAGGGCAATCAAAATGCAGCGTTGCAACTACCAAAAGTCGCTATACCCAAATTTGATGGCGACTATTTGAAATGGCAACAGTTCCATGACTTATTCTTAAAAATGATTCATGAAACGTCATTACCTACAATTCAAAAGATGTGGTATTTAAAAGCTAATCTTTCTGGAGAAGCTGAAAGATTAATTCGCCATTTGTCATTGACAGAGTCTAATTATGAGACTGCCTGGACAATGTTGCAGGATCGTTTTAATAATAAACGAGTCCTTTGCACAGCTATACTACAGAAATTGTTAGATCAACCTAACATTTCAAATGACGGAGAAGTAATTAAAAACTTTCATGATAACATTCATGAAAGTCTGGCTGCCCTCATAAATATAGGTGTCACAACGGACACCTGGGATCCACTCCTGCTGGTTATTTTGACAAAAAAGTTAGATCGGTTGAACCACACGCTCTATGAGCAATCTCTAAAAAATACAAGAGAGCTTCAGCCGGTCAAGGAATTTTTAGCGTTTCTGGAGCAGCGATTCTTAGCTTTGGAAGCTATTGGAGGAAAGACAGCAACCATAAAGGAAAAACATAGAACGTGCGCACAAACTTCAACAAACCGAACACCCACATGTCCATTCTGTCAGCAAGGTGGCCATAAGTTGTATGCCTGTGAAAAATTCAAATCACAGAAAGTCAACGAAAGATTGGAATGGGTGCAGAAGAAGAAAATCTGCATGAATTGTTTCGCCAATGACAATTGGGCCAAGTTCTGCAAAAGAAGTTGTTGCCTCAAATGCGACAAAAAACATCACACACTTTTGCATTTGGAAAACAATTTGAACAAGGCAGCTATAACATCAGTTTCCGCAAATCCGGAAAAAACGCGTGATTACGTGTTATTGGCAACAGCTCGGGTTATTATACAAGGAAACAATGGACAATTGGGTGAATTTCGAGCATTACTCGATTCCGGCTCGCAAGTCAACCTTGTGTCAGAAAGGGTGATTAAGCGACTATCATTAAAAACGACAGAGTCATCGTTGCGCATAGAGGGAATTGGAGGCCAACCCAAAACCAGCCGACAAAGGGTAAATGTCCTCATGAAATCAAGAAATAATGATTTCACGACGAGACTGGAGGCATTTGTATTGCCACACATCGTTGCTGATCAACCTACTCAGTACATTAAGGGATCGCAGTTGAAATTGCCTAATAATATAGTTTTGGCAGATCCAAATTTCAACAAACCAGGAAAAATCGACATCCTCCTCGGCGCGGAGCATTACTACTCCCTATTAATTCCAGAAGCGCAAAGGAAAAAGACGGGATTGCCGGCAATGCACAATACAGAACTTGGATGGGTTATAGCAGGAAAAATCAAAGCATCATCTAATAAGTCATCCACTTGTGCTGTTGCAACGTCAGAGGAAACACTGGACAAGGCCATCGAAAGACTCTGGCAGTTGGATGAAGTAAAACTAAGTAAGCCAGCGCAATCCCCGGAGCAGGAGAGATGTGAGAAGCATTTTCTGCAAAACATTCAGACAGCAGAAGATAACCGATTTATCGTAAGATTACCTTTCTCTGAAAACTCTTCAGAGCTGGGGGAGTCTTGCGAAATCGCTACACGACGTTTTCTAGCTCTGGAAAGAAGATTGGAACGTGAGCCAGAAACACAGAAGGGCTACAGAGAATTCATGGCTGAATACGAATCTCTAGGCCACATGAAGGAAGTAGGGAAACATCTGATTCCCAAAGCACATTACTTCATTCCGCATCATTGTGTATTGAGGCCAGAAAATACAACTACCAAATTACGGGTATTATTTGACGCATCAGCAAAAACATCGACGGGAAAGTCTTTAAATAGCATACTGCACGCTGGTCCGACAGTACAAAGCGACTTATTAGCCATTTTGCTACGCTTTCGTACTCATAAATACGTTTTCACCGCCGATATCGAGAAAATGTACCGTCAGGTTTGGATCAATCCCAAGGATCAATTCCACCAGATGATTGTTTGGAGACATCATCGAAACGAACCGTTAAAGTATTATCGGTTAAAAACAGTTACGTACGGTACAACCTCAGCACCGTACATGGCTACAAAATGTTTACAATATTTAGCAAAATTAAATAAAGCTAAATATAATCTCGGAGCGGAAACTCTGGAAAGGGACTTTTACGTAGATGACTGTTTGACTGGTGCTGATTCTTTGCCAGAAGTCATGCAAATGCAACAGGAGCTCAACACACTACTCAAATCAGCAGGCTTCAAACTTCGGAAGTGGTGTGCTAACAACACCAAAATAATGGAATCGATTCCCCAAGAAGATATCATAGCAAGCTATGATTTGACGGATGCGGTGGGAAATTGCAGCATTAAAACCCTAGGCATCGTCTGGATGCCCAAGAAGGATCAATTCTGCGGAAAGGCACCAGAACTGACAACAAGAAATGTAACAAAACGCATGGTAGCTTCTGAAAGTGTGCAGGTCTTCGATCCGCTAGGATTATTCGCTCCTATAACTGTGAGATCGAAGATATTTATGCAAGCACTATGGAAGGAAGCGATAGGATGGGATGATGTACTCCCATCACAGTTGCAACAGGAATGGCAAACATACAAGGAGGATCTTCAACTACTTAACGAAATAAAGATACCCAGAAACGTATACAATGGCCAGGTTCCGATATCAAAGGAAATCCATACGTTTGTGGATGCGTCAGAGAAGGCGTATGGAGCAGCCGTATATGTGCGAGCAGTACACAGAAACAAACGTGTGACTGTTCAACTATTATGCGCCAAGTCAAGAATAGCTCCCATTAAGCTGTCTACAATTCCACGACTGGAACTATGCGCAGCTTTAGTTGGAGCTGAGCTTGCGGAAAAGGTGAAGCTTGAACTCAATTTAGATGTAGCAACACCAATGTATTATTGGAGTGACTCAAAGGTGGTTTTATCTTGGATAAAGGCTCCGTCCTACAACTTCCACACATTTGTAGCGAATCGGATATCAAAAATTCAGGAGTTAACATTGCCACGACAATGGAGACACGTACCAAGTACTCAAAATCCCGCTGACGTCTTATCACGAGGAATATCGGCAGCTCAATTAAGGACCCATTCACTTTGGTTTTACGGTCCAATATATTTATCCGGGCCGTCATCCCAATGGCCAACCCAAAATGTTTCGATTCCATTGTCTACCTTGGAATCAAATTTGGAAAAAAGACAAAATTTGACTGTTGCAAGTACATCCATTGCCATAGGACAGGATTTGTATAACATGAAGCACAGCAACTCATTTAGTAAGCTTCAACGCATTATTGCATACATGCGTCGTTTCTGCCACGCAAAGAACAGAACAGCAACGACGCAGCTAAACTTTAATGAACTGGAAGAGGCGCGCATGTTTATTCTACGAAATGTACAACAAAATGCATTTCCTGAATATTACGACACGGTCAAGAAAGGAACTGTCTCGAAGGCCTGCCCGTTTGTGAGTCTAAACCCCATCATGAAGGATTCACTCATTGTAGTTGGTGGACGCTTGGAAAATTCTCGACTTCCTGAGACAGCAAAGCACCAAATCTTGTTGCCATACAATGATCCAATTGTAAAAATGATTGTTCAAGAAATTCATGTACAGAACATGCACTGCGCTCCTTTGGAACTTAGATCCATTTACCAACAAAATTACTGGATTTTAAATGGCACATCTCTTCCAAGAAGCATAGTGAGAAATTGCGTTCGGTGCCGAAGGTTCCAACCCTCCGGTTTACAACAAATGATGGGAGTCCTACCCTCAGCGAGAGTAACTCCATCAAAACCGTTTTCACACAGCGGAGTGGATTACTGTGGACCTTTCTGGATCCATCATAAGGTCAGAGGAAAGAAACCTGACAAGGCATATATAGCAGTATTCGTCTGTTTCGCATCAAAGGCAGTACACCTGGAGTTGGTCAATGATTTGACAACAGCGGCTTTCATACGTGCACTCAAGCGTTTCTTGGCTCGTCGAGGAAGGATCGACACCGTGTATTGTGACAACGCAACAAACTTCGTAGGAGGTTGCAATCAGTTGAAGGAACTCAATGAAGCAATCTTATCCAGAAGGGCTAAGGATGAGATCACTGAGAGTTGCAATAAATTGAAAATCAATTTCAGTTTCATTCCACCACGTGCTCCTCACTTTGGAGGCTTATGGGAGGCAGCATTAAAGTCAGCAAAAGGCATTTTAAAAAGAAATGTGGAAACGGCATCACTCACGTTCGAAGAATTGAACACAGTGATTGCAGAAGTGGAAGCCATATTAAATTCGAGGCCACTGACACCACATTCATCGGATCCCAACGATCTAAAGGCGATCACACCAGGAGATATTCTAATCGGTGAGCCTTTAGTAAGCCAGGTACACTGCAAACCCACTAGCACCACAATCCGTCAACAATGGGACCATTCGTCAAAACTCCGACATAATTTTTGGACCCGATGGTCCTCGGAATATTTAAGTGGACTACAAAGGCGACATAAATGGCATTTACCTCTGCCTAATGTCAAGGAAGGAACACTGGTGTTAATCAAGGAAGATAACGTTCCCAGTATGCAATGGCCCATGGGTAAAATCATCAAGGTGTACTATGGATCAGACAATCTAGTGAGATGCGCAGATATCAAAACTCAAAAAGGTGTCATACAAAGAGAAATCCTCAAACTGTGCCCACTGCTGCCAGAAGACGAAATCATGGCAGAGTTACCTCAAAAACGGGCATCACCAGCAGAAGAAGACTCCACTCCCACCAAGAATAATAGTTCCAAAAAGCGCAAAACATCTGGACTACCATCATTAGCCACAACAATAATGGTAATGCTGATGATACTACCGCTGGCACTTGCAAAATCGGTAAACATAACGCAATTTGGAACAAAACCTGGGATATACTTCGAAAGGATAGGAACGAGTCGCTTCACCATATCCGAATGGAAGATCATTGCGTACTATGATCTAGCGCCATATTAGGAAGATATGAAACGGTTTTCAACTACAACAGAAAAAGTGGGTGAACTGTGCTCAAAATTACAGACCAGTTCGGCCTGTGAAACGATGTACCAGCATTTTAAACACATTGAACCCACCAGACAACGACGATCACCATTGGACATCATTGGAAACATTGCTAGCAGCCTATTTGGAGTGCTTGATTCAAGCTACGCAATAAAAATGGCTCAAATAATCGAGAAGGTGAAGGCAAACGAGAATTACATGTTGACATTACTGAAAAATCAAACATCAGTAATAGATGCAACTGTAAACATTTTGAAACGAAACGAAGGAACCATCTCGAAACGATTGGATTTGTTTGAGACACAAATAGTTTCCATGACCAATGAAAACAGCCGTCATTTGCTCTTCCAATGGTACATCACACTCACAACGCAACTCACTGTAATTGGCATAAATCTACAACGAATACAAACTGAAATTGTCAGCGTGTTAACAGACATTCGGCATAACAGCATAAGCCCATTGCTAATATCTCCACGGCAACTTGAAGAGCAATTGGAGTTTATGCAGACACATCTATCGGAAGGACAAGCACTCCCAGCTCATAAAAACAACATTGTCCAACTTTATAAATTGATGGAAGCCAAGGGAACAGTGATTGGACAGCATGTTATTTTCCAAATAACTTTGCCGTTACTGAGTATAGACAAGATGGAACTATACAACCTAGTTCCCATTCCAGTGAAGAGCAGTGATGGGATGCAACTAATAAAAATCGATCGGGCAGTAATTGGCGTAAATAGTCATCGAGATCAATTTGTCGGACTTTCACGCGACGATTTTTCAAGATGTTTCCATTTTAACACTGATGAACACATTTGTCACAACAAACAAGCCGTATTCTCCATGGATCAAAGCTGTGAGTTCCTTCTATTCAACGACAAAACATCACCGTTATGTCAAGTCACATACACCAACCAGACATTTTTATGGTTAAACATGGCATCTCACAACCAATGGATTTTTGCCACTCAAACCACGATGGACTTATCAGCTGTCTGCAAAAATCAGCCAGAGTTGATCAGCTTGCAAGGATCTGGTCTTTTAACTGCAGACTCCGATTGCATTATACGTAACGCAGTCATTAGCATAGTTACGCATAGCCTAACCACTAGTTCAACGAAAAACGCCTACATACGCTTTGGTAACTTTGACATAAATAATACAACACAGCCCACAGTTCAAACCAAAATGGACAAAATAAGGGACAATGAATTAGCAAGACTCCAATCAGAGCTGACGCCAGCCGAAAAAATGAAATTACCCTTCGACATTTCACCAACTCCACGTCATGAAATAATGTCCCACGTCACATTTGGAATAGTTATGCTAATATGCATAACTTACATCATAAGACGACACAGGAAAAACAGGAGAAATCAGACGACCAACAATCAACACGAAGAGATATCACTACCAGAGATTCGATCCCCCAAATCAACGGTGCAGCCAACTTCATCATCAGCCAAAGGTCCGGTTTCCACGTCCAACAAACCTTACTCAATTAATTGTTGAACTGCTGTTCAACGGCCGGGAGTATGTTAGTTGACACATTAGCCAATGTGTAACAGTGGATCACCGGCCGGGAGTATGGTAAGTGGCCACACCGGCCGGGAGCATCTTAAGTGGCCATACCGGCCTATTTGTAACGAGAGACATGCAGACCGCTGGAGGGAAACCCAAACAAGGATCAACACCATCTGCACGCACCCGTCGTGACCCTTTTTCTAATTATAGATCTACCCATGCGCAGACATCGTATTACCATCTGGTGTAAACTGATGTAGGCGCACTTGTATCCTTAAGTTTTAATCGTTACCACATGTTTGTTAGTTCTAAGATACTCACCCTATGTAATATTTGATCCTTAGACTGTAAGCAAAAGGGTATATAAGCCCATACATTGCTCCAATAAAATCAGTACTCAAGAAACATTCTTAGCGTGCAATACACTCTCTGAACATTCTGATACTCATCCGAATAACTGGCTCAAAGTGCTAGGTATTTGAAAAACCCTCTGGTCTTACTCAAAGTGTAAGAACAGAAAACTCACTGACAAGTGAACAGTTCCCTTAAACGCTACAAAAGTCCTTACAAACTACAAAATCTTTTCAACTGCTACCAAATTTCCGTACACACTACAAAACTCTCCTTAAGCACTACAAAATCTTCTTAACTGCTACAAAACTCCCTAAATTCTACAAAATTTACATACTACAAAAGTCTTCTTAAGTGATACAAAATTTCCTTAGTACTATATATGTAAGACGGGTTTGGAAACCCCGCCTTACACCCCCCCCCCCTTTCCTGACAGGATTACAGTCACGGCTCCTTCGGAAGTGATTGTAACCGGGAAGACCCGCTCCCCGTATGTGACACGGAATCTCGTCCTCCTGAACAGGACCGTCTCTGGGTCCAAAGAGATGTCTCGCGGCAGCAGCGTCCAGTCCGCAGATATTAGTCGCAATAGGTCCATTGCCGGTCCCTGGGATTCCCCAAATATGGCGTCTTGGTAAGTCGGGCGTCCACCCGATCTCCTGGTCGCCCAATTCGGCCATCAGTTCCGCCTCTGCCGAAGAGTCCAACAAGGGTTGCGTTTCCATAGCCATCAGCTCTGCTTCGGCCGACTGCGAGGTGTTGTTATTCGGGTCGCAGCTGCGGGCCTCCTTCCGGGTTTCGGAGGAGCCCAGTTACGCGGCGCTCGCAGCTGCGGCCGTTTGAAGTCGGGACTTCTTTCCGACGGAGTCGGGCATTTCCCTTGCCGTCCTCGGCGACGCTTCCTCCTCGGCTTCCGGGTCCTTGGATTCTCCACCACGCCCGGTAAGAATCTGATGCTGACTCGCGGGAACACACTCCCGGTGTCCACCTCCCAGTTCCTGTTCGCGAATGTTCGCCTGCACACCTGCGAACTCTCCTCGTCGCTGATCTTCCGCTCGTAATTTGCGACGTACTCTGCTCGGTTTTCCCGGCCCCGACGGTACCTTTGACGCGACGTCGTCCGAATATTCGTCGCTTGTGTGTAACGCAATGCCAAAGACGCTGTGATTGCTCTCTTCGTCTGGCGGTAGGCTGCTTCCTTCTCGGCCTGCGGCGACATTCACGTCCTCGCTGGCGACCCCAGCTGTCGGATCATCCGCCATTTCCTCCTCGGCCTCGGTCTGGGTCGGCGCCATTAGGGCTTGCAGGCGTTCCGGCGACTGTGGTACCTCATAGTGCGGAGGGGTTTGTCGCATCCCTGGCATGTGCACGTAGATGGTTGTCGCCCGACGCAGCTAAACTTTAATGAACTGGAAGAGGCGCGCATGTTTATTCTACGAAATGTACAACAAAATGCATTTCCTGAATATTACGACACGGTCAAGAAAGGAACTGTCTCGAAGGCCTGCCCGTTTGTGAGTCTAAACCCCATCATGAAGGATTCACTCATTGTAGTTGGTGGACGCTTGGAAAATTCTCGACTTCCTGAGACAGCAAAGCACCAAATCTTGTTGCCATACAATGATCCAATTGTAAAAATGATTGTTCAAGAAATTCATGTACAGAACATGCACTGCGCTCCTTTGGAACTTAGATCCATTTACCAACAAAATTACTGGATTTTAAATGGCACATCTCTTCCAAGAAGCATAGTGAGAAATTGCGTTCGGTGCCGAAGGTTCCAACCCTCCGGTTTACAAAAAATGATGGGAGTCCTACCCTCAGCGAGAGTAACTCCATCAAAACCGTTTTCACACAGCGGAGTGGATTACTGTGGACCTTTCTGGATCCATCATAAGGTCAGAGGAAAGAAACCTGACAAGGCATATATAGCAGTATTCGTCTGTTTCGCATCAAAGGCAGTACACCTGGAGTTGGTCAATGATTTGACAACAGCGGCTTTCATACGTGCACTCAAGCGTTTCTTGGCTCGTCGAGGAAGGATCGACACCGTGTATTGTGACAACGCAACAAACTTCGTAGGAGGTTGCAATCAGTTGAAGGAACTCAATGAAGCAATCTTATCCAGAAGGGCTAAGGATGAGATCACTGAGAGTTGCAATAAATTGAAAATCAATTTCAGTTTCATTCCACCACGTGCTCCTCACTTTGGAGGCTTATGGGAGGCAGCATTAAAGTCAGCAAAAGGCATTTTAAAAAGAAATGTGGAAACGGCATCACTCACGTTCGAAGAATTGAACACAGTGATTGCAGAAGTGGAAGCCATATTAAATTCGAAGCCACTGACACCACATTCATCGGATCCCAACGATCTAAAGGCGATCACACCAGGAGATATTCTAATCGGTGAGCCTTTAGTAAGCCAGGTACACTGCGAACCCACTAGCACCACAATCCGTCAACAATGGGACCATTCGTCAAAACTCCGACATAATTTTTGGACCCGATGGTCCTCGGAATATTTAAGTGGACTACAAAGGCGACATAAATGGCATTTACCTCTGCCTAATGTCAAGGAAGGAACACTGGTGTTAATCAAGGAAGATAACGTTCCCAGTATGCAATGGCCCATGGGTAAAATCATCAAGGTGTACTATGGATCAGACAATCTAGTGAGATGCGCAGATATCAAAACTCAAAAAGGTGTCATACAAAGAGAAATCCTCAAACTGTGCCCACTGCTGCCAGAAGACGAAATCATGGCAGAGTTACCTCAAAAACGGGCATCACCAGCAGAAGAAGACTCCACTCCCACCAAGAATAATAGTTCCAAAAAGCGCAAAACATCTGGACTACCATCATTAGCCACAACAATAATGATAATGCTGATGATACTACCGCTGGCACTTGCAAAATCGGTAAACATAACGCAATTTGGAACAAAACCTGGGATATACTTCGAAAGGATAGGAACGAGTCGCTTCACCATATCCGAATGGAAGATCATTGCGTACTATGATCTAGCGCCATATTGGGAAGATATGAAACGGTTTTCAACTACAACAGAAAAAGTGGGTGAACTGTGCTCAAAATTACAGACCAGTTCGGCCTGTGAAACGATGTACCAGCATTTTAAACACATTGAAGAGGAACTCAAGATGGAAAATGGATTCCTCAAACCCACCAGACAACGACGATCACCATTGGACATCATTGGAAACATTGCTAGCAGCCTATTTGGAGTGCTTGATTCAAGCTACGCAATAAAAATGGCTCAAATAATCGAGAAGGTGAAGGCAAACGAGAATTACATGTTGACATTACTGAAAAATCAAACATCAGTAATAGATGCAACTGTAAACATTTTGAAACGAAACGAAGGAACCATCTCGAAACGATTGGATTTGTTTGAGACACAAATAGTTTCCATGACCAATGAAAACAGCCGTCATTTGCTCTTCCAATGGTACATCACACTCACAACGCAACTCACTGTAATTGGCATAAATCTACAACGAATACAAACTGAAATTGTCAGCGTGTTAACAGACATTCGGCATAACAGCATAAGCCCATTGCTAATATCTCCACGGCAACTTGAAGAGCAATTGGAGTTTATGCAGACACATCTATCGGAAGGACAAGCACTCCCAGCTCATAAAAACAACATTGTCCAACTTTATAAATTGATGGAAGCCAAGGGAACAGTGATTGGACAGCATGTTATTTTCCAAATAACTTTGCCGTTACTGAGTATAGACAAGATGGAACTATACAACCTAGTTCCCATTCCAGTGAAGAGCAGTGATGGGATGCAACTAATAAAAATCGATCGGGCAGTAATTGGCGTAAATAGTCATCGAGATCAATTTGTCGGACTTTCACGCGACGATTTTTCAAGATGTTTCCATTTTAACACTGATGAACACATTTGTCACAACAAACAAGCCGTATTCTCCATGGATCAAAGCTGTGAGTTCCTTCTATTCAACGACAAAACATCACCGTTATGTCAAGTCACATACACCAACCAGACATTTTTATGGTTAAACATGGCATCTCACAACCAATGGATTTTTGCCACTCAAACCACGATGGACTTATCAGCTGTCTGCAAAAATCAGCCAGAGTTGATCAGCTTGCAAGGATCTGGTCTTTTAACTGCAGACTCCGATTGCATTATACGTAACGCAGTCATTAGCATAGTTACGCATAGCCTAACCACTAGTTCAACGAAAAACGCCTACATACGCTTTGGGAAATTTGACATAAATAATACAACACAGCCCACAGTTCAAACCAAAATGGACAAAATAAGGGACAATGAATTAGCAAGACTCCAATCAGAGCTGACGCCAGCCGAAAAAATGAAATTACCCTTCGACATTTCACCAACTCCACGTCATGAAATAATGTCCCACGTCACATTTGGAATAGTTATGCTAATATGCATAACTTACATCATAAGACGACACAGGAAAAACAGGAGAAATCAGACGACCAACAATCAACACGAAGAGATATCACTACCAGAGATTCGATCCCCCAAATCAACGGTGCAGCCAACTTCATCATCAGCCAAAGGTCCGGTTTCCACGTCCAACAAACCTTACTCAATTAATTGTTGAACTGCTGTTCAACGGCCGGGAGTATGTTAGTTGACACATTAGCCAATGTGTAACAGTGGATCACCGGCCGGGAGTATGGTAAGTGGCCACACCGGCCGGGAGCATCTTAAGTGGCCATACCGGCCTATTTGTAACGAGAGACATGCAGACCGCTGGAGGGAAACCCAAACAAGGATCAACACCATCTGCACGCACCCGTCGTGACCCTTTTTCTAATTATAGATCTACCCATGCGCAGACATCGTATTACCATCTGGTGTAAACTGATGTAGGCGCACTTGTATCCTTAAGTTTTAATCGTTACCACATGTTTGTTAGTTCTAAGATACTCACCCTATGTAATATTTGATCCTTAGACTGTAAGCAAAAGGGTATATAAGCCCATACATTGCTCCAATAAAATCAGTACTCAAGAAACATTCTTAGCGTGCAATACACTCTCTGAACATTCTGATACTCATCCGAATAACTGGCTCAAAGTGCTAGGTATTTGAAAAACCCTCTGGTCTTACTCAAAGTGTAAGAACAGAAAACTCACTGACAAGTGAACAGTTCCCTTAAACGCTACAAAAGTCCTTACAAACTACAAAATCTTTTCAACTGCTACCAAATTTCCGTACACACTACAAAACTCTCCTTAAGCACTACAAAATCTTCTTAACTGCTACAAAACTCCCTAAATTCTACAAAATTTACATACTACAAAAGTCTTCTTAAGTGATACAAAATTTCCTTAGTACTATATATGTAAGACGGGTTTGGAAACCCCGCCTTACACCCCCCCCCCCCCCTTTCCTGACAGGATTACAGTCACGGCTCCTTCGGAAGTGATTGTAACCGGGAAGACCCGCTCCCCGTATGTGACACGGAATCTCGTCCTCCTGAACAGGACCGTCTCTGGGTCCAAAGAGATGTCTCGCGGCAGCAGCGTCCAGTCCGCAGATATTAGTCGCAATAGGTCCATTGCCGGTCCCTGGGATTCCCCAAATATGGCGTCTTGGTAAGTCGGGCGTCCACCCGATCTCCTGGTCGCCCAATTCGGCCATCAGTTCCGCCTCTGCCGAAGAGTCCAACAAGGGTTGCGTTTCCATAGCCATCAGCTCTGCTTCGGCCGACTGCGAGGTGTTGTTATTCGGGTCGCAGCTGCGGGCCTCCTTCCGGGTTTCGGAGGAGCCCAGTTACGCGGCGCTCGCAGCTGCGGCCGTTTGAAGTCGGGACTTCTTTCCGACGGAGTCGGGCATTTCCCTTGCCGTCCTCGGCGACGCTTCCTCCTCGGCTTCCGGGTCCTTGGATTCTCCACCACGCCCGGTAAGAATCTGATGCTGACTCGCGGGAACACACTCCCGGTGTCCACCTCCCAGTTCCTGTTCGCGAATGTTCGCCTGCACACCTGCGAACTCTCCTCGTCGCTGATCTTCCGCTCGTAATTTGCGACGTACTCTGCTCGGGTTAGTGTTTCGGCCGGCCTCGGTTTTCCCGGCCCCGACGGTACCTTTGACGCGACGTCGTCCGAATATTCGTCGCTTGTGTGTAACGCAATGCCAAAGACGCTGTGATTGCTCTCTTCGTCTGGCGGTAGGCTGCTTCCTTCTCGGCCTGCGGCGACATTCACGTCCTCGCTGGCGACCCCAGCTGTCGGATCATCCGCCATTTCCTCCTCGGCCTCGGTCTGGGTCGGCGCCATTAGGGCTTGCAGGCGTTCCGGCGACTGTGGTACCTCATAGTGCGGAGGGGTTTGTCGCATCCCTGGCATGTGCACGTAGATGGTTGTCGCCCGTATCTCCATCATTTGCACCGCGTCTGCTAGGCGCTCGCAGGAGTACGACACCGACTCCATTATCGTGTGCCGGAACCCTGCGCCCTCGTCGCTCCCAAGGTCTTCGGCGCCATCGGGGCTCTCCTGTCCCCCGTGCGAGGCGTCGTCTTCCTCCCCAGACTCTCCATACCACTCGTGCTCGTGGCGCTCGTCCTCCGTTCCCTTCTTCCACTCACGCTCTCGACGTTCGTCTTCCCACTCCTCCTGCCATTCACGTTCTCGACGTTCCCGACGCTCGTCCTCCGATTCTTCCTGTTCGGACCACCGATCAGCTTGCCGGTGAGAGTAGAACGGACGGCCTAGTCGAGGGTCGCGTTGACGCTGCCCTTCCTCGCTAGGGCGCGGTTCGGTGGCGTCGCTTTACGTCGCGTCCATGACAGCCTCCTCCTCATCGCTGCTGATGATGATGTACTCTTCTTCCATCCTGATTCTAAATACGTGTGAAATCTTGGGGCGAAACAAAATATGTCATATTATTATAACTACCCTATCTGCTACCTTCCTACCAGTGCGACCATCGTGGCAACCTTACGATACTCTGATTACAATTTTTTATTAAATCTAATTTAGTTTCAACCCTCCCCCTCTTTTCTTTTGGTCACCCGATTCTTGCGCTCGCCCTCACGAGTGAGGACAACTATATCGTAGCTCCCATTGGGCAGATTGGTTAAAAAGACGCTCAAAATTTGAGCAAAAATGAAAAACGTATGGGTGGACCAAGCTAAATTAATCAAAGTCACACACAAAATGCATTTGTCGATAATATAATCATACTGACGAAGTTTCACCCAAATCGGAGCACTATAGCGTATAGCTCCCATAGGAACGATTGGCCAAAAATACACTCCACATTAAATTAGATTCGAAAACATTCGTGTTTATAAAACTCGCACATGATAAATTGGACAACAATATAAACATTTTGAAAAAGTTTCTCCAAATCGGTCTACTATGTGGTATAGTTACGAACATTCGGTCAAAATTATCCTATAAATATGAATTTGTATGAATTTGTGTTTACCAAGCTATTTTATTCATCACCTAAACAATTGTACCAATGTTACTAAAAATTTATGTTTTCTGCGAATATCTCCGTAACTATGGCACTTACGACCACCAATTTGGCAACGCAGGTTCCTAGGGACAGCATAAATGCAGTGCCATTAAAATTTTTTTGCTGCCACGCCCCCTTTTTCCACAAAAAAAAAAAAAAATTTCAATTTCGATGCCGTTTTTAAGGTATTTGTCCTCATCGTACAGGGTTGTAATTTAAGATTCGTTTAAAGACTAATCATATCAAACTATCCTGAAAGTTGCGTAAAAATTCAACTATAAACAACTGAGCAATTAGGTAACAAAGTCTCTTTTGAAGGGCATTGTCAATGCACGTGGTTGAAAGAAAAGAGATAACTATATGTTTATATATATATATATATATATATATTAGCCGGAGTTGTTTGCGACGAAAGCGTGGGTCAGGTAGTAAAGATGCCTGATATTATTTTTCACACTTGTATGTAAACAATGACATGCGGTTCGAACCGCCGTACAGACTCAGAAATTTTTTTTTTTTTTTTTTTTTTTTTTTACTTATTATATAACAGCATTATTATATGTAAATGATAATGATAGAGTCGCGGCGTGTTCTGCATTTTGCGCATAAGTTCGCAGTTTTAATTCCCGACAGCGAAATTTGTTAATCTACTTTATACAAATTTCAACCAAAAATGTAAATATACAATATTAATTGGTGCAACAGGGCATGGTTTCGGTCAGTCGTTTGGTGTATAAAATGTATAAATGTAATTTATGTGCACGTGGTTGAAAGAAAAGAGATAACTCTATGTTTACAAATACCAAACAGAGTGTGGCCTAGGTGGTAGAGATGCCAGCAATCACTTTTTGTATTTGTTTCTAAACCAATGGTCTGCGGTTCGAACCCAGCAAATATCCAGAAATTTAATTTTTTTTTTATATCAGTACATTATTATATATAAATGAAAATAATCGGGTTTGTGCCAAATGAATTATGTGGTAGGGTTGCAGCATGTTATGGAACTTGCGCCAGTAAGCGCGGGTTCGAATCCCATCAGTGACTTGATTTACAATTTTTTTTTAATTTAATTTTAAAACCTAAATGTTAAATTACAGTCGTATTTAAATATTAATTTCGAACACAAGGAGAATACGGGGTCTTTTACAGTCGGCGCGCTCGACTGCAGCCTTTCTTACTTGTTCTGAACTCAAATTTGGTGTCCTTCCGGATCATATCCGACAAAGACTTAGCAACAATTGCATATCTTTCGAGAAACTTTCTAAGATATAATTGTAGTCAAAAAAATCTTTTAACCGCTTTTATGCCTCTAGTCACTGAAAAATTCTACTGATTAGTTTTTTCATCGCTTGGCTTAATAGTATTATTCTCAATAATATAACCTGAAAAGTTTACTTTCTTCTTTAATGACACCCTCTTTAATGTGAATACTCGGAATGATTACATCATCCATGTACACTTCGACATCATTACTTTTCACCAAGTCTCGCAGTTTGATATTCCAAATGGTACCAAAAGAAAATCGTACTGTCCGTTTTGCGTTAAAGAAGAAGTATATTTCTGTGATAGGTGATAGAATTCGTTAGTTAAGTCTAATGTCGTGAAAACTTTAGCGAGCTGAAGTTTTTTCAACACTGTTTCCATTTCAGCCTTACAAAAACTATCTCGAATATTTTTAGACCCCGTACTCTTTAAAAAATAGTATAGGGGTCTATTAGGTTTGTCAGAAGCGAAATGTGCGTAACAGGCAGAAGGATCTTGATCAGCATCAACATCCGAGTCGATATAGCAATGTCCGTCTGTCCGTCTGTCTGTCCGTCTGTATGAACACCTGGATCTTTTAAACTACAAGAGCTAGAGACACCAAATTTGTAAATAAAAGTCCGTCTATAATGTACGCAGATCAAGTTTATTTCAAATCAGGGCCACGCCCCCTACCGCCCCCGCAATAAGCAAAAAACTAGACACACCTCGGAAAAAATCGATGTTTTCTGCGAATATCTCCGTAACCGTGGCACTCAGGAACACCAATTCTGGTACGCAGGTTCCTAGAAACAGCACAAATGCAACGTCATTAAAAGTTTTGGCCTGCCACGCCCCCTTTTCCCACAAGAACTAAAAAACTTTTTAAAATTTACATGCCGTTTTTAAAGCATTTGCTAATATATTACAGTATTGTAATTAAAAAATTTGTTTAAAGACTAATTATATCAAACTACCCTGAAAGTTGCATAAAAATCCAACTATAAACAACTGAGCAATTAGGTAACAAATTATCAATTGAAGCGCGTTGTGAATGCACGTGGTTGAAAGAAAAGAGATAACACTATGTTTATCTATACATTAGCCGCAGGATGCGTGGCCCAGGTAGTAGAGACTCCTTGTGTGTAAACACAAGACCTGCGGTTCGAACCCCGGCACAGACTCGGAAATTAAGTTTTTTTTTTTTATTTGTTATTAACAACATTATTATATGTAAATGAAAATAATTGGACATGTATCAAATGTGGGGCGTGGTGCTACTGATAGGGTTGAGACGTGATCTGCAGGTTGCGTATAAGTTCGCAGGTTCAATTCCCGAAAGTGGAATTTGTTAATATACTTTTTTAAATTATAAACAAAAATGTAAATATACAATATTAACTGGTGCAACAGTGTAGGGTTACAGTTAGTCGTTAGGCGTTTACTTTGTAAAATTGAATAAATGTAATTTATGCGCACTTGGTTGAAAGTAAAGAGATAACTCTATGTTCACTTATATTAGTCAAGACAGTAACCAAACGGAGTGTGGCCTAGGTGAAGGTGGTATTTCTTTCTAAACCAATGGTCTGCGGTTTAAACCCGGAACTAACCCATTGATTTATTTTATTTTTAGACCCCGTACTCTTAAAAAAAGTATAGGGGTCTATTAGGTTTGTCAGAAGCCAAATGTGCGTAACAGGCAGAAGGAAGCTTTTCCGACCCCATAAAGTATATATATTCTTGATCAGCATCAACAGCCGAGTCGATATAGCCATGTCCGTCTGTCCGTCTGTCCGTCTGTCCGTCCGTCTGTATGAACACCTGGATCTTTTAAACTACAAGAGCTGGAACCACCAAATTTGTAATAAAAATTCAGTAACTTTCGCGAGCAGATCAAGTTTATTTCAAATCAGTGCCACGCCCCCTACTGCCCCCGCAATAAGCAAAAAACCAAAGACACCTCGAAAAAAATTGATGTTTTCCGCGAATATCTCCGTAACTATGGCACTTACGACCACCAATTTGGGTACGCAGGTTCCTAGGGACAGCATAAATGCAGTGCCATTAAATTTTTTTTGCTGCCACGCCCCCTTTTTCCACAAGAAAAAAAATAAAATTTTCAATTTCGATGCCGTTTTTAAGGCATTTGTCCTCATCGTACAGTGTTGTAATTTAAGATTCGTTTAAAGACAAATTATATCAAACTACCCTGAAAGTTGCATAAAAATCCAACTATAAACAACTGAGCAATTAGGTAACAAAGTGTCACTTGAAGCGCATTGTCAATGCACGTGGTTGAAAGAAAAGAGATAACTGTATGTTTATACATACATTAGCCGCAGTAGTTTGCAAAGAGAGCGTGGTCCGGGTGGGCCACGCACTTGCTTGTAAACACAAGACCTACGGTTCGAACCCCGGCACAGACTCAGAAATTAAAATTCTTTTTTTTTAAATTTTATAATTTAGCACTATTATATCTTAATGAAAATAATCGGAGCCGTCTCACAAGGAGGTGGTGGTGCAATTAGTAGCGTTGCGGCGTGTTCTGCATAAGTTGAGTATAATTTGGCAGGTTCAATTCCCGACAGTAAAATTTTCTAATATACTTTTTTAAATTTCAAAAAAAAGTGTAAATGTACAATATTAACTGGTGCAACAGGGTTGGGTTGCGGTTAGTCGTTTGTTTCTAAACCAATGGTCTGTGGTTCGAGCCCGGCACAGACCCAGAAATTTAATTATTTTTTTAATTTTTAAATAACTACATTATTATATATAAATGAAAGTAATCGGATCTCTGTTTAATGTGGGGCGTGGTGCGACTGATAGGGTTGCGGCGCGTTATGCATCCTGCGTAGGTTCAAGTCCCGACAGTGGAGCTTATTAATATACTTTTTTAAATTTCAAACAAAAATGTAAATGAAGAATTTTATCTGGTGCAACAGCCAATGGTCTGCGGTTCGAACCCAGCACAGACCCAGAAATTTAATTATTTTTTTAATTTTTAAATAACTACATTATTATATATAAATGAAAATAATCAAATTTCTGCATGGTGTGGTGTAGCTAGTAGGGTTGCAGCATGATGTGGAACTTGCGTCAGTAAGCGCGGGTTCGAATCTCATCAGTGACCAAATCAAATTTTTTTTTTAAATTTAATTTTAAAACTTAAATTTTAAATTACAACCGTATTCAAATATTAATTTCGAATACAAGGAGAGTACGGGGTCTTTTACAGTCGGCGCGCTCGACTGTAGCCTTTCTTACTTGTTTTTATACTCTCTGCAAGAGTATATTGGGTTTGTGCAAATGTATGTAACAGGCAGAAGGAGGCGTGGCAGACCCCATAAAGTATATATATTCTTGATGAGCATCACAAGCCGAGTCGATATAGCCATGTCCGTCTGTCCGTCTGTCTGTCTGTCCGTCTGTCCGTATGAACACACAGATTTCAAAGATGGTAAAAGCTACAAATTCGAGTTTGGTCTCTATCGACTAGATATTTAGTCAGTCAATACAAGAATCTTTTTTTTTTTTGATGCCACGCCCCATTTGCCCACAATCAGCAAAAAACTAGACATACCTCGGAAAAAATAGATGTTTAAAGCGAAAATCTCAGTAACTACGGTACTTAGGAATACCCATTTTGGTATGCAGGTTACTAGAGACAGTATAAATGCATTGCCATTCAAAATTTTTGGCTGCCACGCCCCCTTATGCCTCCAGAAAAAAAAAAAATTTTCAAATTTGCATGCCGTTTTAATGGCATTTGTTCTTATCGTAGAGTATTTATATTTTTATGATTCCTTTGAAGACAAATTATATCAAACTATGCTAAAAGTTGCATAAAAATCCAACAATAAACAACAGAGATACTGATTATAAAGTTAATATTTAAGTCAATGCATCAGTGCGAGCGCGACAGAAACACACAGGCATATATTTGAACTATTTTGATGTATGTGTGGCGGCAATAGTATACATACACACATATATACATATATATGTGCATAAATATAACGTCATTTTGTATGTGCATGCAGACAAACATATGTATGTTCGATTATAAGTTGTCTTTTTTGTTGTAAGTTGTTCTAATAGAAGAACTATCTAATTGTGAATAAAAGCAGAGAGTATTATACGGTCGGACTCGTTCGACTGTACTTTTCTTACTTGTTTTTTTATATATAACTACATTAAAATATATAAATGAAAATAATCGTATTTGTGCAAAATGAATGGTGTGTTGCAATTAGTAGGGTTGCAGCGTGTTATGGAACTTGCGTCAGTTAGCGCGGGTTCGAATCCCATCATTGACTTGACTTAAAATTTTTTTGTTTATTTTATTTTAAAACTTAAATTTTAAATTATATCGCATTCAAATATTAATTTCGAATACAAGGAGAGTACGGGGTCTTTTACAGTCGGCGCGCTCGACTGTAGCCTTTCTTACTTGTTTTGTTTTAACGTGTTCTAATACAAGACATATCTATTGTAATATCCGGATACCGATTTAAGCATTATAATTGGGAATAAAAGCAGAGAGTATTATACGGTCGGGCGTGTTCGACTGTACTTTTCTTTCTTTTTTAAATTTCAAACAAAAATGTAAATAAAGAATTTTAACTGGTGCAACAGCCAATGGTCTGCGGTTCGAACCCGGCACAGACCTAGAAATTTAATTTCTTTTTATTTTTTAAATAACTACATTATTATATATAAATGAAAATAATCAGACTTCTTCCAAATGAATGGTGTGGTGTAACTAGTAGGGTTATAGCATGATATGGAACTTGCGTCAGTAAGCGCGGGTTCGAATTCCATCAGTGACTGATTCAAAATTTTTTTTTTAATTTAATTTTAAAACTTAAATTTTAAATTACAGTCGTATTCAAATATTAATTTCGAATACAAGGAGAGTACGGGGTCTTTTACAGTCGGCGCGCTCGACTGTAGCCTTTCTTACTTGTTTTCGTTAAGTTTTCTGTAGTCACAACAAATACGACTAGTTAAAATAGTCCTTCTCAACCTATCTTCAATATATTTAACCTACTAGTCCAGTTAAATATGTTTCCCGAAGACTAAACGACAATTTTCCAATGTTTAAGACAAGACTTTTAAAATCGAAACTGGATACTGATGTACTTTAACTCAAGACCTGAAGATGTGAGTATGCTTAATGGCTTTAACAAAACTTTCTCTTTAACAATATGCGCGTCTAATTCAGTATATCTTTTAGCTTCCACCTTTACTGTGCAATCTGCAGCTCGATATAGCCATGTTCGCCTGACCGTCTCTCCGTCTGTATGAACAAACAGATTTCAGAGATGGTAGAAGCTAAAAGTTCGAATTAGGTCTCTATCGACTCGATACTTAGTCAGTCAATACAAGAATCTTTTTTCTTTAATGCCACGCCCCATTCGCCCACAATGAGCAAAAAACTAGACATACCTCGGAAAAATGTGTTATTTTTGACGAATATCTCAGTAAATATGGCACTAAGGAATACCAAAATACAAAAACTACAACATTTTGGGCTGCCACACCCCCTTTTTCCGTAAGAAATAAATTACTTTTTAAATTTGCATGCCGTTTTTAAGACATTTGCTCTTATCGTACAGTGTTGTTATTTATGATTCGTTTGAATCGGACCATAAAAACAAAAAAGAAAAGAAGCAACAAAGTTTTTATTTGAGCGCAATGTCATGAGTGGGAGAAAGACATTGCTAGCCGTGTCGACCAATATACTATTGGCATACACACATTTGTGTGTGCATACATATAACGTCAAACGAATCTGTATTTGCATATAGACAAACATATGTGTGTTCGATTGTACGTATTTTTTTTTTTGCTTTGACGTGTTCTAATATAAGAACTATCTATTTTAATATCCGGATACCGATTTTAACATTATAATTGGGAATAAAAGCAGAGAGTATTAAACGGTCGGGCGCGTTCGACTGTACTTGACTTACTTGTTATACTCTCTGCAAAGTATGTAACAGGCAGAAGGAGGCGTGGCAGACCATAAAGTATATATATTCTTGATCAGCGTCACAAACCGAGTCGATATAGCCATGTCCGTCTGTCCATCTGTCTGTCTGTCCGTATGAACACACAGATTTCAGAAATGGTAAGAGTTACAAGTTCAAATTTGGTCACTATGGACTCGATCATTAGTCAGTCAATACAAGAATCTTTTTTATTCTCGATGCCATGCCCCATTCGTCTACAATGAGCCAAAAACCCGACACACCTCGGAAAAAATCGATGTTTTTGGCGAATATCACAGTAACTGTGGCACTTAGGAGCACTCATTTCGGTACACGTGTTTCTAGAGACCGCATAAATGCAATAACATCAAAGGTTTTGGGCTGCCACGCCCCCTTTTTCCGCAAGAAAGAAAACAAATTTTCAAACTTGCATGCCGTTTTTAAAGCATTTGTTCTTATCGTACAGTGTTGTTATTTATGATTCGTTTGAAGACGAATCATGTTAAGCTCTCCTGAAAGTTTCAAAGGAATCCGACCATTAACAAAAAAGAAAATAAGCAACACAATTTTTATTTGAGCAATGCCATGAGTGCGAGAGAGATAGCGCTAGGTGTTGGGAATAAAAGCAGAGAGTATTATACGGTCGGACGTGTTCGACTGCACATTTCTTACTTGTTATCTACTTTCTAATTTTTCTTACTTGTTTTTCAACAAAATAATTTCATATATTAAAATCGGCCAGATCGGATGAATATATCATATAGGTCCCATAGGAACAATCGGTTCGAAAAAAATTGTTTTCTGAGCTATCTTAACTAATTTCAGCCTCTTTGTATTTAGTACTTAATCCCATATGCAAACCAAATTTCATATAGCTGTCATAGAAACAATCGGCTAAAAATGCTGAAAATGCTTAGTATGAAAATTTTCAGTGAACGATTTGAACCAAATTCTCGTAATATGCATTCTTTACCTTTTTCCATTAGCTGACCAAATTTTAGCTGCCATAGGAACAATCGGTTGAAATACTTAGTATGTAAATTTCCAATGTCTATTGCAAGGGTATTTTCTCTTCGGCTAAACATGTAAGAAAGGCTGCAGTCGAGCACGCCGACTGTAAAAGTCCTCGTACTCTCCTTGCATTCTAAATTTATATTTGAATATGACTGTAATTTAAAATTTAAGTTTGAAAATTAAATTAAAAAAAAAAAATTTTAAATCAAGTCACTGAAGGGAATCGAGCCCGCGCTCTCAGACGCAGTATCCAGAACATGCCGCAACCCTACTAAGTACACCACACCATTCATTTGGCAGAAATTTGATTGTTTTCATTTACATATAATAATGTTGTTATATAAATTATACAAAAACAAGTAAAAAAGGCTACAGTCGAGCGCGCCGACTGTAAAAGACCCCTTACTCTCCTTGTATTCGAAATTAATATTTGAATACGGCTGTAGTTTAAAATTTAAGTTTTAAAATTAAATTTAAAAAAAAAAATTTGAATCAGTCACTGATGGGATTCGAACCCGCGCTTACTGACACAAGTTCCATATCATGCTGCAACCCTACTAGTTACACCACACCATTCATTCGGCAGAAATATGATTATTTTCGTTTACATATAATAATGTAGTTATTTAAAAAATAAAAAAATAATTAAATTTGTGGGTCTGTGCCGGGTTCGAACAGCAGACCATTGGCTGTTGCACAAGTAAAAATTCTTTATTTACATTTTTGTTTAAATTTAAAAAAGTAAATTCGACTGTCGGGAATTGAACCTGCGAACTTATACTCAACTTGCAGAACACGCCGCAACACTACTAATTGCTCCAACCCCTTCTTACGAGACGGCTCCGATAATTTTCATTAATATAGTGCTAAATTATAAAAAAAAAAAAAAAAAAAAAAATTTAATTTCTGAGTCCGTGCGGGGTTCGAACCGCAGGTCTTGTGTTTACAAGTGCTAAAAATAATGACAAGCATGCCTACTACCTGGACCACGCTCGCTTTGCAAACTACTGCGGCTAATGTACATATAAACATACAGTTATCTATTTTCTTTCAACCACGTGCATTGGCACTGCGATTCAAGGGACACTTTGTTACCTAATTGCTCAGTTGTTTATAGTTGGATTTTTATGCAACTTTCAGGGTATTTTAATATGATTTGTCTTTAAACAAATTTTGAATTATAATACTGTACTATATTAGTAAATGCTTTAAAAACGTCATGTAAGATTTCAAAAGTTTTTTAGTTCGTGTGGGAAAGGGGGCGTGGCAGACCAAAATTTTTAATGACGTTGCGTTTGTGCTGTTTCTAGGAACCTGCGTACCAGAATTGATGTTCCTAAGTGCTATAGTTACGGAGATATTCCCCGAAAACATCAATTTTTTCCGAGGTGTGTCTAGTTCTTTGCTTATTGCGGGGGCGGTGGGGAACGTGTGTTGTATTGCAAAATTAAAAAAAAAAATTTTAATTAATTCACTGACTGGATTCGAACCCGAGCTTACTGCCTCAAGTTCCATTATATGCTGCAACCCTACAAGTTGCACCACACCACTCATTTGGCACATTTCATTTATATATAATAATGTAGTAATTTAAAAAATAAAAAGATTAAATTTCTGGGTCTGTGTCGGGTTCAAACCGCAGACCATTGGTTTAGAATCATATCTAAAAAGTGACACCTGGCATCTCTCCCACCTAGGCCGCACTCTGGTTGGTATTTGTTGTAACTAGTATAAGTAAACATAGAGTTATCTCTTTTCTTTCAACCATGTTACATTTATACAATTTTACAATATATACGCCTAACGACTAACCCAACCCTTCCCTGTTGCACCAGTTAATATTGTATATTTATATTTTTGTTGAAGTTTAAAAAAGTATATTAATAAATTTCACTGTCGGGAATTTAACCTGCGAACTTATACGCAATTAACAGAACACGCCGCAACCCTACCATTATCACCACGCCCCACATCTTACACAAATGTGATTGTTTTCATTTACATTGCACATTGGTAAAAATTAACATAAATTAAAATTTTTTTTGTTTACAAATCTGTTTTTTTTTCTTTGTTTCTAATTTAAAACATTCTAATAAGTGTCAAAATAATTTTTAAAAATTTGTAGGGAGGGCCCTTAATGTTTTACGGGTATTCAAAGTCAACTGTTGTAGGGTTGCATTAGTTATCAAAAAAACGCGGGAAAGCTTCTTCGACTTTCAAATTAAACAAAACAAAAGTATTTGCATTTGTGAAAAAGTTTTCTCATGGAAAAGATCCACGAAGGTATGTAAAATGAGTAAAATTGTGTAGATTTAGTAGTTTTTGTTATTTATTGTCCAATTGTCCAATGTGTTGCTATGTGTATTTCTAGATCAAAACTAAAACTTGTTCGTGTGTTTCGTCACTTCTAACTTTTGAACCGAGAAAGGTTAAGAAAAGGTTTACATAACAGGTTGTATACTAATCTTCGACTAATCAAATATTGAAAAGACTTCTTGCTCATATTTGCCCCTTTTCGAAATAATCGACATGTTGCAGTTACACACGAGTTCTGCCATTCCATTTTGCTGGAAGTGTGGAACAGCAACAGTCGTGAAGAAAACGATGTTCAAAACTATATTGTGCAGCAAATAGGTCAGGAAAATCTATCGGTGGATCAACAAAATGTAATTAAGCTTAAAGTGAAACAATTCGTCGGATCCATCAAGTTTAATTTGCCAAAATGCAATCGGATGCTGGAAGGCTTTAAAACAAAGCACCAACTTTGGCTGGACACAAGTATCAAAGTTACTTCGAGTGATAGACCACTTGAAAGAGCAGGTCGAAAGCATTTAAACTATAATGATGCAGGTCCTCGCTTAAAACGGAAATTGGCATCTGAACTTGCTTCACAGAACGACAACTCGACTCCTCTTTTAATACACGCCGCATTGCTTTCTTCAAAAAAATTAAAAGAGTCAGATACATCCTTTGTTCTGAAAAAAGCCTTGAGCAACGAGAATTTAAGTGAGATTAAAAAAAACTGGAGAAACGTGACCCATTACCACTAAGTGTTGATGAAGCATTAGCTTTTCTGATTGAAAACGGATTGACTAAACAGCAATACCTGAGCATCAAGGCCCTTAACAAACAGCAAGGATGTGACATTTATCCACCTTACGCAAAAGTGAGAGAAACTAAGCTGAAATGTAGACCTGAAGAAATCATGTACTCCGAAACAAAAGTGGAAGTCCCGATTCAAAATTTATTAAACCACACAGTTGTTCGTGTTCCAGAGATGCAGCACGACGTTCTTGAAATATCCAATTCTTCACGTTGTACATTGATGTTAAGTTACGGCTGCGATGGTTCTACTGGACAAGGCATTTACAAACAGAAATTTCAGGAAAATGACCTTATCGGATTAGACCATTCACTATTTGTTACAACGATGATCCCATTACAGTTAGTTGATGAGTTTATTCAAGTCATTTGGCGTAATTCTACTCTACAATCTGTAAGATTTTGTCGGCCATTAAAACTTCAACCGAACTTATACTACAAGAAGAATCTAATTTGGATGGACAGATAAAAAATCTTGGATTAGATTTCTGGAGTTTGTATTGAAAATATCATACAGACTAGAATTAAACAAGTAAGAAAGGCTACAGTCGATATAATTTAAAATTTAAGTTTTAAAATAAAATTAAAAAAAAAAAATTTAAATCAAGCCACTGATGGGATTCAAACCCGCGCTAACTGACGCAAGTTCCATAACACGCTGCAACCCTACTAGTTGCATCACACCATTCATTTTGCGCAAATGCGATTATTTTCATTTATATATATTAATGTAGTTATATGTAAAAAACAAGAAAGAAAAGTACAGTCGAACACGCCCGACCGTATAATACTCTCTGCTTTTATTCCCAAATATAATGCTTAAACCGGTATTCGGATATTACAATAAATAGTTCTTGTATTAGAACACGTTAAAACAAAAAAAAAAAGCTAAGCATAATCGAGCATCCATGTGTTTGTCTGTATGTACATACAAATTCGTTTGTCGTTAAATGTATGCACATACATATATGTGTATGAATACTATTGGTCGGCACGACTAACGCTGTCTCTCTCGCACTCATTGCTCTCGAATAAAATCTTTGCTGCTTCATTTCTTTCTTGTTTATGGTTGGATTCTTATGAAACCTTCAGGAGAGTTTGACATGATACGTCTTCAAACGAATCATAAATAACAACACTGTACGATAAGAATAAATGCTTTAAAAACGTCATGCAAGTTTGAAATTTTCTTTTATTTCTTGCGGGAAAAAGGGGTGTGGCAGCCCAAAACTTTTGGTGTGATTGCATTTATGCGGTCTCTTGGAACACGTGTTCCTAGGTGCCATAGTTACTGAGATATTCGCCGAAAACATGGATTTTTTCCGAGGTGTGACGGGTTTTTTACTCATTGTGGGCGAATGGGGCGTGGCATCGAAAAAAAAAAGATTCTTGTATTGACTGACTGAATATCGAGTCGATTGAGACCAAACTCGAACTTGTAGCTCTTACCATCTCTGAGATCTGTTTGTTCATACGGACAGACAGATGGACAAACGGACATGGCTATATCGACACGGTTTGTGACGCTGATGAAGAATATATATACTTTATGGGGTCTGCCACGCCTCCTTCTGCCTGTTACATACATTTGCACAAACCCAATATACTCTTGCAGAGAGTATAAAAATAAATAAATAAATAAATTTCTGGGTTAGTTCCGGGTTTGAACCGCAGACCATTGGTTGAGAAAGAAATACCACCTTCACCTAGGCCACACTCTGTTTGATAACTGTCTTGACTAATATAAGTGAACATAGAGTTATCTCTTTCTTTCAGCCACGTGCACATAAATTACATTTATTCAATTTTACAAAGTAAACGACAAACGACTAACAGCAACCCTACACTGTTGCACCAGTTAATATTGTATATTTACATTTTTGTTTGAAATTTAAAAAAGTACATTAACAAATTCCACTTTCGGGAATTGAACCTGCGCAACTTGCAGAACGCGCCGCAACCCTATCAATAGCACCACGCCCCACACTTAACACATGTCCGATTATTTTCATTTACATATAATAATGTTGTTATATAACAAGTACAAAAAAAAATTAAACTTTTGAGTCTGTGTCGGGGTTCGAACCGCAGGTCTTTTGTTTACATACAAGGAGTCTCTACTACCTGGGCCACGCTTTCTTCGCAAACTTCAACGGCTTATTATATATAAACATACAGTTATCTCTTTTCTTTCAACCACTTGCATTGACACTGCGATCCAAGGGACACTTTGTTACCTAATTGCTCAGTTGTTTATAGTTGGATTTTTATGCAACTTTCAGGGTAGTTTGATATGATTAGTCTTTAAACAAATTTTTTAATTACAATACTGTACTATATTAGCAAATGCTTTAAAAACGGCATGTAAATTTTGAAAAGTTTTTTAGTTCTTGTGGGAAAAGGGGCGTGGCAGGCCAAAACTTTTAATGACGTTGCATTTGTGCTGTTTCCAGGAACCTGCGTACCAGAATTGTTGCCATGGTTACGGAAATATTCGCAGAAAACATCGATTTTTTTCCGAGGTGTGTCTAGGGGGCGTAGCCCTGATTTGTAATAAACTTGATCTGCGTACATCATAGACGGACTTTCATTTAAAAATTTGGTGTCTCTAGCTCTTGTAGTTTAAAAGATCCAGGTGTTCATACAGACGGACAGACGGACATTGCTATATCGACTCGGCTGTTGATGCTGATCGATCGCACAATTCGCTTCTGACAAACCTAATAGACCCCTATACTCTTTTTTAGAGTACGGGGTCTAAAAAATGGCGTGTTGAGGGATCTGAAAAGAAAGAAATAAGTCAACGAAAACAGTACATCCAAAAAAGGCTTTGGAAGGAAATGGGTCTTAATGTGGACAGTCCCAAACAAAATGGAAGTGGGAATACAAAAGATGGCAATACAGCACGAAGAACTTTTGAAAATGTGAATACTTTCTCAAGCATTTTAAGTTTTGATAAGGAAATTATTGAAAACTTTTATATTATATTAATTGCTATCTCTTGCGAGCATAATGTGAACTCCAGAAAGTTTAAGGATCTATGTGAGAAAGCATTTAACATGTATTTAGGCAAATATTTTTGGTATCCAATGCCTCCAACCATACACAAAATTTTGGTGCATGGTCATCAAATAATGGACACCTGTGTACTTCCGGTTGGAGTTTTGGGAGAAAACGCTTCTGAAGCTCGAAATAAAATATATAAAAACGCTCGAAAATCACATGCTAGAAAGTGCAGCCGGTTGGAAAATATAAGTGATGTATTCAACAGAGCACTTGACTCATCTGACCCACTTATTTCAAGCCTTAATTTAAAAGCACGAGCTAAACATAATAGGAAGAAGAACATACCCGCAGAAATTCTTGAACTTTTAGAGGAACATTCTTACAAATCTTCTAAAACACTTGGAAAGAATGTTGGTTCAACAGAAAGCCAAGAAGTGGAATATGATTCCCAAGATGATGAAGACAGTGATGAACACAGTGAAGTTAATTGTATTGACTTGGAAGAAGAATCAGAAGAAGAAGACGAAGAATAAGTTAAAGTATTGGCTCAGGTAAGAAAAGCGAATTGAAAAAATATTTGATTGACCTATACTAATCTATTTTGTTTTTTCAAGCAATCTAAATGAATCAAAACTAGCATTAATGTAGACATCTAAGTACATAAATATATTAAATATTTAATAAAATATATATAGGTTATAATTTAATTAACATAGCATATACATAATGAATATTAAATTATTATGAATTTTGAATTTAATTAAATAAATTTCTATGAAGGGGCGGGGGTGTGGGCGTGGCCAATTTTAAAATCCGAAATTACTAAAAACTCATACTAATGTATATAAAAAATTTCAGGCTTCTATCTCTTCAGGGACAATTAATGCCAAAAAATCGGCCTTTTTACACACCACCGCTGGTCTCTGCAAACGGCCAGGCTGCTCCGCAAGACCGAAACGGGGCGCCGAGGTGCTCAGCCGGCCGCCGCTGTTCCCGAACGAGAGTGCTAGGTGGAGGAGGAAGAGTGCGGATGCGAGATCTAGACGGGGAGTGCCACCGTTGTTCTCGACAGATCACTACACGCGGAGAAGGGAGGGGTGGAAAAGTCTTGCGAAAGTGGGATCGTTGCTCTGGAGCGCCAAGAGACTACGATCACTTTCAGCAGAAGACTGTGTTGATTCGCGAGGGCAGAGTGTGACTCCAGGTGCGCCGTAGAGACACCACTGCACCAAGCGAAACGGAATATAGTTAAACGTGGGGGAGGATTAGGAATGTTTGCTGCACTTAAACTTCTCTCACATTTTTCAATAATAACTCATAAGCGCGTTTTTCTCTTTGCATCTTCATTTATTTCTTTTAATGCGTGTATTTTTGCCCTACTGTCGCACTGGACCTAACGGTTCTTACTTACGGTTTGCCTATTGAGTTGTCGCTTAGCGTGCACGACTACCTTCTTCTCCTCTCGATCGCAAAGTACTGGCGACGTACTCGATCCAGTAGCGCGATTATGCTAAATATAAATTCTTGTTTTCTTGTTCTTAAAGAACTTTTTAATACTGGCGAATATCCCTACGTACTACAAAATTCCCTATATTCTACAAAATGTCTTACACACTACAAAAGTACCCTTAAACGCTACAAAAGTCCTTACACACTACAAAATCTTCTTAACTGCTACAAAATTCCCTATATTCTACAAAATTTGCACACTACAAAACTCTTCTTAAGTGATACAAAATTTCGTTAGTACTATATATGTCAGACGGGTTTGGAGGAGCCCAGTTGGCGGTCGCGGGGATTACGCGGCGCTCGCAGCTGCGGCCGTTTGCAGTCGGGACTTCTTTCCGACGGAGTCGGTCGTCCTCGGCGACGCTTCCTCCTCGGCTTCCGGGTCCTTGGATTCTCCACCACGCCCGGTAAGAATCTGATGCTGACTCGCGGAAACGCACTCCCGGTGTCCACTTCCCAGTTCCTGTTCGCGAATGTTCGCCTGTACACCTGCGAACTCTTCTCGTCGTTGCTCGGGTTAGTGTTTCGGCCGGCCTCCGTTTTCCCGGCCCCGCCGGTACCTTTGACGCGACGTCGTCCGAATATTCAAAATGCAGGGGTAGATGGTTGTCGCCCGTATCTCCATCATTTGCACCGCGTCTGCTAGGCGCTCGCAGGAGTATGACACCGACTCCATTACCGTGTGCCGGAACCCTGCGCCCTCGTCGCCCCCAAGGTCTTCGCCGCCAGCGGGGCTCTCTTGTCCCCCGTGCGAGGCGTCGTCTTCCTCCCCAGACTCTCCATACCACTCGTGCTCGTGGCGCTCGTCCTCCGTTCCCTTCTTCCTCTCACGCTCTCGACGTTCGTCTTCCCACTCTTCCTGCCACTCACGTTCTCGACGTTCCCGATGCTCGTCCTTCGATTTTTCCTGTTCAGACCACCGATCAGCTTGCCGGTGAGAGTAGAACGGACGGCCCAGTCGAGGGTCCCGTTGACGCTGCCCTTCCTCGCTAAGGCGCGGTTCTGTGGCGTCGCTTTCCGTCGCGTCCATGACGGCCTCCTTCCATCTTGATTCTAAATACGTGTGAAATCTTGGGGCGAAACAAAAGATGTCATATTATTATAACCACCCTATCTGCTACCTTCCTACCAGTACGACTATCATGGCAACCTTACGATATACTCTGATTACAATTTTTTATTAAATCTAATTTAGTTTCAACCCTCCCCCTCTTTTCCCGCCTGGGCCAGCGTCACTCGCCCTTCCCCAAGGCGAGTTCGCGGCCAGCAGGGCAGTCCATGCTTTCGTCACTGTCTTTTGGATTCTGAAAATAAGGTTTAAGAGCGGTTAGATTGGCCACCCGCTTCTTGCGCTCGCCCTAACGAGTGTTGTATTTTAGTGCTAGTTTGGCTGCAAACCCTTCCTCTGCGTTGGACAGCTGATGCTGCCTCACCATCACCTCAGTCCCAACCTCTGGCCGCCATTCCCTTCTTCGGAGGTTGTAGTGCCTCCCTTGGTCCATCGACGCCTTCTGTAGGTTCCTCGCGACTTCAAATATTTCCTTAAGCTCCTTCTCCTTATCCAGGGGGCTCAAAGGACTCGTAGCTGACCCAGGGGTTTCCTCGTCATATAGCGCTGCCGGAAGGCGAGGTTCCCTGCCTTGTACCAAGAAATACGGGCTAAACCCTGTCGACTCCGCTACGCTTGAGTTGGCCGCCAGCGCTATCTCGGGCAGCAGCTCATCCCACGAACTCTGGTGTCCCTCGATGAACTGCGCTATCATCGTCTTGACTGGCCTATTAGTCCTCTCCGTTGGGTTTTCTTGGGGGCATTAGGGGGTATATACTGTAGAGTCACTCCCAGGGACTCCATGTATTTCCTGAAAGCTGTGCTCGCAAATTGGACTCCGTTGTCACAAACGAACGGAGAATGCGTCGTGGAAGACCAGGAGCAATGTGTTGCCGCGCTTCGAGCGAGAGAGGGGTCCGACGAAATCCGCACACAAAATTGCCATCGGTTCTGCCACCTGTCGGGTCAGCATTCGTCCTGCCAGCTTCCTCTGCTCTCTCTGAACATTCCTGGCCAGTAGTAACGCTGTGCCAGCCTTGACGCCGTCTTTCTCACCCTTTGGTGTCCGGCGGTGGGTGCGTCGTGGCATTCCGCCAGTACCCGTTTCCTCTGGTCCTTCGGTACGCATAGCTTCCAGGGAATGTAGTCCTCGTCGTCAGTCCTTTGGCTTAGATTCCTGTATAGTTCCCCATTCTCTTCGACGTAGTCTGGTTGGGTCCTGATCCTTTCTTATATCTTTTCTACCCAACTGCACTGGTGGTCCTCGGCTGCCACTTGCTGGCACGTGTCCAGAGGCTGCCGGGAAAGCGCGTCCGCTCCCGCGTTCAGCTTACCTTTGCGATACCTTATGTCGAATTGGAATTGCTGCAACTCCTCGCTATCCTTCCCGATGGAGTCTCGATGGAATTGAGACATTTGAGTGCCAAGTGATCCGTTACTACCTAGGAACGACAGCCCTCCAAGTAGCACTGCATCTTCCTGATGGCCCATACTATCGCCAGGCACTCCTTTTCCGTTGCCGAGTAGTTCTTCTCCGCAGCCAGCAGCTTTCGACTTGCATACGCCACTGGAACAGGCATCTCCCTGGCACGGTGAAAGCTGTGCACTCACGGCTATACGCAGCCATAGGGATCTGCCAGTATCCTTGCCTCAAGTCTAACTTTGAAATGTAGCGGGCGTGGCGCAACCTCTCTGGAATATGATTTATTCGAGGGACTGGATAAGCATCCGGGATGGAGTGCGCGTTGAGCTGCCTATAATCCACGCACATTCGCCACTCTCCAGTCTTTTTCCTTACCAAGACTATAGGAGCGCTGTGCGGACTGCAGGACTTCTCAATGGCACCTGCTCGGATAAGCTCGTCTACCTGCTCGTCAATCGCCTTCTGCATCGCTCGGTTCTTTGGGTAATACCGCTGCTTCAGCGGTTTGTCGTCTCTTATCCGGATGCTGTGCTCCGCGATATGTGCTGTGCTCCCGAAAGTTCCTCGAACGACGCCAGTTCCTTCTCCAAAAATTCGCTCACCTCAGGCTCGAAGTCGGCCGGCCACTCTGCCTCCTCAGCCTGGGACTGTTCCTCTTCTCCCTCCTTAACCTCCCTTAACTGCGCTCCCTGGGTGGTCCTCGGCCTTGTCTTCGAGTTTCATTTCGCACTCACCCGTTGTGTTCGTGTCTGCCCCATCCGCTGGGCTGATTTGATCCGTCTGGTTCCTCGCCATCTCCCGATGCCGCTGTGCTTCAGGCTTCTCCTCGGGGGGCGGGACTACCGTATCTGCAGTCAGTGTCTTCACGACAGGCTCCTTTTTGTCGTCGGTTACCAGCTCCATGGCTAACTTCGCGCGTCCGATTCGAATTGTGGTACACACCCTGCACAAAAAATTCATCCTTAGGATGACCTTGTCTAACATGGTAGGCATACCCAGCACTACCACCTTCGCTGTCTCTCCTGCCAAGCTTATCTCGACCAGGAAAGCCCTCTTCACCTCTACGGAGGACCCGTCTACTAAGCGAATCCTAGTGTTCGCTTCCAGTCGTTTACCTGAGGTCCTTTGCTTCCGCAGCCATTGTTCGCTCACAAAGCTGCGCGTCGCTACCGTGTCGATCGTGGCCGTCGTCGTCTGTCGCCGACCGTCACCTGGGCCACGAACTTGTCGTCCTTCACCACCATCGACCCGCTTATTCCCTGGAGTTGAGGTTCAGGGCGCGACCCTCATCCTGGCCGGAGGGGCGCCTCGGATCGTTTGCCGCACACACGACAAAATAACACCTGAGCGTTGGGGAACTCCCTGGCGAAGTGTCCAAGTGCGAAGTGGCAAGCGCGTCGTGGATCGGAACCGCCGCTGCCGTGCGCTGATCATCCTTGCGGTGACGCCGTTCGCGCCACTATCGGGTTTGTTGGCGTCGTCCGGCCGACCAACTGCTGTCCTCCCGTTTCTTGACGGAACGGATTTGGCGGCCTATTCCTTGCCCCATCAAAACTCTGCTCACTCGTGTTACTCGCCCTAGTTCGAGAGTACTCCGCTTCCTGTTCCCGGAGATTTTCGAACACTGTGGCCATCTGAGTCAATTGTGCTGTACGTCGCGGCACGCTGCTCAAGGATTTCTAGAAATCCTAGCGCATCTTCCTGGCCGCCGTATCTCATTTGCGCACCTGGTCTGCCACTCCCCTGTGTACCCGCGCCTTTTTCACGTGTGTGCGCATTACCGGCGGTATCCCTTCCACACGAATTTCTGGTGGGCATTTCACGGTGGGTTGCTGCGGCTTCCATGACGTGGGAGGAGGTTGTTCGTACACGTGGGGGCCTTCTCAACTCTGGCTCTGATTTTTGGTGCGGCCGTCTGCCGAATTCACCAGTGGGGGACTCCACGAGCTTCCTGTAATGAGCCTCCAGCTCGGAGAGTCTGTTCCAGACCTCCCTGCTATGACCGCCACCCTGTATGAAGGAGGAAATTCGCTTCCCCAATTCCTCGATCCATTTTATGCAGAATGACCAAGCTAATGGCAACAATGAAACGGCCGAAACAATTCCGCTTTGGGTCAAGGCCTTCGTGAGGGAAGCTAGAAGAAAATTCCTCGATGAATTTTTTCCTCTCCTTCCCCGTAACTCGCACTACGAAAAAAAAGAAAAAAAAATTCTCGCTCACTGTCTTGTGTTGCTTTAGTTTTCTTTTATCTTATTTTTTTTTCCCCCGTTTGGCCTCGGCAAACTGTTCAGAATTTTCCACAATTTTTATGGCCCGTGGCCCATTGTTCTTTGTTTCTAGAAAAAAAAAAAACTCTTTTTTTTCCACTTTTAACGGGCTTTGGCCCACTGTCAGTTCTTTCACATTTTTATGGCCTCTGGCCCACACCAAATTTTTTTTTTCCACATTTTACGGCATTTAGCCCACTGTCAACCTTTGTGTTATTTTTTTTTTCCCCTTATATTTTTATACTCTCTGCAAGAGTATATTGGGTTTGTCCAAATGTATGTAACAGACAGAAAGAGGCGTATATAGAATATATATTCTTCATCAGAGTCACAAGCCGAGTCGATATAGCCATGTCCGTTTGTTCGTCCGTCCGTCTGTATGAACACCTGGATCTTTTAAACTACAAGAGCTAGAACCACCAAATTTGTAATAAAAATTCAGTAACTTTCGCAAGCAGATCAAGTTTATTTCAAATCAGTGCCACGCCCCCTACCGCCCCCGCAATAAGCAAAAAACCAAAGACACCTCGAAAAAAATTGATGTTTTCCGCGAATATCTCCGTAACTATGGCACTTACGACCACCAATTTGGGTACGCAGGTTCCTAGGGACTGCATAAATGGAGTGCCATTAAAATTTTTTTGCTGCCACGCCCCCTTTTTCCACAAAAAACAAGTAAGAAAGGCTACAGTCGAGCGCGCCGACTGTAAAAGACCCCGTACTCTCCTTGTATTCGAAATTAATATTTGAAAACGACTGTAATTTAAAATTTATATTTTTAAATTAAATTAAAAAAAAAAAGTTTATATCAAGTCACTGATGGGAGTCGAACCCATCATTTTTTCTGAGTCTGTGCTGGGGTTCGAACCGCAGGTCTTGTGTTTACATACAAAAGCGTGGCCCACCCGGACCACGCTCTCTTTGCAAACTACTGCGGCTTATGTATATATAAACATACAGTTATCTCTTTTCTTTCAACCACGTGCATTGACAATGCGCTTCAAGGGGTCGTGGCAGCAAAAAAATATTAATGGCACTGCATTTATGCAGTCCCTAGGAACCTGCGTACCCAAATTGCTGGTCGTAAGTGCCATAGTTACGGAGATATTCGCGGAAAACATCAATTTTTTTCGAGGTGTCTTTGGTTTTTTGCACTGATTTGAAATATACTTGATCTGCTTGCGAAAGTTACTGAATTTTTATTACAAATTTGGTGGTTCTAGCTCTTGTAGTTTAAAAGATCCAGGTGTTCATACAGACGGACGGACATTGCTATATCGACTCGGCTGTTGATGCTGATCAAGAATATATATACTTTATAGGGTCGGAAAAGATTCCTTCTGCCTGTTACACACATTTCGCTTCTGACAAACCTAATAAACCCCTATACTCTTTTTTAGAGTACGGGGTCTAAAAATTCATGTTGATGTCAAATGTATGGAGTGGCGCAACTTGTAGGGTTCTGGAACTTGAGTCTGATAGCGGGGGTTCGATTCCCATCAGTGACTTGATATAAAATTTTTTTTAATATTTAATTTTAAAACTTAAATTTTATGCAAATATTAATTTCGAATACAAGGAGAGTACGGGGTCTTTTATAGTCGTCGCCCTTGAATGTAGCCTTTCTTACGTGTTTTTCTATGAGTTCGACACCTGTTAACATCAACAGCATTGTCGAGAAAAAAAGCTGGCTTAAACAAAAAGATGAGAAACCGATTTTTCTCCACGACAGCGCCCCATCGCAAACGTCAAAAATGGCCCTAAAATATTTGGAGACACTCAACTGGGAGGTGCTTTCTCATCCCGTTTATTTACCAGACCTGGCCCCTTCTGGATATCGTTTTTTTTTTTTGTAGGTGGACCACGCGACCGCCGAAAAGCACTTCGACTCGTATGAAGACCTCGGAAAATGGCTTGGCCAGTGGAATGTGAAGAGTTCTCTGAGCTCCTGAGTCAGCGTTCTCAACGGTCAGCGAGAACGCTCCAAGCTGGGATGCCGTCGACACGCAAAGCTAAGTCAGCGCCCCAGTTATCTATCCTTTTTCTTCGGATAAAATTTGTTTTTTTTTTAACAACAGAATATAAATTTAAATATCAACACGTCTTGTATTTTTTGTCAATGTGTAATAGAATGATCTTTATTCATTTCGTTCTTTTGTTTTGGTTCCAATACAAGTTCCAGTGAGTCGATCTGTCTCGTTGTTCACTCAGCTACCCCATCGTGTGCAAATGTGTGTGTGTGGTACTGTGACTAGCGGGTAACACCTCCCCTCCTAGATCGAAGCGAAGGCCAGAACGAAGATATGGACTGAATGAGAACTAAAAGTATCCGCCGTTGACGATCCTTTTTAGCTTCCTTACTTCCGTTTAGAGGCATTTAATTTTTTTTTTTTTTATTTAAAATTTGTGCCTTATTGTATCTGAACATACAACATATGAAAAGTATAACAATTTAAGTATATTTCAAATTTGTAATGTAAATATCGTATAAAATTAATATTAATTTTTTAATTTTTTTTTATTTATTTATTTTTTTTTTGCAACATAAGTATAGCAATTCTTCTTTTTGTACATAAGTATATTAAGTCGTATATTTAAATATTTTATTAACATAAGATATAAATGTAGATCGCTTGTCTCCTAGTCCTTTATGTATTGTAAAACGAGGTGTTAATTTATTTCTTCTGTTTTCTTTTCGAAATATGATTTCGTTTTCGTCAAGTTGTGCTGGGTTCGTTCGTGTTGGTTGGTAAAATTAGCTGTTTTATTAAAATTATGTGTTCTGCCTGAAAATAATTCAAATGGTGTATACCCTGTACCTGAGTGAATGGCAGTATTATAAGTAGTAAGTGCTTCCCACAATATCTCTTCGTGTGTGCAAGGTAAACTGTTTTTTTTATTTTTTTTTTCAAATCAAATATGATTCTGTAAGTTTCTGTTAGGGATGAGTGAAACCTTTCCACCGTGGAGTTACTTAAAGATTGTTGAAACGACGTTACATGTCGAATGATATTATATTGTTTACAAAAATCGATAAAAATGTTTCTCGCAAATTGCCGCCCTTGTTCACAAATTATCTTTTTCAGCTATTGCTAATAATGTCTGTAATAATGTCAAATGGGTCTCTTCCTCGTATAATGGGTCCTAATGGTCCTCGTAGCCCTCTTAGGCAGTGTTTTATAAAAAATCTTTTTTTGTTTCTCGTACTGTTGGATTAATTTCTTTTTCGTCAGCAATGTTTATTAAAGCTCTCTGTATGCTTTTTATCTTTTCGTAAAGAATTTCTACAGGGTGACTCTGTGTTGTTAAAATACCCAGTTCAGCAATTAAATCAGATTCAGTCCTTTTGTCCGAAAAGTGTCTTACAAGTGTATTTTTTATATGGTTCCAAATTAATTTTACTCTTGTTTGAAACAATATTTCGTGGGCTTCCCCTTGTATTTTATTTCTTATTGCTCTTAAAATAAATAATCCTGTCGTTTTTTGCAATAAATTCTCCTAATTCTTCTGAATTTCCTTCATAAATAGGCATTGTTTTTATAACATCTGAGATTTTAAAGCTGGCTGTTATATTTTGTAAATTTGAATTGTCTTCTTGAGCCGGTGGTATGTTTTCATCAAATGACTCATTAAAAATCGAATGTTCTTCTCTGTGCACTATGTTAACAGTGCGTCTTGCTCTTCTTGTTGTTGTTGTTTTTGACATTTTTATTAAATTTTATGAATTAAGGGGTATGAATTGCGTGTGTATGTATTTAGTGTGTATTTATTTAGTGTATATGTATTTAGTGTATATGTATGTATATATGTGTTTCTTACTTTGATTTAACTTATTTGTTTTAAGTGTTGGTGACAGTAACGGTTCGGCATATGTTGTATTTAATATCTATCCAATGTGACAATGAATGTGGGTTGTGATTCGTATTGGTTGTGTTCCTTATCTTCCTTTCTTCTTTGTTTCGTTTTTGTTTTGTGAAGACTATTATTATTATAATTTCTTGCGCGTTGCAGTTATCATGCCTAAGGGCGGACAGACCTCAGTCATGCTTTATACGTATGTGTATTCTGCTTTGTACAATACATGGATACACATACATTGTTCTTACTTACTTGTATGTAGTGCAAAATTTGAAATTTGTGTATTTCTTCATATTTTTTCTCTTTTTTTGTTTTTTGAATTGAATGAGAAAAATTTAATTAGTCCAAGATCCTTGCACGATGCAGTGATCCTGTCTATACATCAAATTTGAAACTGTTGGGAATTAAGATTTGGTTAATTTTTATTTTATTTGTTTTCTTTTTTTATATATATATACACAAATATTTTGACGAAGAAAAAATTGCGTATTTTGTTGTTTAACTTTTAAATTATTTTATGGTTTTTTTGGTTTTTTGCTTATTGCGGGGGCGGTAGGGGGCATGGCACTGATTTGAAATAAACATGATCTGCTCGCGAAAGTTACTGAATTTTTATTACAAATTTTGTGGTTTTAGCTCTTGTAGTTCAAAAGATCCAGGTGTTCATACAGACGGACGGACATTGCTATATCGACTCGGCTGTTGATGCTGATTAAGAATATATATACTTTATGGGGTCGGAAAAGCTTCCTTCTGCCTGTTACGCACATTTGGCTTCTGACAAACCTATTAGACCCCTATACTCTTTTTAAGAGTACGGGGTCTAATTATCACACTGAAAACTTGAGCCAATTTATGATTAAAATAACACTTATTCAAATAAGAAATTATGTTGCATGATGTTCACGCCACAGGGTGAACAGGTAAAGTGTGGGAGTGGATTTCCACCTTAACGGACGACGGTCGCACTGATGGAAGTGACTGACATTCTAATTTAAAGCGCCTTTTACATTGTACGCTAAATCCGCCGCTTTTCCATTTTTCTTGTATTTTAACTTTGTATTTTGGCAAGTCTTTTTTCACCACGCTCCCTGTTCGCGTGTGAAATTAAACAACAATAAACTTAAACTCATAAAACACAGTATCGCGCGCTTTTATATTACTTATCCCGACTTCTACCCTACGCAGAAACAGCAGCAGCAGAAGATATTAGCACCCGCCAATATACGACTTGTCAACTTTCGCCCTCCTTCAATCATTTTGGTTCTTCGAGCCGGATATCCATCCGCTCCTCCAGCTACCATCGGTGGAAAGCCTGATAAGTACTGCTTTTGTCTGTCATACATACTGCAAGGTGCACGGTCCCGCTCTCTCATAGCGACTTGTGCATTTTCGCAGCATCTGTGTGTGTTTCTATACCTGACCTGTCTCGCATTCTCCACAGGTATATTCCAACCTATCCTGTGTTTGTTTGCTGTAATTGTTTGTGACCGATTGTCAAATTACAATTAAATTATACATACATATATCCAGACATACCTATATACATTCCGTATACCAATAAGAACAAGTAAGAAAAGTACAGTTGAACGAGCCCGACCGTATAATACTCTCTGCTTTTATTCCCAAGTATAATGTCAAAATCAGTATCCGGATATTACAATAGATAGTTCTTGTATTAGAACACGTTACAACAAAAAACACAATTTATAATCGAACATGCATATGTTTGTCTGTATGCACATACAAATTCGTTTGACGTTATATGACGTATGCACATACTTATATATGTATATATGTGTGTATGTATACTATTACCGCCACACATGCATCAAAAGAGTTCGAATATATGCTTGTATGTTTCTGTCGCGCTCGCACTCATGCATTGACTTAAGTATTAACTTTATAATCGGTAGCTCTGTTGTTTGTTGTTGGATTTTTATGCAACTTTCAGCATAGTTTGATATGATTTGTCTTCAAAGGAATCTTAAATAACAAGTAAGAAAGGCTACAGTCGAGCGCGCCGACTGTAAAAGACCCCGTACTCTCCTTGTATTCGAAATTAATATTTGAATGCGATATAATTTAAAATTTAAGTTTTAAAATAAAATTAAAAAAAAATTTTAAATCAAGCCACTGATGGGATTCGAACCCGCGCTAACTGACGCAAGTTCCATAACACGCTACAACCCTACTAGTTGCACCACACCATTCATTTTGCACAAATACGATTATTTTCATTTATATTGTTATATATAAAAAAAAAAATAAGTAAATAAATTTCTGGGTTAGTTCCTGGTTAGACCATTGGTTTAGAAAGAAATACCACCTTCACCTAGGCCACATTCTGTTTGGTAACTGTCGTGACTAATATAAGTGAACATAGAGTTATCTCTTTCTTTCAACCACGTGCACATAAATTACATTTATTCAATTTTACAAAGTAAACGACAAACGACTAACAGCAACAAATTTCTGTTAGGGATGAGTGAAACCTTTCCACCGTGGAGTTACTTAAAGATTGTTGAAACGACGTTACATGTCGAATGATATTATATTGTTTACAAAAATCGATAAAAATGTTTCCCGCAAATTGCTGCCCTTGTTCACAAATTATCTTTTTCAGCTATTGCTAATAATGTCTGTAATAATGTCAAATGGGTCTCTTCCTCGTATAATGGGTCCTAATGGTCCTCGTAGCCCTCTTAGGCATTGTTTTATAAAAAATCTTTTTTTGTTTCTCGTACTGTTGGATTAATTTCTTTTTCGTCAGCAATGTTTATTAAAGCTCTCTGTATGCTTTTTATCTTTTCGTAAAGAATTTCTACAGGGTGACTCTGTGTTGTTAAAATACCCAGTTCAGCAATTAAATCAGATTCAGTCCTTTTGTCCGAAAAGTGTCTTACAAGTGTATTTTTTATATGGTTCCAAATTAATTTTACTCTTGTTTGATACAATATTTCGTGGGCTTCCCCTTGTATTTTATTTCTTATTGCTCTTAAAATAAATAATCCTGTTGTTTTTTGCAATAAATTCTCCTAATTCTTCTGAATTTCCTTCATAAATAGGCATTGTTTTTATAACATCTGAGATTTTAAAGCTGGCTGTTATATTTTGTAAATTTGAATTGTCTTCTTGAGCCGGTGGTATGTTTTCATCAAATGACTCATTAAAAATCGAATGTTCTTCTCTGTGCACTATGTTAACAGTGCGTCTTGCTCTTCTTGTTGTTGTTGTTTTTGACATTTTTATTAAATTTTATGAATTAAGGGGTATGAATTGCGTGTGTATGTATTTAGTGTGTATTTATTTAGTGTATATGTATTTAGTGTATATGTATGTATATATGTGTTTCTTACTTTGATTTAACTTATTTGTTTTAAGTGTTGGTGACAGTAACGGTTCGGCATATGTTGTATTTAATATCTATCCAATGTGACAATGAATGTGGGTTGTGATTCGTATTGGTTGTGTTCCTTATCTTCCTTTCTTCTTTGTTTCGTTTTTGTTTTGTGAAGACTATTATTATTATAATTTCTTGCGCGTTGCAGTTATCATGCCTAAGGGCGGACAGACCTCAGTCATGCTTTATACGTATGTGTATTCTGCTTTGTACAATACATGGATACACATACATTGTTCTTACTTACTTGTATGTAGTGCAAAATTTGAAATTTGTGTATTTCTTCATATTTTTTCTCTTTTTTTGTTTTTTTAATTGAATGAGAAAAATTTAATTAGTCCAAGATCCTTACATCAAATTTGAAACTGTTGGGGATTAAGATTTGGTTAATTTTTATTTTATTTGTTTTCTTTTTTTATATATATATACACAAATATTTTGACGAAGAAAAAATTGCGTATTTTGTTGTTTAACTTTTAAATTATTTTATGGTTTTTTTGGTTTTTTGCTTATTGCGGGGGCGGTAGGGGGCATGGCACTGATTTGAAATAAACATGATCTGCTCGCGAAAGTTACTGAATTTTTATTACAAATTTGGTGGTTTTAGCTCTTGTAGTTCAAAAGATCCAGGTGTTCATACAGACGGACGGACATTGCTATATCGACTCGGCTGTTGATGCTGATTAAGAATATATATACTTTATGGGGTCGGAAAAGCTTCCTTCTGCCTGTTACGCACATTTGGCTTCTGACAAACCTATTAGACCCCTATACTCTTTTTAAGAGTACGGGGTCTAATTATCACACTGAAAACTTGAGCCAATTTATGATTAAAATAACACTTATTCAAATAAGAAATTATGTTGCATGATGTTCACGCCACAGGGTGAACAGGTAAAGTGTGGGAGTGGATTTCCACCTTAACGGACGACGGTCGCACTGATGGAAGTGACTGACATTCTAATGTAATGCGCCTTTTACATTGTACGCTAAATCCGCCGCTTTTCCATTTTTCTTGTATTTTAACTTTGTATTTTGGCAAGTCTTTTTTCACCACGCTCCCTGTTCGCGTGTGAAATTAAACAACAATAAACTTAAACTCATAAAACGGAGTATCGCGCGCTTTTATATTACTTATCCCGACTTCTACCCTACGCAGAAACAGCAGCAGCAGAAGATATTAGCACCCGCCAATATACGACTTGTCAACTTTCTCCCTCCTTCAATCATTTTGGTCCTTCGAGCCGGATATCCATCCGCTCCTCCAGCTAGCATCGGTGGAAAGCCTGATAAGTACTGCTTTTGTCTGTCATACATACTGCAAGGTGCACGGTCCCGCTCTCTCATAGCGACTTGTGCATTTTCGCAGCATCTGTGTGTGTTTCTATACCTGACCTGTCTCGCAGGCTCCACAGGTATATTCCAACCTATCCTGTGTTTGTTTGCTGTAATTGTTTGTTACCGATTGTCAAATTACAATTAAATTATACATACATATATCCAGACATACCTATATACATTCCGTATACCAATAAGAACAAGTAAGAAAAGTACAGTTGAACGAGCCCGACCGTATAATACTCTCTGCTTTTATTCCCAAGTATAATGTCAAAATTAGTATCCGGATATTACAATAGATAGTTCTTGTATTAGAACACGTTACAACAAAAAACACAATTTATAATCGAACATGCATATGTTTGTCTGTATGCACATACAAATTCGTTTGACGTTATATGACGTATGCACATACTTATATATGTATATATGTGTGAATGTATATTATTACCGCCACACATGCATCAAAAGAGTTCGAATATATGCTTGTATGTTTCTGTCGCGCTCGCACTCATGCATTGACTTAAGTATTAACTTTATAATCGGTAGCTCTGTTGTTTGTTGTTGGATTTTTATGCAACTTTCAGCATAGTTTGATATGATTTGTCTTCAAAGGAATCTTAAATAACAAGTAAGAAAGGCTACAGTCGAGCGCGCCGACTGTAAAAGACCTCGTACTCTCCTTGTATTCGAAATTAATATTTGAATGCGATATAATTTAAAATTTAAGTTTTAAAATAAAATTAAAAAAAAAATTTTAAATCAAGCCACTGATGGGATTCGAACCCGCGCTAACTGACGCAAGTTCCATAACACGCTACACTTTCGGGAATTGAACCTGCGCAACTTGCAGAACACGCCGCAACCCTATCAGTAGCACCACGCCCCACACTTAACGCATGTCCGATTTTTTTTCATTTACATATAATAATGTTGTTATATAACAAGCAAAAAAAAAAAAATTAAACTTCTGAGTCTGTGTCGGGATTCGAACCGCAGGTCTTCTGTTTACATACAAGGAGTTTCTACTACCTGGGCCACGCTCTCAAACTTCAACGGATAATTATATATAAACATAGTGTTATCTCTTTTCTTTTTTTTCTTTTTCTTTTTCTTTTTCTTCGACAAACGACTAACAGCAACAAATTTCTGTTAGGGATGAGTGAAACCTTTCCACCGTGGAGTTACTTAAAGATTGTTGAAACGACGTTACATGTCGAATGATATTATATTGTTTACAAAAATCGATAAAAATGTTTCCCGCAAATTGCCGCCCTTGTTCACAAATTATCTTTTTCAGCTATTGCTAATAATGTCTGTAATAATGTCAAATGGGTCTCTTCCTCGTATAATGGGTCCTAATGGTCCTGGTAGCCCTCTTAGGCATTGTTTTATAAAAAATCTTTTTATACTCTCTGCAAGAGTATATTGGGTTTGTGCAAATGTATGTAACAGGCAGAAGGAGGCGTGGCAGACCCCATAAAGTATATATATTCTTGATCAGCGTCACAAGCCGAGTCGATATAGCCATGTCCGTCTGTCCGTCTGTCCGTCTGTCCGTCTGTCCGTCTGTCTGTCTGTCTGTCTGTCCGTCTGTCTGTCCGTATGAACAAACAGATTTCGGAGATGGTAAGAGCTACAAGTTCGAATTTGGTCTCTATCGACTCGATATTTAGTCAGTCAATACAAGAATCTTTTTTTTTTTCGATGCCACGCCCCATTCGCCCACAATGAGCAAAAAACTAGACATACCTCGGAAAAAATAGATGTTTTCGGTTAATATCTCAGTAACTATGGCACTTAGGAATACCAATTTTGGTACACGTGTTCCTAAAGGCCGCATAAATCCAATGACATCAAAAGTTTTGGGCTGCCACGCCCCCTTTTTCCGCAAGAAATAAAAGTAAATTTCAAACTTGCATGCCGTTTTTAAAGCATTTATTCTTATCGTACAGTGTTGTTATTTATGATTCGTTTGAAGACGTATCATGTCAAACTCTCCAGAAAGTTTCATAAGAATCCGACCATAAACAAGAAAGCAATGCAGCAACAAAGATTTTATTCTAAAGCAATGAGCGCGAGAGAGACAGCGCTAGTCGTGCCGACCAATAGTATTCATACACACATATGTATGTGCATACATTTAACGTCAAACGAATTTGTATGTACATACAGACAAACACATGTATGCTTGATTATGCTTATCTTTTTTTTGTTTTAACGTATTCTAATACAAGAACTATCTATTGTAATGTCTGAATACCGATTTAAGTATTATAATTGGGAATAAACGCAGAGAGTATTATACGGTCGGGCGTGTTCGACTGTACTTTTCTTTCTTGTTTTATATATAACAATATAAATGAAAATAATCGTATTTGTGCAAAATGAATGGTGTGATGCAACTAGTAGGGTTGCAGCGTGTTATGGAACTTGCGTCAGTTAGCGCGGGTTCGAATCCCATCAGTGGCTTGATTAAAAATTTTTTTTTTAATTTTATTTTAAAACTTAAATTGTAAATTATATCGCACTCAAATATTAATTTCGAATACAAGGAGAGTACGTGGTCTTTTACAGTCGGCGCGCTCGACTGTAGCCTTTCTTACTTGTTATTTAAGACAAACATATGCATGTTCGATTATAAATTGTGTTTTTATACTCTCTGCAAGAGTATATTGGGTTTGTGCAAATGTATGTAACAGGCAGAAGGAGGCGTGGCAGACCCCATAAAGTATATATATTCTTGATCAGCATCACAAGCCGAGTCGATATAGCCATGTCCGTCTGTCCGTCTGTCTGTCTGTCTGTCTGTCTGTCTGTCTGTCCGTCTGTCTGTCCGTCTGTCTGTCCGTATGAACACACAGATTTCAGAGATGGTAAGAGCTACAAGTTCGAGTTTGGTCTCAAACAACTCGATATTTAGTCAGTCAATACAAGAATCTTTTTGTTTTTTTATGCCACGCGCCATTCGCCCACAATGAGCAAAAAACTAGACATACCTCGGAAAAAATTGATGTTTTCGGCGAATATCTCAGTAACTATGCCACCTAGGAATACCAATTTTCGTACACGTGTTCCTAGAGACCGCATAAATGCAATGACATCAAAAGTTTTGGGCTGCCACGCCCCCTTTTTCAAACTTGCATGCCGTTTTTAAAGCATTTATTCTTATCGTACAGTGTTGTTATTTATGATTCGTTTGAAGACGTATCATGTCAAACTCTCCTGAAAGTTTCATAAGAATCCGACCATAAACAAGAAAGAAATTGAGCAACAAAGATTTTATTCGAGAGCAATGAGTGCGAGAGAGACAGCGCTAGTCGTGCCGACCGATAGTATTCATACACACATATGTATGTTCATACATTTAACGTCAAACGAATTACAGACAGACAAACACATGTATGCTCGATTATGCTTAGCTTTTTTTTTGTTTTAACGTGTTCTAATACAAGAACTATCTATTGTAATATCCGGATACCGGTTTAAGCATTATAATCGGGAATAAAAGCAGAGAGTATTATACGGTCGGGCGTGTTCGACTGTACTTTTCTTTCTTGTTTTGTTTCTCGTACTGTTGGATTAATTTCTTTTTCGTCAGCAATGTTTATTAAAGCTCTCTGTATGCTTTTTATCTTTTCGTAAAGAATTTCTACAGGGTGACTCTGTGTTGTTAAAATACCCAGTTCAGCAATTAAATCAGATTCAGTCCTTTTGTCCGAAAAGTGTCTTACAAGTGTATTTTTTATATGGTTCCAAATTAATTTTACTCTTGTTTGATACAATATTTCGTGGGCTTCCCCTTGTATTTTATTTCTTATTGCTCTTAAAATAAATAATCCTGTTGTTTTTTGCAATAAATTCTCCTAATTCTTCTGAATTTCCTTCATAAATAGGCATTGTTTTTATAACATCTGAGATTTTAAAGCTGGCTGTTATATTTTGTAAATTTGAATTGTCTTCTTGAGCCGGTGGTATGTTTTCATCAAATGACTCATTAAAAATCGAATGTTCTTCTCTGTGCACTATGTTAACAGTGCGTCTTGCTCTTCTTGTTGTTGTTGTTTTTGACATTTTTATTAAATTTTATGAATTAAGGGGTATGAATTGCGTGTGTATGTATTTAGTGTGTATTTATTTAGTGTATATGTATTTAGTGTATATGTATGTATATATGTGTTTCTTACTTTGATTTAACTTATTTTTTTTAAGTGTTGGTGACAGTAACGGTTCGGCATATGTTGTATTTAATATCTATCCAATGTGACAATGAATGTGGGTTGTGATTCGTATTGGTTGTGTTCCTTATCTTCCTTTCTTCTTTGTTTCGTTTTTGTTTGTTATCATGCCTAAGGGCGGACAGACCTCAGTCATGCTTTATACGTATGTGTATTCTGCTTTGTACAATACATGGATACACATACATTGTTCTTACTTACTTGTATGTAGTGCAAAATTTGAAATTTGTGTATTTCTTCATATTTTTTCTCTTTTTTTGTTTTTTGAATTGAATGAGAAAAATTTAATTAGTCCAAGATCCTTACATCAAATTTGAAACTGTTGGGGATTAAGATTTGGTTAATTTTTATTTTATTTGTTTTCTTTTTTAGACCCCGTACTCTTAAAAAAGTATAGGGGTCTATTAGGTTTGTCAGAAGCCAAATGTGCGTAACAGGCAGAAGGAAGCTTTTCCGACCCCATAAAGTATATATATTCTTGATCAGCATCAACAGCCGAGTCGATATAGCAATGTCCGTCTGTCCGTCCGTCTGTCCGTCTGTCCGTCCGTCTGTATGAACACCTGGATCTTTTAAACTACAATAGCTAGAACCACCAAATTTGTAATAAAAATTCAGTAACTTTCGCGAGCAGATCAAGTTTATTTCAAATCAGTGCCACGCCCCCTACCGCCCCCGCTATAAGTAAAAAACCAAAGACACCTCGAAAAAAATTGATGTTTTCCGCGAATATCTCCGTAACTATGGCACTTACGACCACCAATTTGGGTACGCAGGTTCCTAGGGACAGCATAAATGCAATGCCATTAAAATTTTTTTGCTGCCACGCCCCCTTTTTCCACAAGAAAAAAAATAAAATTTTCAATTTCGATGCCGTTTTTAAGGCATTTGTCCTCATCGTACAGTGTTGTAATTTAAGATTCGTTTAAAGACAAATTATATCAAACTATCCTGAAAGTTGCATAAAAATCCAACTATAAACAACTGAGCAATTAGGTAACAAAGTGTCACTTGAAGCGCATTGTCAATGCACGTGGTTGAAAGAAAAGAGATAACTGTATGTTTATACATACATTAGCCGCAGTAGTTTGCAAAGAGAGCGTGGTCCGGGTGGCCCACGCACTTGCTTGTAAACACAAGACCTGCGGTTCGAACCCCGGCAAAGGCTCAGAAATTAAATTTTTTTTTTTTAATTTTATAATTTAGCACTATTATATCTTAATGAAAATAATCGGAGCCGTCTCACAATGAGGGATTTGTGCAACTAGTAGTGTTGCGGCGTGTTCTGCAACTTGCGTATAAGTTCGCAGGTTCAATTCCCGACAGTGGAATTTATTAATATACTTTTTTAAATTTCAAACAAAAATGTTAATAAAGAATTTTAACTGGTGCAACAGCCAATGGTCTGCGGTTCGAACCCGGCACAGACCCAGAAATTTAATTATTTGTTTAATTTTTAAATAACTACATTATTATATATAAATGAAAATAATCAAATTTATGCATGGTGTGGTGTAACTAGTAGGGTTGCAGCATGATATGGAACTTGCGTCAGTAAGCGCGGGTTCGAATCTCATCAGTGACCGAATAAAATTTGTTTTTTAAATTTTATTTTAAAACTTAAATTTTAAATTACAACCGTATTCAAATATTAATTTCGAATACAAGGAGAGTACGGGGTCTTTTACAGTCGGCGCGCTCGACTGTAGCCTTTCTTACTTGTTTATATATATATACACAAATATTTTGACGAAGAAAAAATTGCGTATTTTGTTGTTTAACTTTTAAATTATTTTATGTTTTTTTTTGGTTTTTTGCTTATTGCGGGGGCGGTAGGGGGCATGGCACTGATTTGAAATAAACATGATCTGCTCGCGAAAGTTACTGAATTTTTATTACAAATTTGGTGGTTTTAGCTCTTGTAGTTCAAAAGATCCAGGTGTTCATACAGACGGACGGACATTGCTATATCGACTCGGCTGTTGATGCTGATTAAGAATATATATACTTTATGGGGTCGGAAAAGCTTCCTTCTGCCTGTTACGCACATTTGGCTTCTGACAAACCTATTAGACCCCTATACTCTTTTTAAGAGTACGGGGTCTAATTATCACACTGAAAACTTGAGCCAATTTATGATTAAAATAACACTTATTCAAATAAGAAATTATGTTGCATGATGTTCACGCCACAGGGTGAACAGGTAAAGTGTGGGAGTGGATTTCCACCTTAACGGACGACGGTCGCACTGATGGAAGTGACTGACATTCTAATGTAAAGCGCCTTTTACATTGTACGCTAAATCCGCCGCTTTTCCATTTTTCTTGTATTTTAACTTTGTATTTTGGCAAGTCTTTTTTCACCACGCTCCCTGTTCGCGTGTGAAATTAAACAACAATAAACTTAAACTCATAAAACGCAGTATCGCGCGCTTTTATATTACTTATCCCGACTTCTACCCTACGCAGAAACAGCAGCAGCAGAAGATATTAGCACCCGCCAATATACGACTTGTCAACTTTCTCCCTCCTTCAATCATTTTGGTCCTTCGAGCCGGATATCCATCCGCTCCTCCAGCTAGCATCGGTGGAAAGCCTGATAAGTACTGCTTTTGTCTGTCATACATACTGCAAGGTGCACGGTCCCGCTCTCTCATAGCGACTTGTGCATTTTCGCAGCATCTGTGTGTGTTTCAATACCTGACCTGTCTCGCAGGCTCCACAGGTATATTCCAACCTATCCTGTGTTTGTTTGCTGTAATTGTTTGTTACCGATTGTCAAATTACAATTAAATTATACATACATATATCCAGACATACCTATATACATTCCGTATACCAATAAGAACAAGTAAGAAAAGTACAGTTGAACGAGCCCGACCGTATAATACTCTCTGCTTTTATTCCCAAGTATAATGTCAAAATCAGTATCCGGATATTACAATAGATAGTTCTTGTATTAGAACACGTTACAACAAAAAACACAATTTATAATCGAACATGCATATGTTTGTCTGTATGCACATACAAATTCGTTTGACGTTATATGACGTATGCACATACTTATATATGTATATATGTGTGAATGTATACTATTACCGCCACACATGCATCAAAAGAGTTCGAATATATGCTTGTATGTTTCTGTCGCGCTCGCACTCATGCATTGACTTAAGTATTAACTTTATAATCGGTAGCTCTGTTGTTTGTTGTTGGATTTTTATGCAACTTTCAGCATAGTTTGATATGATTTGTCTTCAAAGGAATCTTAAATAACAAGTAAGAAAGGCTACAGTCGAGTGCGCCGACTGTAAAAGACCTCGTACTCTCCTTGTATTCGAAATTAATATTTGAATGCGATATAATTTAAAATTTAAGTTTTAAAATAAAATTAAAAAAAAAATTTTAAATCAAGCCACTGATGGGATTCGAACCCGCGCTAACTGACGCAAGTTCCATAACACGCTACACTTTCGGGAATTGAACCTGCGCAACTTGCAGAACACGCCGCAACCCTATCAGTAGCACCACGCCCCACACTTAACGCATGTCCGATTTTTTTTCATTTACATATAATAATGTTGTTATATAACAAGCAAAAAAAAAAAAATTAAACTTCTGAGTCTGTGTCGGGATTCGAACCGCAGGTCTTCTGTTTACATACAAGGAGTTTCTACTACCTGGGCCACGCTCTCAAACTTCAACGGATAATTATATATAAACATAGTGTTATCTCTTTTCTTTTTTTTCTTTTTCTTTTTCTTTTTCTTCGACAAACGACTAACAGCAACAAATTTCTGTTAGGGATGAGTGAAACCTTTCCACCGTGGAGTTACTTAAAGATTGTTGAAACGACGTTACATGTCGAATGATATTATATTGTTTACAAAAATCGATAAAAATGTTTCCCGCAAATTGCCGCCCTTGTTCACAAATTATCTTTTTCAGCTATTGCTAATAATGTCTGTAATAATGTCAAATGGGTCTCTTCCTCGTATAATGGGTCCTAATGGTCCTGGTAGCCCTCTTAGGCATTGTTTTATAAAAAATCTTTTTTTGTTTCTCGTACTGTTGGATTAATTTCTTTTTCGTCAGCAATGTTTATTGAAGCTCTCTGTATGCTTTTTATCTTTTCGTAAAGAATTTCTACAGGGTGACTCTGTGTTGTTAAAATACCCAGTTCAGCAATTAAATCAGATTCAGTCCTTTTGTCCGAAAAGTGTCTTACAAGTGTATTTTTTATATGGTTCCAAATTAATTTTACTCTTGTTTGATACAATATTTCGTGGGCTTCCCCTTGTATTTTATTTCTTATTGCTCTTAAAATAAATAATCCTGTTGTTTTTTGCAATAAATTCTCCTAATTCTTCTGAATTTCCCTCATAAATAGGCATTGTTTTTATAACATCTGAGAATTTAAAGCTGGCTGTTATATTTTGTAAATTTGAATTGTCTTCTTGAGCCGGTGGTATGTTTTCATCAAATGACTCATTAAAAATCGAATGTTCTTCTCTGTGCACTATGTTAACAGTGCGTCTTGCTCTTCTTGTTGTTGTTGTTTTTGACATTTTTATTAAATTTTATGAATTAAGGGGTATGAATTGCGTGTGTATGTATTTGGTGTGTATTTATTTAGTGTATATGTATTTAGTGTATATGTATGTATATATGTGTTTCTTACTTTGATTTAACTTATTTGTTTTAAGTGTTGGTGACAGTAACGGTTTGGCATATGTTGTATTTAATATCTATCCAATGTGACAATGAATGTGGGTTGTGATTCGTATTGGTTGTGTTCCTTATCTTCCTTTCTTCTTTGTTTCGTTTTTGTTTTGTGAAGACTATTATTATTATAATTTCTTGCGCGTTGCAGTTATCATGCCTAAGGGCGGACAGACCTCAGTCATGCTTTATACGTATGTGTATTCTGCTTTGTACAATACATGGATACACACACATTGTTCTTACTTACTTGTATGTAGTGCAAAATTTGAAATTTGTGTATTTCTTCATATTTTTTCTCTTTTTTTGTTTTTTGAATTGAATGAGAAAAATTTAATTAGTCCAAGATCCTTGCACGATGCAGTGATCCTGTCTATACATCAAATTTGAAACTGTTGGCAATTAAGATTTGGTTAATTTTTATTTTATTTGTTTTTTTTTTTTTTATATATATATACACAAATATTTTGACGAAGAAAAAATTGCGTATTTTGTTCTTCAACTTTTAAATTACTTTATGGAAAATTGTTATTTTGTTTCCCATTTTGTGAATGGTTAATATATACTTAAAAATAAGAAACCAAGTTTTTTTTCAAACAAACTTAACAAAATTATAATTCATTTTATATTTAAGAGGATGGCATAAGTATTTTGACAAGCCCTGTCATACTCAAAAAACATATTTTAGGCTTAACAAAATTAATTCAACTAGCTTGTATTCAGTAAAATGTATAACCTCCTTTAGCCTCAATGACTCTTTGGAGTCGTCGCGGTACAGAATCCACTAAATTTTGAAGGGTTTCTGGAGGTATCTCTTCTCATAAGTTAGAGAGCTCAGAAATCCTTTCTTCTCTAGATTTGTTTAACGCTACTGTTCTTTTGCGCTTCAAAAGAGACCAGACGTTTTCTATGATATTTAGATCTGGACTTTGGGGGGGCCAGTTTAGCGTTCGAACATCCAGATCCTTCAAAAATTTGGTTATCATCTTGGCTTTATGGCATTGGGCGTTGTCCTGCTGGAGAATAAACGACTGCCAGATGAGCCGATCTCCGGAAGGAAAGGCATTTTCATTGAGGGTGGTCAGGTATTGGCCTTGGTTCATCGAACCAGTGATGGGAATGAAATCCCCCAGCCCATTATACGCCACACATCCCTAGAACATCACAGAGCCTCCACCATGGCTCACTTTTTGACAAACGGAGCGTCTCTTTCGTCTTTGGTCGATGGGCAGCCTTACAAATACTTTTTTAGACCCCGTACTCTTAAAAAGAGTATAGGGGTCTATTAGGTTTGTCAGAAGCCAAATGTGCGTAACAGGCAGAAGGAAGCTTTTCCGACCCCATAAGGTATATATATTCTTGATCAGCATCAACAGCCGAGTGGATATAGCAATGTCCGTCTGTCCGTCCGTCTGTCCGTCCGTCCGTCCGTCTGTATGAACACCTGGATCTTTTAAACTACAAGAGCAAGAACCACCAAATTTGTAATAAAAATTTAGTAACTTACGCAAGCAGATCAAGTTTATTTCAAATCGGTGCCACGCCCACCACCGCCCCCGCAATAAGCAAAAAACCAAAGATACCTCGAAAAAAAAATGGATGTTTTCCGCGAATATGTCCGAAACTATGGCACTTAGGACCACCAGTTTGGGTACGCAGGTTCCTAGAGACAGCATAAATGCAATGTCATTAAAACGTTGGGTCTGCCACGCCTCTCTTTTTCCACAAGAAAACAAAAAAAAAAATTCAATTTCAATGCCATTTTTAAGGCATTTGTTCGCATCGTACAGTGTTGTAATTTAAGATTTGTTTAAAGACAAATCATATTAAACTGTCATGAAAGTTGCATAAAAATCCAACTATAAACAACTGAGCTATAAGGTGACAAAGTCTACCTTGAAGAGCATTGTCAATGCACGTGGTTAAAAGAAAAGAGATAACTTTATATTTATATATACATTAGGCGCACTGATTTGCGAACCGAGCGTGGTTCAGGTAGTAGAGATGCCTGTTATTATTTTTCTCACTTGTATGTAAACACAAGACCGGCGGGCCGAACCCCGCCACAAACTCAGAAATTTATTTATTATACCCTTGTTTTTTTTTTGTACTTGTTATATAACAACATTATTATATGTAAATGAAAATAATCGGGATTGTCTCAAGTGAAAGGCGTGGTGCAACATGTGGGGATGCGGCGTGTTGTGCAACTTGCGTATAAGTTCGCAGGTTCAATTCCCAACAATGATATTTATTATATCATATAGTAGGGCTGCAGCGAGTTCTGAAACATGCGTCTGAGAGCGTAGAATACAAAGAGAGTACGGGGTCTTTTACAGTCGGCGCGCTCGACTGTAGCCTTTCTTACTTGTTAGACCCCATACTCTAAAAAAGAGTATAGGGGTCTATTAGGTTTGTCAGAAGCGAAATGTGCGTAACAGGTAGAAGAAGGCGTTTCCGACCCCATAAGTATATATAGTTACATATTCGCAACCCCAAATATGTAAACATTCCCACAAAATTCCAAGACTCACAATTGTAAACATTCCCACAAAAATCGTTCTCATGAGGAATGATTATTTACATTAATTTTTCTAAACAAAAATTATCTGCGTTCTTTTCCAAAGCTTCACCTTGCATAAGTGCATAATCAGCGATCTTGCATATCAAAAGTTATCAAAAGTTTGTCAAAGCTGCACATATATGTAATCAACAGAACACTAACATAACTTTAACAGATTATAATCCAAACAAATGTTAATGAAAGCTTTAATCAAAACTTTCATTAAGCCCAAAATCTTTATGTAAAGTTAATTCTAAACTCACGCTTTAAGTGTTCATTTAAATAAAAAGAATTTAATTATAAAGTCAAAATCAGTATCCGGATAATTGCAATAGATAGTTCTTGTATTAGAACACGTTACAACAAAAAAGACAATTTATAATCGAACATACATATGTTTCTGTGTATGCGCATACAAATTCGTTTGACGTTATATGTGTGCACATATATATATATATATGTGTGTATGTATACTATTGCCGCCACACATGAAAAGAGTACGAATTTATGCTTGTATGTTTCTGTCGCGCTCGCACTCATGTGTTGACTTAAATATTAACTTTATAATCGGTAGCTCTGTTGTTTGTTGTTGGATTTTTATGCAACTTTCAGCATAGTTTGATATGATTTGTCTTCAAAGGAATCAAAGATAACAATACTCTACGATAAGAACAAATGCCTTTAAAACGGCATGCAAGATTAAAAAGTTTTTTTTTTCTTACGGAAAAAGGGGGCGTGGCAGCCAAACATTTTAAATGGCAGTGCATTTATGCTGTCTCTAGGAACCTGCGTACCAAATTGGTATTCCTAAGTGCCATAGCTACTTAGATATTCGCTTAAAACATCTATTTTTTTCGAGGTATGTCTAGTTTTTTGCTCATTGTGGGCGAATGGGGCATGACATCAAAAAAAAAAAAGATTCTTGTATTGACTGACTAAATATCAAATCGATAGAGACCAAATTGGAATTTGTAGCTCTTACCATCTCTGAATTTATGAAGATTCTTCCTTTACTAAGAACTCTGACAATCCGACCAAAACCATTGGCACCAGTTTTCTTTGCATCAAAAATTCATTACCCTGACCTACCTCAAGCATCTAAACATAACAATTACCCAAAAACCGCTCAAGTAAACAATAGTCCATCACAGGATGCCTTCTAGGCAAAATCAATTTGACGAAAACAGGAAACTTTACTATGAATTCCGCGAGAGGGCTTAGAGAGAGGCAATTTGATAACCGTAACTACAATCAGTCACCTTAGGAACAAAGAGTAGATAGCGCACAGTCACGCATGGATACTAACGAAAATCACCACCAAGCTGAGAAATATTCAGATGACACCACAGACGACGACACAGACAATGACGAACAATCCGAAACAAAACAAGATCAGCAATTTCAGTCTGAAAATTTTCTAATACAAGCCCGGGAACACACCAATACATAGAAATTATGTTTAACAGTCAGATTTTTTAGGCCATACAATAAGCCCAGAAGGTATCCGTCCGAACATTGATAAACTTAAAGCAATAGACAAATTTCCGATTTTAAAAACTCCAAAAGAAATCGAATAATTTTTAGGTTTTTTTGGATAGTTTATTCCAATGAATCTTTTCTTAAAAAAAAAAAGTCGCAAAGGTTAATACTCATAGTGGAGATTATAAAAATTCATTTGAAAAATTAAAGACTTAAATATTGAGCGACCCAGTCCTCCATTGTCCAGACTTTTCCAAACCATTTCAAGTAACTACTGACGCAAGTAATTTTGCAATAGGAGCTGTCCTTTCCCAAGAAAATATACCAGTTAGTTTTGCTAGTAGAACCCTTAATGAGCATGAAATAAATTACAGTACAATAGAAAAAGAATTGTTAGCGATTGTTTGGGCAACCAAATATTTCCGCCCATATTCATATGGAGTATCCTTTGAAATATTAAGCGATCATAAGCCTCTTGTCTGGTTACAAAATATAAAAGAACCAAACATGAAACTCCAAAGATGGAAAATAAAACTAAGCTAAAATGATTTTAAAATAAAATATTTAGAAGGTAAACAGAATCATGTCGCAGACGCTCTATCCAGAATAAAGTTAGAAGAAAATATGGTAGAAGAACAAGAAAGTGAACATGAAAGCATTTCAGCAGCCCCAACCATTCATAGTGCTCCTGAAGATAATCAAAACTGTATTTTAATAAATCTGAAACCTTGTGACGCCCCATAAATCCGGCGCACAATGTTTAAAGGTACTGGCTGATAACTGCCAGTACCCACGTTTGTCATTTAAAAGGGCACCGTCCCATTACTGCCAGCCGGCAGTGTACGGCGAGAGGAGGAGCGCGGAATAAGCAACACAAGACAGTGTACTGGCCTGCTCTAACGACAGAGCGATCAACGCTGGATCAGAAATAGAGCAACGACGCTCGATTCAAAAAGCAGAGAGACGACACATGCGCAGTAGATCGCAGAGAGCGACGTCGAGGGTACAGCCACAGACTCACGCATCGACGTCACAGCAAGCGACGCAACGAAGACATCGAAAGTTCTCGAAGCGTGCCTAAGCGCAGCCGACAGAGCTGAAATACGACGCTCAGCAACAGCAGAGGAGAGAGGGAAGCAGCTGACAACGCCGACGTCGACGCATGCGAAATTAATGAGGCGACGCTGAACAAGTGGCTGCTAATTTTGGCACGCGTCACTTGATCGGCGACAGTGAAGATTTTTACAAGTGCGAAACGCAGTGAGAAGCAAAACAAAGACTACGCGACAGGATTAAAAGATTTAAACATAGAGACACGAGGAATTAAAACAGTGATAGACGACCATAGGAACGATTTGGGAACATTTCTTCAAGACAACGATCAGGAACGACCAGAGCAAGCCCCCGGAACACGATTGCACGATCGCCATTGTGGCTTCGGCCTATTAGTTGTTGTGGGGTCTGTGTCGATATCGGGTGCGCATATTCCGTTCCTGTGACCACAGCGTCGGCTAGTTGTCGAAGCGGAATATACCTGACCCAAAATACTTTGTGTATCTCCGTATCCGACGCGCCGGGCCCTTCAACTACTGGTGTGGCTTCGGCCGGGTAGTAGTTGTTGGACTCGGATCGATCCAGGGCGTGCTCCATTCCCACTTCATAGCATCTGCTGGCTGTGGAAGCGGAGTGCACCTAACCATAGTTCTTCGGACAGTCTCGGCAGGATCGGCAACCCCTACAGTGGCTACGGCCAAGTGTGCTGACCACGGAAAGTGAACTACACAGACACAGTCCGTTGTGGAATGGCCGTGGGAATTAATCATATGTGCTAGGTACTACTTTATAGGTCTCTCTTCTTCTTTTGCGCCCTATCTTTCTTCGCTAATGTTTTCTTGTACAAAAATATAAATTTTTCTGTAAAACATCCCTGGCCAGACTGAGACATACCTTGGCCAGAGAAATTACGTCGTTACAGATGGCGCCCGAGCAGGGACACTAGTAGAAGAATTTTAGGTTTTTGTAATGACTTAAAACACCATTTAGCAAGAGATTTGGAGGACGCACATGGTACGTTCGAGTAAAAAGGAAAAAAAAAGATGTTGTTTTTACCAAGGGGTATGAACATAGTATTTATACAATATTTTAGCACCACGAGGAGCCGTCGAAATTTTGCCTTATATTTTTCTTTCTCTTCTAACCACACCATAACATTTTTTTGAGATTTTTGGGGGCCCGAGGGGGGAAATATAGCGAAAGAACGAGCACGTCGTCGGCAAACAGGCGACAACACCCGAAGCTTGTGTTGGGTATCGACACACGCTATAAAAGTAGAACCAACGATCGCCAAAAGAACAGTCGTCAACGATACAATCAAGGAGTAACATCAAGCGCATACAAAGGAATTTAATTAAAGTAAAAGCACAGTCGTCAACGTTCCACTCAAGGATTAACAGCTAACAGTCGTCAAGGAAAATTATTATTTAATATCAAATCATCAAGGATCAACCATCGTTGCTACCAGGATCAAACATCACTACTTCAAGGACAACGCAGGATCATCGCTATCGTTTTCAAGAACGACATCAAGGGAACAAAGAGCAGCTAGGGACTACGTTTGGATATTTCTACGTTTGATTTTCTTTTTTTGGGATTTTGATTTTCATCGAGACTGCAGCCAGGTCTCATATCGTCGCAAGAATGAATTGCAAGCCATTCTTACGGAATTTGGACAGGATTCTGAAGGCACAGTGGAGGAGCTGCGAAGTCGCCTTGCAGCTTTCGCAAACCAACCGGGATTGCCGACGGAAGCCACTCAGAGGTTGGCCGAGCTGGAGCTTACACTTGGAGTAGCCCCAACACCGGAGGGTAAGCCTCGTTCCCGTGGTACGTCCCCAGTTTCAGAAGACATCCTACCAGGTACAAGCCATACAACAGCAAGCATCGTTCAGGATCATCAACACCAACCAACGCTTCGGATTCCGTCTACTTCTAGGAGCACCGGTGAACCAATTAGCACGAGGATTCGCGACGACCATTTGCGCAGCACCGGCCCACAAAACGAACGCATTTTACAACTCGGCTTTGTGGATCGACTGCGTAAGTGGGGCGTCTTTTTCGATGGAGGCGGAGCGGATCCCTTGCGATTCATCGAGCACTTGGAGGACATGATAGCCATCTACCAGATTGATACTCAACAGCAACTAATGCCAGCCATTGCCGGACTGCTGACGGGTTCAGCTGCTGACTGGTTTAGAGTCACAAAGATGCATGAAGGTACCTAATTGGAATTCAGGAGGGACTTCCTGGAGTTTTTCTTGCCACCTCGGTACTTTTAAAGGTTGGAAGACGAGATCAGGGATAGGATGCAACGGTTTGTTGAGCCTTTCACAACATACCTTCTCAATCTACGAGTCATGATGCGGCGTGCTGCGTATACGGAGGACCAAGAGCTTAACCGAATCTATGAGAACTTGCTCCCTGAATATCAACTGTACACCAGGAGGCATGAGTTTACAACGCTGGCACAGTTGACGCGGTTGATAACTGCTTACGAAGAAGTCAAGGCACGAGAGGTCGCTCGTACTAGGAGTGGAATCGGGCAGCGTCGTCAGGAGAAAACAGTTCGGCATAACAGCAACGAGGTGAACAAGCAACGAGTCCAGGAAGCGGACGATAACATCGACGTAATGCATGCTTGCCGGAACTGTGGGCAAACGGGGCACTTCAGCCGAGAGTGCCGGAACGCGCGGATTATTTTCTGTTGGGAATGCGGCCGACGAGCATAGCTTGCAAATAACTGTTAACCGTTTTTTTCCTTACGCTCTGTTCGCGAGAACAACCGAAAAAAATCATACTCTCTCGCTCTCGCTCTGAGCAAGACCCTTTCGTTGTTTTCGATCCGGTTTTCAGTTGAGCGTGAGCATTTGAGCAATTTGCTTATCGGTCTTTGAGTGAGCAGCGCGTAAAGAGTGAAACGATTCACGCTCACACAGTGAGGCTCACCAAAAGACCGATTGACTGAAAAACTCAACGCAAACGGTCTTTTCAACTATTTGTCTTCTTTTCGATGCACAGTGGTGCGTTGTGTAAAATTGTGTTTAAAACAGGAATAGTTATATTTTTTAAAGTATTTTATTTTGAATTAAGCTTAACAACTAACAACGAATTTATGTTTTGGGAACTTAGTGAACTACGTCGCTCGCTTAAAATAAAGTGCAAAGCTGAAAATGCTCTTTCAACGGAGACTTGAGTAGCTGGAGTGGCTAATACAACCTGTGCCAGAGCACTCAAGTGTGGCGATTTAAGCTTCACGTTTTGAAAAAAATGTAATATATCCTGGTTTAATGGTAAGCGGCGATATATTTTGTCGAAGTCCTCCACTTCAGCATATAACTTGACAAGCGCGTCAGAAACCGGCTCTTCTTTTGCTTCTGGAACAGTTTCCACATCATCCAAAAATGCCGAGAAAAGTGACTTTTCTTCTGGTATGGATGAGAATGAGCACTCCATGTCCATATGCAGTTCAACCTCCTCAAGGACCAAAACTTCAATTATACTCCGTCTTACGTGCTTCAGTTCAAACAGGCGAAAAGCAATTTTTTTTAGGTTCTGCTTTGCCAACCATTTTTGGTGATCTGTTAAAATACAGTTCACTCGCGGGTCCATATATATAGCAGATAATAATGCTTCGTTTTCGAGCAACTTACTTTCCCGCAGTTTAATTTGTGCCAACAATTTTTTTTTAATCCAATTTTTGGTATTTTCGCACTGCAATTTCAGTTCCATCCATATAATGAAAAATTCACTATATACTAATTTTTCCTCCTGCAGCTTTAAAGTCGCATTATATGCGTCCTTGAATGCGTCGACATATGTCTCCATCCAGTCCCATTCAATATCGTTATCAATACTACTCTGAGTGGCCACAAACTCTTTTAGTTCGAGTAGTTTTTTCACCATCGAGTATGTGGAATTCCACCTAGTGATAATGTCGAGCGATGGTATATTTTTTTTGTGCTCGATTTAGATACGTCTGACAAGTTACATATAGTATTTATTTTATACATGTATATAAAAAAAAACATTTATATTTGAACTTTTCTTACCTATAAGTCACAGTGCGCAATGTTTTGCATAATTTGCGGCAGATACTAATTTTTTCGCTTATCTCATCCAGCTTGTTAACATCATATACGCATAGTTGAAGAGTGTGCGCAGCACATCGTACAAGATGAATATTTGCCAAATTCAGGTCATCAAGCTTATCCATAAATTTTTCACTCTCAGTGTCATCTTTAAAAAGGGACTCCTCCGTGTCGTCATTAAGAATTTCTATGGCTTTGCCCATGTTTCTCCCATTGTCAGAGGTAACACTATGTGCATACATTTTCTTTAGTTATAAACATGTTAAAAATTATCTAAAATAACATTTTTACCTGAAGATTTGATCCAGAGTTATCCCATAATCGTCAAAAATTTCTAAAATTTTGTCCCTAATGTAGACCCCAGTGTGTGAATAAGTGAGCTGGATCATGCCCAACGTCTTGACAACAATCTCCGACTTGTTTACATTTGTGTGAATAATTTGCAGATTTATACCTAAAATTGCTTTGTCCATTCTAGTTGCCACGTCGATTTTTAGCGACAACAGTTTTCCATTGACTAAAGCCCTTACGCCGTCTTTGATGGCCTGTTCTCTTACGAACACGAAGCTCATAATGTTCCTCGATGTGATTGGGTTCATACCAAGGGCATTATAAATGGGATCAACAATTTCCATAAATCCCTCGCTGTCCAAGAATACAAACGGCTTTCCATCAGTTGTCACAATTTTAATAAGTGAATTCACAACTGTTTCTTCACTTGTTTCATATGTTATTTTTTTTTTTTTCACAACTTTTATTTTGGTGTCTTCTTCACTGTCGCACTCTCTAAATATTTCAGAATGTTTAGTTGTCAAGTGGCGTTTCAAATTCGTAGTATGAATGCCAGCTAATTTCACGTCGCATATTTTACACAATGATTTTTTTCTTACTGCATCAAAATTAAAAAATTGATGCACTTTTTTATTACTTTCACGTCCCATTTTGTTAAAATCACTGTGCACAATCGAAACTCACAAAGCAAGTTGGCGCGTAAAACCCACGAAACTTCACATACACACATACATGCGCAAAAGACTTTTTGAACCGTCGTTCAGAAGCAAACGGTCCCGGAATGAGCAGAGCAAAAGAGAATAGAAAAAAGTGGTCTTCGACTGAGCGCGAGCAAAATTTATTTACGAACAATCCAATCGGTTGCTCTCAGACCTTTTGCTCAAAGTCTCAGTGAAGAACACTTATTTCGCGACAGTGTGAAACGGTTAACAGTTATTTGCGAGCTATGCCGACGATTAATCAGGACCGTGGAATGCTGCCGGAACCAAGCATCGGGAAGCGGGGTGCGCTCCCAGCCGCCAGGTGAACGACTGGAGACAGCGCCAACGACTTGTCAATAGGAACAGCATTGAGGTTCGAGAGCGGACGCATCGTAGCTACAGTACGGCTCGAAGACCAGGCCCAAGTAGCTACGATAGACACTGGAGCGACCAGGAGCTTCATTAGCGAGAAAGTGGCAGAACGAATCAGTACCCCAGAAAACAGGCGGGTTGTGAGGAGCCGCATACGTTTGGCTGACGGATCTAGGAGAGAAGTCACGCAAGCAGTAAGGGTACGTGTTCAGCTGGGACAACGACAAATCGACTTGCTTGTGTTGCCGACAGTCATCGACGAGGCCATATTGGGAATGGACTTTCTTTGTGGCGCGGAGATGAGCAAGGCGTGCGGTCAGTTGCAGCTTCAATTACCATCTCGGATGACAACGACACCCAACTTCAATGCTCAAAGCTCGCAATCCAATCGCGAAGTCAACGATACTCAACAAAGTCCGGTATTACCTGGGGTATACGAAGCCGCCAGAAGAAACAATCCTTTCCGGAGGCCACGACAAACGAATATGAAAGAGAACCACAACGAGGGCACCAGCTTGGGAACAATCACTGGGGACCCGGTGACGGCTGAGGAATACAAATGGGTCGAAGACTTTCTCCGGGGTGAACTTGATAAGTTTCACGAGGTCACATATTGCTGAACATCGTATCGTGTTGAAGGACAACCGTCCTATTAAGCAGAAAATAATCAACGACCAAGTGGACGAGCTACTGCGAGATGATCGGATCGAGCCTTCACGGAGTCCCCATAGTGCGCCCATTATGCTGGTAGGGAAGAAGACGGGAGATGTCAGGATGTGCATCGACTACAGGCAGTTGAACGCGCAGTCCATACCAGACGCGTATCCCCTACCCAGGATTAACCACATCCTAGAAAAACTTCTTAATGCAAAGTACATATCAACGTTGGACCTCAAGAACGGGTATTGCCAGTTCTGCTTCTTCCAGAAGAGTTTGGTCTACCTGGGGCATGTCGTAAGTGAAGCTGGGATTCACACTGATCCGGCCAAAATCGAGGCAATAAAGGAGCTGCTACCGCCGACAAACGTGAAGAAGCTGCGCCGCTGCCTGGGTATCGCTTCCTGGTACAGGCGTTTTGTACCAAATTTCACCAGCATCGTACAACCGATCTTAAGCTTTTTCGGAAAGGTTCTCCCTTCAGACGGATGCCAGCGATTATGGCCTCGGCGCTGTACTCACGCAGCGGATACAAGGGACAGAACGAGTCATTGCCTATGCCAGTCGACGCCTATCAGCCGCACAAGAGAATTACACCACGACCGAGAAGGAGTGTTTGGCCATTGTCTGGGCGATACGTAAGCTCCGATGTTACATCGAAGGGTATGAATTCGATGTCATCACAGACCATCCGGCCCTGAAGTGTTTGAACTCCATCGACAACCCTACTGGACGGATCGCACGATGGGCATTGGAGCTCCAACAGTATCGCTTTGTGGTACACTACCGACGCGCAAGTCAGAACGTCGTGGCTGACGCTTTGTCTAGGCAGCCGCTGGAGACGTTGCAACAGGCGACATTGGAGGCATCCAGTTGCAAGTGGATGGAGCGAACCCTGGAGGCGGTGCAAAAAGAACCAGAAAGATATCCCGACTACGTCATTGAAAACCAGCAACTATTTCGACGATCAAAGCGATGGCCAGACGACGAGGAGCAAGTGCCATGGAAACTGTGCGTACCCAAGGATCAGCGTTAGAGGGTCTTGGCCGAGTGTCACGACCAGCCCACCGCCGGACACCTAGGGATCCGGAAAACAATTCATCGAGTTACCCAACGGTTCTACTGGCCCGGATTGTTTCGGGATGTGGCCAAGTACGTGAGGAGAGCCGTGCCAACGATTTAAGGTAAGCCAGATGAGACCCCCAGGAGAGATGCATACACGGGTAGTAGAGGAACCGTTTGAGGTTCTTTGTGCTGACTTCGTTGGCCCATTGCCCCGATCCAAGCAAGCACACACGATGCTATTGGTTTTCTTTGATTACTTTAGTAAGTGGGTAGAACTAGTCCCACTTCGGAAGGCAACGACTGCTTCGTTGGAAAAGGAATTTCGGGAACGAATTCTGGCACGATTTGGAGTACCGCAGACATTTGTGTGCGACAACGGCACACAGTTCACTAGCCGAGGGACGAGCCAACAGAACGGTAAAAACCATGATGGCACAATACCTGGATGGCAAACAGAGGAATTGGGATGACCTGTTACCAGAGCTCAATCTGGCCATCAACTCTAGCCTCTCGGATAGTAGTCGATACAGCCCAGCGTATCTGGTGCAAGGTCGCGAGCCGCGCCTACCAGGAATGCTCTACCACAAGGTAAATCCCGGACCCACTACGGAAAGTCGCACCCCAGAGGACAAGGCCAAGCATCTACAGGAAATCTTCAAGGCAGCGAGGGTCAACATGCAACGAGCTGTGAACGAGCAAAGCAGACACTACAATCTGAGACGTCGGGAGTGGAAACCTGCCCTCGGTGACCTGGTTTTACTTCGGCAACACCACCTTTCCAAAGCAGCTGATGGCTTCGCCGCCAAGCTGGCACCACGTTACGACGGGCCGTACAAAGTGGTCAAATATACGTCCCCAAACATTGTTCGCATCCAACATATGGGCCGCAAAGAACAACGAGTCGCGAGCCTTTCTGATCTAAAGGCATTCCATACGGGCGAATTACGGGAACAACAACGCGACTAATTCCACTTACCCCAGAAGTCTTCGCATCGGCGGGCCTCTATTTCCAATACTGTTATTTATTGGCAAAACAACTAAAACAAGTCTTTCTTCCAGTAGTAAAATGCGACGGCGACGCCAAAATGGGCGGGCCTCCGCCTCTACGAGCCTACCGGCTAGCTTCCCTCTGCGAGCATCGGCCGAACCGGTCGCCAACACCCGCCGCAGAGCGGAGGCTACACCACCGAGGAACGTAGAACTGACTTTCGACCTGACCACACCGCCACGCCCATTGCCATTGCCAGAGCTTAATCTGGAGCTCAGTCCGGGCACGTTAGCACACCTGTTAGAGGAGGTGGATACAGTGGACCTGGTAGGTGTCGACGAGATACCCATGGACTTGGAGGAATCACTGGAAGATGCCCTGTTTCACCCAACCTGGGAGTCCCAAGCGGAGAGCCAGCAAGAGGCATCTGGAGATGAGTCAGAGGTGTCTCAAACTGGGAGCCAGCAAGAGGCATCTGGAGATGAGTCGGAGGAGGCTCAAACGGAAAGTCAGCCAGAGACATCCGAGGGAGAGTCGGAAGTGTCACCGACCGAACCGGAAACGGTGTCGTCCGAGAGCGAGTCGGACGTCCCCATCGACGACAGGCGATTCGCCAACCTCGTTCACCGGGCGGTTACTCCCCCTCGGTCGTTCATGGAGGCCGGGGGAACTACCTGGGACGAGGGAAACGAAACCAGCGCCGAAGAGGGACCCGAGGCGTCAGCAATGGGGACCGTGGAAATCTCCGATAGTGAGACTAACGTCGAGGAGGCAGCCGAAGCAACGGCGATGGACATCGACGACCCCCCACCAGCGTACGGCTCCTGGTTGAACGAGCCGCCGCCGAGCTACGAAGAAGCGTGCGGGCTGGTACGAAACCCACCCGCCCCATAAATCCGGCGCACAATTTTTAAAGGTACTGGCTGCCAGTACCACGTTTGTCATTTAAAAGGGCACCGTCCCATTACTGCCAGCCGGCAGTGTACGGCGAGAAGAGGAAGCGCGGAATAAGCAACACAAGACAGTGTACTGGCCTGCTCTAACGACAGAGCGATCAACGCTGGATCAGAAATAGAGCAACGACGCTCGATTCAAAAAGCGGAGAGACGACACATGCGCAGTAGATCGCAGAGAGCGACGTCGAGGGTACAGCCACAGACTCACGCATCGACGTCACAGCAAGCGACGCAACGAAGCCATCGAAAGTTCTCGAAGCGTGCCTAAGCGCAGCCGACAGAGCCGAAATACGACGCTCAGCAACAGCAGAGGAGAGAGGGAAGCAGCGCTGCCAAGCTGACCTACCGCACAATTAGACGGCTGGATAATTGCTGACAACGCCGACGTCGACGCATGCGAAATTAATGAGGCGACGCTGAACAAGTGGCTGCTAATTTTGGCACGCGTCACTTGATCGGCGACAGTAAAGGTGTTTACAAGTGCGAAACGCAGTGAGAAGCAAAACAAAGACTACGCGACAGGATTAAAAGATTTAAACATAGAGACACGAGGAATTAACACAGTGATAGACGACCATAATAACGATTTGGGAACATTTCTTCAAGACAACAACGATCAGGAACGACCAGAGCAAGCCCCCGGAACACGATTGCCCCTTGTGAAAACAGAACACAGATCAGTAAAATTACCATTTGAACTAACACCAGATATAAACAATCCAAGAGAAGTTTATGTTTTTGATTGTTATTGTGTGTATGTATACTATTGCCGCCACGCATGCATCAAAAGAGTTCGAATATATGCTTGTATGTGTCGCGTTCGCACTCATGCATCGACTTTAATATTAACTTTATAACCGGTAGCTCTGTTGTTTATGGTTGGATTTTTATGCAATTTTCAGGATAGTTTGATATGATTTGTCTTCAAAGGAATCAAAAATAACAATACTCTACGATAAGAACAAATGCCTTTAAAACGGCATGCAAGATTAAAAAGTTTTTTTTTTCTTACGGAAAAAGGGGGCGTGGCAGCCAAACATTTTATATGGCAGTGCATTTATGCTGTCTCTAGGAACCAGCGTACCAAATTGGTATTCCTAAGTGCCATAGCTACTTAGATATTCGCTTAAAACATCTATTTTTTTCGAGGTATGTCTAGTTTTTTGCTCATTGTGGGCGAATGGGGCATGACATCAAAAAAAAAAGATTCTTGTATTGACTGACTAAATATCAAATCTATAGAGACCAAATTCGAATTTGTAGCTCTTACCATCTCTGAAATCTGTTTGTTCATACGGACAGACAGACAGACGGACAGACGGACTTGGCTATATCGACTCGGCTTGTGACGCTGATCAAGAATATATATATACTTTATGGGGTCTGCCACGCCTCCTTCTGCCTGTTACATACATTTGCACAAACCCAATATACTCTGGCAGTGAGTATAAAAAATTATATGACCGAATGTTCACAACAAATCTTCTGTTCAGAAATTACGTCAAGTGGCTCAGCGAAAAGGCATTTATGAAGATTCTTCCTTTACTAAGAACTCTGACAATCCGACCAAAACCATTTACACCAGTTTTCTTTGCATCAAAAATTCATTACCCTGACCTACCTCAAACATCTAAACATAACAATTACCCAAAAACCGCTCAAGTAAACAATAGTCCATCACAGGATGCCTTCTAGGTAAAATCAATTTGACGAAAACAGGAAACTTTACAATGAATTCCGCGAGAGGGCTTAGAGAGAGGCAATTTGAAACCCGTAACTACAATCAGTCACCTTAACAAAGAGTGTCGATTAAGCGAACTAAAGTAGATAACGCACAGTCACGCATGGATACTAACGAAAATCACCACTGAGCTGAGAAATATTCAGATGACACCACAGACGACGACACAGACAATGACGAACAATCCGAAACAAAACAAGATCAGCAATTTCAGTCTGAAAATTTTCTAATACAAGCCCGGGAACACACCAATACATAGAAATTATGTTTAACAGTCACAGATACCGATGCCTTATTGACACCGGATCTTCAATAAACATGATAACAAAAAATTTTTTTGATCTCCAAGTCCAAAATAAGCATATTTCAGTTCGAAGTTTAACTGGGTTGACCAAGTTAAATAAATTTGTTACCCTTCCAGCCAATGGCTTATTCTAACAAGAATCACAATTTTTTCTACACGAATTTTCTCCTCATTATGACATTCTTATTGGGAGAAAAATTGTAATGGACAAATGTTGATTTTCAGTAATAACCAATAAAGAAAAAACTGAAATTATCAAACTTCTAAAAGAATTTAAAGACATTCAATACAAAGAGAACGGCAATTTAACTTTAACAAGTGTAATACGTCATGAAATCAAAACTTTACACGACAATCCTATTTACAAACGTCCGTATAGTTACCCATTTTGTTATGAAGCAGAAGTTAACAAACAAATTGATGACATGTTACAACGAGGAAAAATTCGCCCAAGCGATTCTCCGAATTGCAGTCCATTATGGATTGTTCCAAAAAAGGCTGACGCTTCTGGAAAACCAAAATTTAGATTGGTAGTCGATTACCGTAATCTAAATGACATAACTGTAAATGATAAATTCCCGATTCCAAATATGGATGGAATTTTAAGCAAACTCGGAAAATGCCAATACTTTACAACTATCGACTTGGCAAAAGGCTTCCACCAAATTGAAATGGATCCCAAATCCATTCCCAAAACAGCTTTTTCTATAAAACACGGTCACTACGAATATACTCGTATGCCTTTTGGCTTAAAAAATGCCCCAGCAACATTCCAGCGTTGCATGAATTCAGTTCTCAAGGATCTTATCAGCGAACATTGTTTGGTTTACTTGTATGAGATTATCGTTTATTCCACATCTCTCAAAGAACATTTGTATACACTTTGAAAAGTTTTTGAAAAATTAAAAGAAGCAAGTTTAAAACTTGAACTAGATAAATGCGAATTCTGAAAAGGCCAAACAGATTTTTTAGGCCATACAATAAGCCCAGAAGGTATCCGTCCGAACATTGATAAACTTAAAGCAATAGACAAATTTCCGATTTTAAAAACTCCAAAAGAAATCGAATAATTTTTAGGTTTTTTTGGATAGTTTATTCCAATGAATCTTTTCTTAAAAAAAAAAGGCGCAAAGGTTAATACTCATAGTGGAGATTATAAAAATTCATTTGAAAAATTAAAGACTTAAATATTGAGCGACCCAGTCCTCCATTGTCCAGACTTTTCCAAACCATTTCAAGTAACTACTGACGCAAGTAATTTTGCAATAGGAGCTGTCCTTTCCCAAGAAAATATACCAGTTAGTTTTGCTAGTAGAACCCTTAATGAGCATGAAATAAATTACAGTACAATAGAAAAAGAATTGTTAGCGATTGTTTGGGCAACCAAATATTTCCGCCCATATTTATATGGAGTACCCTTTGAAATATTAAGCGATCATAAGCCTCTTGTCTGGTTACAAAATATAAAAGAACCAAACATGAAACTCCAAAGATGGAAAATAAAACTAAGCTAAAATGATTTTAAAATAAAATATTTAGAAGGTAAACAGAATCATGTCGCAGACGCTCTATCCAGAATAAAGTTAGAAGAAAATACGGTAGAAGAACAAGAAAGTGAACATGAAAGCATTTCAGCAGCCCCAACCATTCATAGTGCTCCTGAAGATAATCAAAACTGTATTTTAATAAATCTGAAACCTTGTGACGCCCCATAAATCCGGCGCACAATGTTTAAAGGTACTGGCTGATAACTGCCAGTACCCACGTTTGTCATTTAAAGGGGCACCGTCCCATTACTGCCAGCCGGCAGTGTACGGCGAGAGGAGGAGCGCGGAATAAGCAACACAAGACAGTGTACTGGCCTGCTCTAACGACAGAGCGATCAACGCTGGATCAGAAATAGAGCAACGACGCTCGATTCAAAAAGCAGAGAGACGACACATGCGCAGTAGATCGCAGAGAGCGACGTCGAGGGTACAGCCACAGACTCACGCATCGACGTCACAGCAAGCGACGCAACGAAGCCATCGAAAGTTCTCGAAGCGTGCCTAAGCGCAGCCGACAGAGCTGAAATACGACGCTCAGCAACAGCAGAGGAGAGAGGGAAGCAGCTGACAACGCCGACGTCGACGCATGCGAAATTAATGAGGCGACGCTGAACAAGTGGCTGCTAATTTTGGCACGCGTCACTTGATCGGCGACAGTAAAGATTTTTACAAGTGCGAAACCCCCGGAACACGATTGCACGATCGCCATTGTGGCTTCGGCCTATTAGTTGTTGTGGGGTCTGTGTCGATATCGGGTGCGCATATTCCGTTCCTGTGACCACAGCGTCGGCTGATTGTCGAAGCGGAATATACCTGACCCAAAATACTTTGTGTATCCCAGTATCCGACGCGCCGGGCCCGTCAACTACTGGTGTGGCTTCGGCCGGGTAGTAGTTGTTGGACTCGGATCGATCCAGGGCGTGCTCCATTCCCACTTCATAGCATCTGCTGGCTGTGGAAGCGGAGTGCACCTAACCATAGTTCTTCGGACAGTCTCGGCAGGATCGGCAACCCCTACAGTGGCTACGGCCAAGTGTGCTGACCACGGAAAGTGAACTACACAGACACAGTCCGTTGTGGAATGGCCGTGGGAATTAATCATATGTGCTAGGTACTACTTTATAGGTCTCTCTTCTTCTTTTGCGCCCTATCTTTCTTCGCTAATGTTTTCTTGTACAAAAATATAAATTTTTCTGTAAAACAGCCCTGGCCAGACTGAGACATACCTTGGCCAGAGAAATTACGTCGTTACAGATGGCGCCCGAGCAGGGACACTAGTAGAAGAATTTTAGGTTTTTGTAATGACTTGAAACACCATTTAGCAAGAGATTTGGAGGACGCACATGGTACGTTCGAGTAAAAAGGAAAAAAAAAAGATGTTGTTTTTACCAAGGGGTATGAACATAGTATTTATACAATATTTTAGCACCACGAGGAGCCGTCGAAATTTTGCCTTATATTTTTCTTTCTCTTCTAACCACACCATAACCTTTTTTTGAGATTTTTGGGGGCCCGAGGGGGGAAATATAGCGAAAGAACGAGCACGTCGTCGGCAAACAGGCGACAACACCCGAAGCTTGTGTTGGGTATCGACACACGCTATAAAAGTAGAACCAACGATCGCCAAAAGAACAGTCGTCAACGATACAATCAAGGAGTAACATCAAGCGCATACAAAGGAATTTAATTAAAGTAAAAGCACAGTCGTCAACGTTCCACTCAAGGATTAACAGCTAACAGTCGTCAAGGAAAATTTTTATTTAATATCAAATCATCAAGGATCAACCATCGTTGCTACCAGGATCGAACATCACTACTTCAAGGACAACGCAGGATCATCGCTATCGTTTTCAAGAACGACATCAAGGGAACAAAGAGCAGCTAGGGACTACGTTTGGATATTTCTACGTTTGATTTTCTTTTTTTGGGATTTTGATTTTCATCGAGACTGCAGCCAGGTCTCATATCGTCGCAAGAATGAATTGCAAGCCATTCTTACGGAATTTGGACAGGATTCTGAAGGCACAGTGGAGGAGCTGCGAAGTCGCCTTGCAGCTTTCGCAAACCAACCGGGATTGCCGAAGGAAGCCACTCAGAGGTTGGCCGAGCTGGAGCTTACACTTGGAGTAGCCCCAACACCGGAGGGTAAGCCTCGTTCCCGTGGTACGTCCCCAGTTTCAGAAGACATCCTACCAGGTACAATCCATACAACAGCAAGCATCGTTCAGGATCATCAACACCAACCAACGCTTCGGATTTCGTCTACTTCTAGGAGCACCGGTGAACCAACTAGCACGAGGATTCGCGACGACCATTTGCGCAGCACCGGCCCACAAAACGAACGCATTTTACAACTCGGCTTTGTGGATCGACTGCGTAAGTGGGGCGTCTTTTTCGATGGAGGCGGAGCGGATCCCTTGCGATTCATCGAGCACTTGGAGGACATGATAGCCATCTACCAGATTGATACTCAACAGCAACTAATGCCAGCCATTGCCGGACTGCTGACGGGTTCAGCTGCTGACTGGTTTAGAGTCACAAAGATGCATGAAGGTACCTAATTGGAATTCAGGAGGGACTTCCTGGAGTTTTTCTTGCCACCTCGGTACTTTTAAAGGTTGGAAGACGAGATCAGGGATAGGATGCAACGGTTTGTTGAGCCTTTCACAACATACCTTCTCAATCTACGAGTCATGATGCGGCGTGCTGCGTATACGGAGGACCAAGAGCTTAACCGAATCTATGAGAACTTGCTCCCTGAATATCAACTGTACACCAGGAGGCATGAGTTTACAACGCTGGCACAGTTGACGCGGTTGATAACTGCTTACGAAGAAGTCAAGGCACGAGAGGTCGCTCGTACTAGGAGTGGAATCGGGCAGCGTCGTCAGGAGAAAACAGTTCGGCATAACAGCAACGAGGTGAACAAGCAACGAGTCCAGGAAGCGGACGATAACATCGACGTAATGCATGCTTGCCGGAACTGTGGGCAAACGGGGCACTTCAGCCGAGAGTGCCGGAACGCGCTCTCGCTCTGAGCAAGACCCTTTCGTTGTTTTCGATCCGATTTTCAGTTGAGCGTGAGCATTTGAGCAATTTGCTTATCGGTCTTTGAGTGAGCAGCGCGTAAAGAGTGAAACGATTCACGCTCACACAGTGAGGCTCACCAAAAGACCGATTGACTGAAAAACTCAACGCAAACGGTCTTTTCAACTATTTGTCTTCTTTTCGATGCACAGTGGTGCGTTGTGTAAAATTGTGTTTAAAACAGGAATAGTTATATTTTTTAAAGTATTTTATTTTGAATTAAGCTTAACAACTAACAACGAATTTATGTTTTGGGAACTTAGTGAACTACGTCGCTCGCTTAAAATAAAGTGCAAAGCTGAAAATGCTCTTTCAACGGAGACTTGAGTAGCTGGAGTGGCTAATACAACCTGTGCCAGAGCACTCAAGTGTGGCGATTTAAGCTTCACGTTTTGAAAAAAATGTAATATATCCTGGTTTAATGGTAAGCGGCGATATATTTTGTCGAAGTCCTCCACTTCAGCATATAACTTGACAAGCGCGTCAGAAACCGGCTCTTCTTTTGCTTCTGATTTTAAAATAAAATATTTAGAAGGTAAACAGAATCATGTCGCAGACGCTCTATCCAGAATAAAGTTAGAAGAAAATATGGTAGAAGAACAAGAAAGTGAACATGAAAGCATTTCAGCAGCCCCAACCATTCATAGTGCTCCTGAAGATAATCAAAACTGTATTTTAATAAATCTGAAACCTTGTGACGCCCCATAAATCCGGCGCACAATGTTTAAAGGTACTGGCTGATAACTGCCAGTACCCACGTTTGTCATTTAAAAGGGCACCGTCCCATTAATGCCAGCCGGCAGTGTACGGCGAGAGGAGGAGCGCGGAATAAGCAACACAAGACAGTGTACTGGCCTGCTCTAACGACAGAGCGATCAACGCTGGATCAGAAATAGAGCAACGACGCTCGATTCAAAAAGCAGAGAGACGACACATGCGCAGTAGATCGCAGAGAGCGACGTCGAGGGTACAGCCACAGACTCACGCATCGACGTCACAGCAAGCGACGCAACGAAGCCATCGAAAGTTCTCGAAGCGTGCCTAAGCGCAGCCGACAGAGCTGAAATACGACGCTCAGCAACAGCAGAGGAGAGAGGGAAGCAGCTGACAACGCCGACGTCGACGCATGCGAAATTAATGAGGCGACGCTGAACAAGTGGCTGCTAATTTTGGCACGCGTCACTTGATCGGCGACAGTAAAGATTTTTACAAGTGCGAAACCCCCGGAACACGATTGCACGATCGCCATTGTGGCTTCGGCCTATTAGTTGTTGTGGGGTCTGTGTCGATATCGGGTGCGCATATTCCGTTCCTGTGACCACAGCGTCGGCTGGTTGTCGAAGCGGAATATACCTGACCCAAAATAATTTGTGTATCCCCGTATCCGACGCGCCGGGCCCGTCAACTACTGGTGTGGCTTCGGCCGGGTAGTAGTTGTTGGACTCGGATCGATCCAGGGCGTGCTCCATTCCCACTTCATAGCATCTGCTGGCTGTCGAAGCGGAGTGCACCTAACCATAGTTCTTCGGACAGTCTCGGCAGGATCGGCAACCCCTACAGTGGCTACGGCCAAGTGTGCTGACCACGGAAAGTGAACTACACAGACACAGTCCGTTGTGGAATGGCCGTGGGAATTAATCATATGTGCTAGGTACTACTTTATAGGTCTCTCTTCTTCTTTTGCGCCCTATCTTTCTTCGCTAATGTTTTCTTGTACAAAAATATAAATTTTTCTGTAAAACAGCCCTGGCCAGACTGAGACATACCTTGGCCAGAGAAATTACGTCGTTACAGATGGCGCCCGAGCAGGGACACTAGTAGAAGAATTTTAGGTTTTTGTAATGACTTAAAACACCATTTAGCAAGAGATTTGGAGGACGCACATGGTACGTTCGAGTAAAAAGGAAAAAAAAAAGATGTTGTTTTTACCAAGGGGTATGAACATAGTATTTATACAATATTTTAGCACCACGAGGAGCCGTCGAAATTTTGCCTTATATTTTTCTTTCTCTTCTAACCACACCATAACCTTTTTTTGAGATTTTTGGGGGCCCGAGGGGGGAAATATAGCGAAAGAACGAGCACGTCGTCGGCAATCAGGCGACAACACCCGAAGCTTGTGTTGGGTATCGACACACGCTATAAAAGTAGAACCAACGATCGCCAAAAGAACAGTCGTCAACGATACAATCAAGGAGTAACATCAAGCGCATACAAAGGAATTTAATTAAAGTAAAAGCACAGTCGTCAACGTTCCACTCAAGGATTAACAGCTAACAGTCGTCAAAGAAAATTTTTATTTAATATCAAATCATCAAGGATCAACCATCGTTGCTACCAGGATCGAACATCACTACTTCAAGGACAACGCAGGATCATCGCTATCGTTTTCAAGAACGACATCAAGGGAACAAAGAGCAGCTAGGGACTACGTTTGGATATTTCTACGTTTGATTTTCTTTTTTTGGGATTTTGATTTTCATCGAGACTGCAGCCAGGTCTCATATCGTCGCAAGAATGAATTGCAAGCCATTCTTACGGAATTTGGACAGGATTCTGAAGGCACAGTGGAGGAGCTGCGAAGTCGCCTTGCAGCTTTCGCAAACCAACCGGGATTGCCGAAGGAAGCCACTCAGAGGTTGGCCGAGCTGGAGCTTACACTTGGAGTAGCCCCAACACCGGAGGGTAAGCCTCGTTCCCGTGGTACGTCCCCAGTTTCAGAAAACATCCTACCAGGTACAAGCCATACAACAGCAAGCATCGTTCAGGATCATCAACACCAACCAACGCTTCGGATTTCGTCTACTTCTAGGAGCACCGGTGAACCAACTAGCACGAGGATTCGCGACGACCATTTGCGCAGCACCGGCCCACAAAACGAACGCATTTTACAACTCGGCTTTGTGGATCGACTGCGTAAGTGGGGCGTCTTTTTCGATGGAGGCGGAGCGGATCCCTTGCGATTCATCGAGCACTTGGAGGACATGATAGCCATCTACCAGATTGATACTCAACAGCAACTAATGCCAGCCATTGCCGGACTGCTGACGGGTTCAGCTGCTGACTGGTTTAGAGTCACAAAGATGCATGAAGGTACCTAATTGGAATTCAGGAGGGACTTCCTGGAGTTTTTCTTGCCACCTCGGTACTTTTAAAGGTTGGAAGACGAGATCAGGGATAGGATGCAACGGTTTGTTGAGCCTTTCACAACATACCTTCTCAATCTACGAGTCATGATGCGGCGTGCTGCGTATACGGAGGACCAAGAGCTTAACCGAATCTATGAGAACTTGCTCCCTGAATATCAACTGTACACCAGGAGGCATGAGTTTACAACGCTGGCACAGTTGACGCGGTTGATAACTGCTTACGAAGAAGTCAAGGCACGAGAGGTCGCTCGTACTAGGAGTGGAATCGGGCAGCGTCGTCAGGAGAAAACAGTTCGGCATAACAGCAACGAGGTGAACAAGCAACGAGTCCAGGAAGCGGACGATAACATCGACGTAATGCATGCTTGCCGGAACTGTGGGCAAACGGGGCACTTCAGCCGAGAGTGCCGGAACGCGCGGAGAATTTTCTGTTGGGATTGCGGCCGACGAGCATAGCTTGCAAATAACTGTTAACCGTTTTTTTCCTTACGCTCTGTAACCGAGAACAACAACTCGCTCTCGCTCTGAGCAAGACCCTTTCGTTGTTTTCGATCCGGTTTTCAGTTGAGCGTGAGCATTTGAGCAATTTGCTTATCGGTCTTTGAGTGAGCAGCGCGTAAAGAGTGAAACGATTCACGCTCACACAGTGAGGCTCACCAAAAGACCGATTGACTGAAAAACTCAACGCAAACGGTCTTTTCAACTATTTGTCTTCTTTTCGATGCACAGTGGTGCGTTGCGTAAAATTGTGTTTAAAACAGGAATAGTTATATTTTTTAAAGTATTTTATTTTGAATTAAGCTTAACAACTAACAACGAATTTATGTTTTGGGAACTTAGTGAACTACGTCGCTCGCTTAAAATAAAGTGCAAAGCTGAATATGCTCTTTCAACGGAGACTTGAGTAGCTGGAGTGGCTTATACAACCTGTGCCAGAGCACTCAAGTGTGGCGATTTAAGCTTCACGTTTTGAAAAAAATGTAATATATCCTGGTTTAATGGTAAGCGGCGATATATATTGTCGAAGTCCTCCACTTCAGCATATAACTTGACAAGCGCGTCAGAAACCGGCTCTTCTTTTGCTTCTGGAACAGTTTCCACATCATCCAAAAATGCCGAGAAAAGTGACTCTTCTTCTGGTATGGATGAGAATGAGCACTCCATGTCCATATGCAGTTTAACCTCCTCAATTGTTTGCGATGCAACAGTTCGATCGGAGTCAGCCTTTAAAAATAAAGCAAAATTATGTTAAAATTTATTGTTTGCAATTATGGCTTAAAACAGGTGTTAGTGTATGACGAGGACAATTTTAAGAACACGTATCTAAAAGCATCTATAACATAAAGGAAACAGGACCAAAACTTCAATTATACTCCGTCTTACGTGCTTCAGTTCAAACAGGCGAAAAGCAATTTTTTTTAGGTTCTGCTTTGCCAACCATTTTTGGTGATCTGTTAAAATACAGTTCACTCGCGGGTCCATGTATATAGCAGATAATAATGCTTCGTTTTCGAGCAACTTACTTTCCCGCAGTTTAATTTGTGCCAACAATTTTTTTTTAATCCAATTTTTGGTATTTTCGCACTGCAATTTCAGTTCCATCCATATAATGAAAAATTCACTATATACTAATTTTTCCTCCTGCAGCTTTAAAGTCGCATTATATGCGTCCTTGAATGCGTCGACATATGTCTCCATCCAGTCCCATTCAATATCGTTATCAATACTACTCTGAGTGGCCACAAACTCTTTTAGTTCGAGTAGTTTTTTCACCATCGAGTATGTGGAATTCCACCTAGTGATAATGTCGAGCGATGGTATATTTTTTTTGTGCTCGATTAAGATACGTCTGACAAGTTACATATAGTATTTATTTTATACATGTATATAAAAAAAAACATTTATATTTGAACTTTTCTTACCTATAAGTCTCAGTGCGCAATGTTTTGCATAATTTGCGGCAGATACTAATTTTTTCGCTAATCTCATCCAGCTTGTTAACATCATATACGCATAGTTGAAGAGTGTGCGCAGCACATCGTACAAGATGAATATTTGCCAAATTCAGGTCATCAAGCTTATCCATAAATTTTTCACTCTCAGTGTCATCTTTAAAAAGGGACTCCTCCGTGTCGTCATTAAGAATTTCTATGGCTTTGCCCATGTTTCTCCCATTGTCAGAGGTAACACTATGTGCATACATTTTCTTTAGTTATAAACATGTTAAAAATTATCTAAAATAACATTTTTACCTGAAGATTTGATCCAGAGTTATCCCATAATCGTCAAGAATTTCTAAAATTTTGTCCCTAATGTAGACCCCAGTGTGTGAATAAGTGAGCTGGATCATGCCCAACGTCTTGACAACAATCTCCGACTTGTTTACATTTGTGTGAATAATTTGCAGATTTATACCTAAAATTGCTTTGTCCATTCTAGTTGCCACGTCGATTTTTAGCGACAACAGTTTTCCATTGACTAAAGCCCTTACGCCGTCTTTGATGGCCTGTTCTCTTACGAACACGAAGCTCATAATGTTCCTCGATGTGATTGGGTTCATACCAAGGGCATTATAAATGGGATCAACAATTTCCCTAAATCCCTCGCTGTCCAAGAATACAAACGGCTTTCCATCAGTTGTCACAATTTTAATAAGTGAATTCACAACTGTTTCTTCACTTGTTTCACATGTTATTTTTTTTTTTTTCACAACTTTTATTTTGGTGTCTTCTTCACTGTCGCACTCTCTAAATATTTCAGAATGTTTAGTTGTCAAGTGGCGTTTCAAATTCGTAGTATGAATGCCAGCTAATTTCACGTCGCATATTTTACACAATGATTTTTTTCTTACTGCATCAAAATTAAAAAATTGATGCACTTTTTTATTACTTTCACGTCCCATTTTGTTAAAATCACTGTGCACAATCGAAACTCACAAAGCAAGTTGGCGCGTAAAACCCACGAAACTTCACATACACACATACATGCGCAAAAGACTTTTTGAATCGTCGTTCAGAAGCAAACGGTCCCGGAATGAGCAGAGCAAAAGAGAATAGAAAAAAGTGGTCTTCGACTGAGCGCGAGCAAAATTTATTTACGAACAATCCAATCGGTTGCTCTCAGACCTTTTGCTCAAAGTCTCAGTGAAGAACACTTATTTCGCGACAGTGTGAAACGGTTAACAGTTATTTGCGAGCTATGCCGACGATTAATCAGGACCGTGGAATGCTGCCGGAACCAAGCATCGGGAAACGGGGTGCGCTCCCAGCCGCCAGGTGAACGACTGGAGACAGCGCCAACGACTCGTCAATAGGAACAGCATTGAGGTTCGAGAGCGGACGCATCGTAGCTACAGTACGGCTCGAAGACCAGGCCCAAGTAGCTACGATAGACACTGGAGCGACCAGGAGCTTCATTAGCGAGAAAGTGGCAGAACGAATCAGTACCCCAGAAAACAGGCGGGTTGTGAGGAGCCGCATACGTTTGGCTGACGGATCTAGGAGAGAAGTCACGCAAGCAGTAAGGGTACGTGTTCAGCTGGGACAACGACAAATCGACTTGCTGATGCTTGTGTTGCCGACAGTCGTCGACGAGGCCATATTGGGAATGGACTTTCTTTGTGGCGCGGAGATGAGCAAGGCGTGCGGTCAGTTGCAGCTTCAATTACCATCTCGGATGACAACGACACCCAACTTCAATGCTCAAAGCTCGCAATCCAATCGCGAAGTCAACGATACGCAACAATGTCCGGTATTACCTGGGGTATACGAAGCCGCCAGAAGAAACAATCCTTTCCGGAGGCCACGACAAACGAATATGAAAGAGAACCACAACGAGGGCACCAGCTTGGGAACAATCACTGGGGACCCGGTGACGGCTGAGGAATACAAATGGGTCGAAGACTTTCTCCGGGGTGAACTTGATAAGTTTCACGAGGTCACATATTGCTGAACATCGTATCGTGTTGAAGGACAACCGTCCTATTAAGCAGAAAATAATCAACGACCAAGTGGACGAGCTACTGCGAGATGATCGGATCGAGCCTTCACGGAGTCCCCATAGTGCGCCCATTATGCTGGTAGGGAAGAAGACGGGAGATGTCAGGATGTGCATCGACTACAGGCAGTTGAACGCGCAGTCCATACCAGACGCGTATCCCCTACCCAGGATTAACCACATCCTAGAAAAACTTCGGAATGCAAAGTACATATCAACGTTGGACCTCAAGAACGGGTATTGCCAGATACCAGTGACTGAGGATAGCAGGGAATGCACGGCGTTTACAGTCCCGGGCCGGGGCTTGTATCACTGGAAAGTGATGCCCTTTGGATTACATTCTCCACCTGCTACTTTTCAGCGAGCTCTGGATGGAGTCATCCGACCAGAAATGGAGCCATATGCGTTCGCATATTTAGATGACATCATCGTCATTGGAGCGACGCTGGCTCAGCATGCGGGGAACTTACGGGAAGTATTTCAACGACTGCGCAACGCCAAGCTGAGGCTCAACAAAGAAAAGTGCTGCTTCTTCCAGAAGAGTTTGGTCTACCTGGGGCATGTCGTAAGTGAAGCTGGGATTCACACTGATCCGGCCAAAATCGAGGCAATAAAGGAGCTGCTACCGCCTACAAACGTGAAGGAGCTGCGCCGCTGCCTGGGTATCGCTTCCTGGTACAGGCGTTTTGTACCAAATTTCACCAGCATCGTACAACCGATCTCCAGCTTTTTCGGAAAGGTTCTCCCTTCAGACGGATGCCAGCGATTATGGCCTCGGCGCTGTACTGACGCAGCGGATACAAGGGACAGAACGAGTCATTGCCTATGCCAGTCGACGCCTATCAGCCGCACAAGAGAATTACACCACGACCGAGAAGGAGTGTTTGGCCATTGTCTGGGCGATACGTAAGCTCCGATGTTACATCGAAGGGTATGAATTCGATGTCATCACAGACCATCCGGCCCTGAAGTGTTTGAACTCCATCGACAACCCTACTGGACGGATCGCACGATGGGCATTGGAGCTCCAACAGTATCGCTTTGTGGTACACTACCGACGCGCAAGTCAGAACGTCGTGGCTGACGCTTTGTCTAGGCAGCCGCTGGAGACGTTGCAACAGGCGACATTGGAGGCGTCCAGTTGCAAGTGGATGGAGCGAACCCTGGAGGCGGTGCAAAAAGAACCAGAAAGATATCCCGACTACGTCATTGAAAACCAGCAACTATTTCGACGATCAAAGCGATGGCCAGACGACGAGGAGCAAGTGCCATGGAAACTGTGCGTACCCAAGGATCAGCGTTAGAGGGTCTTGGCCGAGTGTCACGACCAGCCCACCGCCGGACACCTAGGGATCCGGAAAACAATTCATTGAGTTACCCAACGGTTCTACTGGCCCGGATTGTTTCGGGATGTGGCCAAGTACGTGAGGAGAGCCGTGCCAACGATTTAAGGTAAGCCAGATGAGACCCCCAGGAGAGATGCATACACGGGTAGTAGAGGAACCGTTTGAGGTTCTTTGTGCTGACTTCGTTGGCCCATTGCCCCGATCCAAGCAAGCACACACGATGCTATTGGTTTTCTTTGATTACTTTAGTAAGTGGGTAGAACTAGTCCCACTTCGGAAGGCAACGACTGCTACGTTGGAAAAGGAATTTCGGGAACGAATTCTGGCACGATTTGGAGTACCGCAGACATTTGTGTGCGACAACGGCACACAGTTCACTAGCCGAGGATTCAAAATGTTCTGCAAACAGATGGGAATGACTCTCCAACACACAGCACCGCACACACCGCAGGAAAATCCTACCGAACGAGCCAACAGAACGGTAAAAACCATGATGGCACAATACCTGGATGGCAAACAGAGGAATTGGGATGACCTGTTACCAGAGCTCAATCTGGCCATCAACTCTAGCCTCTCGGATAGTAGTCGATACAGCCCAGCGTATCTGGTGCAAGGTCGCGAGTCGCGCCTACCAGGAATGCTCTACCACAAGGTAAATCCCGGACCCACTACGGAAAGTCGCACCCCAGAGGACAAGGCCAAGCATCTACAGGAAATCTTCAAGGCAGCGAGGGACAACATGCAACGAGCTGTGAACGAGCAAAGCAGACACTACAATCTGAGACGTCGGGAGTGGAAACCTGCCCTCGGTGACCTGGTTTTACTTCGGCAACACCACCTTTCCAAAGCAGCTGATGGCTTCGCCGCCAAGCTGGCACCACGTTACGACGGGCCGTACAAAGTGGTCAAATATACGTCCCCAAACATTGTTCGCGTCCAACATATGGGCCGCAAAGAACAACGAGTCGCGAGCCTTTCTGATCTAAAGGCATTCCATACGGGCGAATTACCGGAACAGGGGGGTTGTCCAGTACGGGAACAACAACGCGACTAATTCCACTTACCCCAGAAGTCTTCGCATCGGCGGGCCTCTATTTCCAATACTGTTATTTATTGGCAAAACAACTAAAACAAGTCTTTCTTCCAGTAGTAAAATGCGACGGCGACGCCAAAATGGGCGGGCCTCCGCCTCTACGAGCCTACCGGCTAGCTTCCCTCTGCGAGCATCGGCCGAACCGGTCGCCAACACCCGCCGCAGAGCGGAGGCTACACCACCGAGGAACGAAGAACTGACTTTCGACCTGACCACACCGCCACGCCCATTGCCATTGCCAGAGCTTAATCTGGAGCTCAGTCCGGGCACGTTAGCACACCTGTTAGAGGAGGTGGATACAGTGGACCTGGTAGGTGTCGACGAGATACCCATGGACTTGGAGGAATCACTGTTTCACCCAACCTGGGAGTCCCAAGCGGAGAGCCAGCAAGAGGCATCTGGAGATAAGTCAGAGGTGTCTCAAACTGGGAGCCAGCAAGAGGCATCTGGAGATGAGTCGGAGGAGGCTCAAACGGAAAGTCAGCCAGAGACATCCGAGGGAGAGTCGGAAGTGTCACCGACCGAACCGGAAACGGTGTCGTCCGAGAGCGAGTCGGACGTCCCCATCGACGACAGGCGATTCGCCAACCTCGTTCACCGGGCGGTTACTCCCCCTCGGTCGTTCATGGAGGCCGGGGGAACTACCTGGGACGAGGGAAACGAAACCAGCGCCGAAGAGGGACCCGAGGCGTCAGCAATGGAGACCGTGGAAATCTCCGATAGTGAGACTAACGTCGAGGAGGCAGCCGAAGCAACGGCGATGGACATCGACGACCCCCCACCAGCGTACGGCTCCTGGTTGAACGAGCCGCCGCCGAGCTACGAAGAAGCGTGCGGGCTGGTACGAAACCCACCAGCCTCATTGTTGGGCCGACGCCGCTGGCCAGCCGAGTATCCAAGTTTTTCGGACATCAGCTCGGATGAGGATGACCGCGCCACAGCTCGCCAACCACCCCCGGTGGACGACGATCTCCCAAGCACCTCAGCCGCCACACGTCAACGATTGGCCGATCTAACCGCTGCCGCACCAGCGCAGCCCACGGTAGCAGCATCGTTCAGGCCGGACGTGGTCGTAGCCCCGGAACATTGGGGTGTCTACACGACCGATCGGATGTTGCCCCGAGTACTGGTGGAGGTCATAGAGCTACGCGTGGCCAACCATAACGGGCGTTATGTGCGTCTGCGCCGTTGCGTCGGACACCAACAATTTAACATCACCATCACCGGCAAGTCATAGGTGTTCGTAAGGGAAATCCTCCCGAAAGAAAGGGGGGTGTGACGCCCCATAAATCCGGCGCACAATTTTTAAAGGTACTGGCTGCCAGTACCCACGTTTGTCATTTAAAAGGGCACCGTCCCATTACTGCCAGCCGGCAGTGTACGGCGAGAAGAGGAAGCGCGGAATAAGCAACACAAGACAGTATACTGGCCTGCTCTAACGACAGAGCGATCAACGCTGGATCAGAAATATAGCAACGACGCTCGATTCAAAAAGCAGAGAGACGACACATGCGCAGTAGATCGCAGAGAGCGACGTCGAGGGTACAGCCACAGACTCACATCGAAAGTTCTCGAAGCGTGCCTAAGCGCAGCCGACAGAGCCGAAATACGACGCTCAGCAACAGCAGAGGAGAGAGGGAAGCAGCGCTGCCAAGCTGACCTACCGCACAATTAGACGGCTGGATAATTGCTGACAACGCCGACGTCGACGCATGCGAAATTAATGAGGCGACGCTGAACAAGTGGCTGCTAATTTTGGCACGCGTCACTTGATCGGCGACAGTAAAGGTGTTTACAAGTGCGAAACGCAGTGAGAAGCAAAACAAAGACTACGCGACAGGATTAAAAGATTTAAACATAGAGACACGAGGAATTAACACAGTGATAGACGACCATAATAACGATTTGGGAACATTTCTTCAAGACAACAACGATCAGGAACGACCAGAGCAAGCCCCCGGAACACGATTGCCCCTTGTGAAAACAGAACACAGATCAGTAAAATTACCATTTGAACTAACACCAGAAATAAACAATCCAAGAGAAGTTTATGTTTTTGATTGTTATTGTGTGTATGTATACTATTGCCGCCACGCATGCATCAAAAGAGTTCGAATATATGCTTGTATGTGTCGCGTTCGCACTCATGCATCGACTTTAATATTAACTTTATAACCGGTAGCTCTGTTGTTTATGGTTGGATTTTTATGCAACTTTCAGGATAGTTTGATATGATTTGTCTTCAAAGGAATCAAAAATAACAATACTCTACGATAAGAACAAATGCCTTTAAAACGGCATGCAAGATTAAAAAGTTTTTTTTTTCTTACGGAAAAAGGGGGCGTGGCAGCCAAACATTTTATATGGCAGTGCATTTATGCTGTCTCTAGGAACCAGCGTACCAAATTGGTATTCCTAAGTGCCATAGCTACTTAGATATTCGCTTAAAACATCTATTTTTTTCGAGGTATGTCTAGTTTTTTGCTCATTGTGGGCGAATGGGGCATGACATCAAAAAAAAAAGATTCTTGTATTGACTGACTAAATATCAAATCTATAGAGACCAAATTCGAATTTGTAGCTCTTACCATCTCTGAAATCTGTTTGTTCATACGGACAGACAGACAGACGGACAGACAGACAGACGGACAGACGGACATGGCTATATCGACTCGGCTTGTGATGCTGATCAAGAATATATATACTTTATGGGGTCTGCCACGCCTCCTTCTGCCTGTTACATACATTTGCACAAACCCAATATACTCTGGCAGTGAGTATAAAAAATTATATGACCGAATGTTCACAACAAATCTTCTGTTCAGAAATTACGTCAAGTGGCTCAGCGAAAAGGCATTTATGAAGATTCTTCCTTTACTAAGAACTCTGACAATCCGACCAAAACCATTTACACCAGTTTTCTTTGCATCAAAAATTCATTACCCTGACCTACCTCAAACATCTAAACATAACAATTACCCAAAAACCGCTCAAGTAAACAATAGTCCATCACAGGATGCCTTCTAGGTAAAATCAATTTGACGAAAACAGGAAACTTTACAATGAATTCCGCGAGAGGGCTTAGAGAGAGGCAATTTGAAACCCGTAACTACAATCAGTCACCTTAACAAAGAGTGTCGATTAAGCGAACTAAAGTAGATAGCGCACAGTCACGCATGGATACTAACGAAAATCACCACCGAGCTGAGAAATATTCAGATGACACCACAGACGACGACACAGACAATGATGAACAATCCGAAACAAAACAAGATCAGCAATTTCAGTCTGAAAATTTTCTAATACAAGCCCGGGAACACACCAATACATAGAAATTATGTTTAACAGTCACAGATACCGATGCCTTATTGACACCGGATCTTCAATAAACATGATAACAAAAAATTTTTTTGATCTCCAAGTCCAAAATAAACATATTTCAGTTCGAAGTTTAACTGGGTTGACCAAGTTAAATAAATTTGTTACCCTTCCAGCCAATGGCTTATTCCAACAAGAATCACAATTTTTTCTACACGAATTTTCTCCTCATTATGACATTCTTATTGGGAGAAAAATTGTAATGGACAAATGTTGATTTTCAGTAATAACCAATAACGAAAAAACTGAAATTATCAAACTTCTAAAAGAATTTAAAGACATTCAATACAAAGAGAACGGCAATTTAACTTTAACAAGTGTAATACGTCATGAAATCAAAACTTTACACGACAATCCTATTTACAAACGTCCGTATAGTTACCCATTTTGTTATGAAGCAGAAGTTAACAAACAAATTGATGACATGTTACAACGAGGAAAAATTCGCCCAAGCGATTCTCCGAATTGCAGTCCATTATGGATTGTTCCAAAAAAGGCTGACGCTTCTGGAAAACCAAAATTTAGATTGGTAGTCGATTACCGTAATCTAAATGACATAACTGTAAATGATAAATTCCCGATTCCAAATATGGATGGAATTTTAAGCAAACTCGGAAAATGCCAATACTTTACAACTATCGACTTGGCAAAAGGCTTCCACCAAATTGAAATGGATCCCAAATCCATTCCCAAAACAGCTTTTTCTATAAAACACGGTCACTACGAATATACTCGTATGCCTTTTGGCTTAAAAAATGCCCCAGCAACATTCCAGCGTTGCATGAATTCAGTTCTCAAGGATCTTATCAGCGAACATTGTTTGGTTTACTTGTATGAGATTATCGTTTATTCCACATCTCTCAAAGAACATTTGTATACACTTTGAAAAGTTATTGAAAAATTAAAAGAAGCAAGTTTAAAACTTGAACTAGATAAATGCGAATTCTGAAAAGGCCAAACAGATTTTTTAGGCCATACAATAAGCCCAGAAGGTATCCGTCCGAACATTGATAAACTTAAAGCAATAGACAAATTTCCGATTTTAAAAACTCCAAAAGAAATCGAATAATTTTTAGGTTTTTTTGGATAGTTTATTCCAATGAATCTTTTCTTAAAAAAAAAGGCGCAAAGGTTAATACTCATAGTGGAGATTATAAAAATTCATTTGAAAAATTAAAGACTTAAATATTGAGCGACCCAGTCCTCCATTGTCCAGACTTTTCCAAACCATTTCAAGTAACTACTGACGCAAGTAATTTTGCAATAGGAGCTGTCCTTTCCCAAGAAAATATACCAGTTAGTTTTGCTAGTAGAACCCTTAATGAGCATGAAATAAATTACAGTACAATAGAAAAAGAATTGTTAGCGATTGTTTGGGCAACCAAATATTTCCGCCCATATTCATATGGAGTATCCTTTGAAATATTAAGCGATCATAAGCCTCTTGTCTGGTTACAAAATATAAAAGAACCAAACATGAAACTCCAAAGATGGAAAATAAAACTAAGCTAAAATGATTTTAAAATAAAATATTTAGAAGGTAAACAGAATCATGTCGCAGACGCTCTATCCAGAATAAAGTTAGAAGAAAATATGGTAGAAGAACAAGAAAGTGAACATGAAAGCATTTCAGCAGCCCCAACCATTCATAGTGCTCCTGAAGATAATCAAAACTGTATTTTAATAAATCTGAAACCTTGTGACGCCCCATAAATCCGGCGCACAATGTTTAAAGGTACTGGCTGATAACTGCCAGTACCCACGTTTGTCATTTAAAAGGGCACCGTCCCATTACTGCCAGCCGGCAGTGTACGGCGAGAGGAGGAGCGCGGAATAAGCAACACAAGACAGTGTACTGGCCTGCTCTAACGACAGAGCGATCAACGCTGGATCAGAAATAGAGCAACGACGCTCGATTCAAAAAGCAGAGAGACGACACATGCGCAGTAGATCGCAGAGAGCGACGTCGAGGGTACAGCCACAGACTCACGCATCGACGTCACAGCAAGCGACGCAACGAAGACATCGAATGTTCTCGAAGCGTGCCTAAGCGCAGCCGACAGAGCTGAAATACGACGCTCAGCAACAGCAGAGGAGAGAGGGAAGCAGCTGACAACGCCGACGTCGACGCATGCGAAATTAATGAGGCGACGCTGAACAAGTGGCTGCTAATTTTGGCACGCGTCACTTGATCGGCGACAGTAAAGATTTTTACAAGTGCGAAACGCAGTGAGAAGCAAAACAAAGACTACGCGACAGGATTAAAAGATTTAAACATAGAGACACGAGGAATTAAAACAGTGATAGACGACCATAGGAACGATTTGGGAACATTTCTTCTAGACAACGATCAGGAACGACCAGAGCAAGCCCCCGGAACACGATTGCACGATCGCCATTGTGGCTTCGGCCTATTAGTTGTTGTGGGGTCTGTGTCGATATCGGGTGCGCATATTCCATTCCTGTGACCACAGCGTCGGCTGGTTGTCGAAGCGGAATATACCTGACCCAAAATACTTTGTGTATCCCCGTATCCGACGCGCCGGGCCCGTCAACTACTGGTGTGGCTTCGGCCGGGTAGTAGTTGTTGGACTCGGATCGATCCAGGGCGTGCTCCATTCCCACTTCATAGCATCTGCTGGCTGTGGAAGCGGAGTGCACCTAACCATAGTTCTTCGGACAGTCTCGGCAGGATCGACAACCCCTACAGTGGCTACGGCCAAGTGTGCTGACCACGGAAAGTGAACTACACAGACACAGTCCGTTGTGGAATGGCCGTGGGAATTAATCATATGTGCTAGGTACTACTTTATAGGTCTCTCTTCTTCTTTTGCGCCCTATCTTTCTTCGCTAATGTTTTCTTGTACAAAAATATAAATTTTTCTGTAAAACAGCCCTGGCCAGACTGAGACATACCTTGGCCAGAGAAATTACGTCGTTACAGATGGCGCCCGAGCAGGGACACTAGTAGAAGAATTTTAGGTTTTTGTAATGACTTAAAACACCATTTAGCAAGAGATTTGGAGGACGCACATGGTACGTTCGAGTAAAAAGGAAAAAAAAAGATGTTGTTTTTACCAAGGGGTATGAACATAGTATTTATACAATATTTTAGCACCACGAGGAGCCGTCGAAATTTTGCCTTATATTTTTCTTTCTCTTCTAACCACACCATAACCTTTTTTTGAGATTTTTGGGGGCCCGAGGGGGGAAATATAGCGAAAGAACGAGCACGTCGTCGGCAAACAGGCGACAACACCCGAAGCTTGTGTTGGGTATCGACACACGCTATAAAAGTAGAACCAACGATCGCCAAAAGAACAGTCGTCAACGATACAATCAAGGAGTAACATCAAGCGCATACAAAGGAATTTAATTAAAGTAAAAGCACAGTCGTCAACGTTCCACTCAAGGATTAACAGCTAACAGTCGTCAAGGAAAATTTTTATTTAATATCAAATCATCACGGATCAACCATCGTTGCTACCAGGATCGAACATCACTACTTCAAGGACAACGCAGGATCATCGCTATCGTTTTCAAGAACGACATCAAGGGAACAAAGAGCAGCTAGGGACTACGTTTGGATATTTCTACGTTTGATTTTCTTTTTTTGGGATTTTGATTTTCATCGAGACTGCAGCCAGGTCTCATATCGTCGCAAGAATGAATTGCAAGCCATTCTTACGGAATTTGGACAGGATTCTGAAGGCACAGTGGAGGAGCTGCGAAGCCGCCTTGCAGCTTTCGCAAACCAACCGGGATTGCCGAAGGAAGCCACTCAGAGGTTGGCCGAGCTGGAGCTTACACTTGGAGTAGCCCCAACACCGGAGGGTAAGCCTCGTTCCCGTGGTACGTCCCCAGTTTCAGAAGACATCCTACCAGGTACAAGCCATACAAGCATCGTTCAGGATCATCAACACCAACCAACGCTTCGGATTCCGTCTACTTCTAGGAGCACCGGTGAACCAACTAGCACGAGGATTCGCGACGACCATTTGCGCAGCACCGGCCCACAAAACGAACGCATTTTACAACTCGGCTTTGTGGATCGACTGCGTAAGTGGGGCGTCTTTTTCGATGGAGGCGGAGCGGATCCCTTGCGATTCATCGAGCACTTGGAGGACATGATAGCCATCTACCAGATTGATACTCAACAGCAACTAATGCCAGCCATTGCCGGACTGCTGACGGGTTCAGCTGCTGACTGGTTTAGAGTCACAAAGATGCATGAAGGTACCTAATTGGAATTCAGGAGGGACTTCCTGGAGTTTTTCTTGCCACCTCGGTACTTTTAAAGGTTGGAAGACGAGATCAGGGATAGGATGCAACGGTTTGTTGAGCCTTTCACAACATACCTTCTCAGTCTACGAGTCATGATGCGGCGTGCTGCGTATACGGAGGACCAAGAGCTTAACCGAATCTATGAGAACTTGCTCCCTGAATATCAACTGTACACCAGGAGGCATGAGTTTGCAACGCTGGCACAGTTGACGCGGTTGATAACTGCTTACGAAGAAGTCAAGGCACGAGAGGTCGCTCGTACTAGGAGTGGAATCGGGCAGCGTCGTCAGGAGAAAACAGTTCGGCATAACAGCAACGAGGTGAACAAGCAACGAGTCCAGGAAGCGGACGATAACATCGACGTAATGCATGCTTGCCGGAACTGTGGGCAAACGGGGCACTTCAGCCGAGAGTGCCGGAACGCGCGGATTATTTTCTGTTGGGATTGCGGCCGACGAGCATAGCTTGCAAGTAACTGTTAACCGTTTTTTTCCTTACGCTCTGTTAGCGAGAACAACCGAAAAAAATCATACTCTCTCGCTCTCGCTCTGAGCAAGACCCTTTCGTTGTTTTCGATCCGGTTTTCAGTTGAGCGTGAGCATTTGAGCAATTTGCTTATCGGTCTTTGAGTGAGCAGCGCGTAAAGAGTGAAACGATTCACGCTCACACAGTGAGGCTCACCAAAAGACCGATTGACTGAAAAACTCAACGCAAACGGTCTTTTCAACTATTTGTCTTCTTTTCGATGCACAGTGGTGCGTTGTGTAAAATTGTGTTTAAAACAGGAATAGTTATATTTTTTAAAGTATTTTATTTTGAATTAAGCTTAACAACTAACAACGAATTTATGTTTTGGGAACTTAGTGAACTACGTCGCTCGCTTAAAATAAAGTGCAAAGCTGAAAATGCTCTTTCAACGGAGACTTGAGTAGCTGGAGTGGCTAATACAACCTGTGCCAGAGCACTCAAGTGTGGCGATTTAAGCTTCACGTTTTGAAAAAAATGTAATATATCCTGGTTTAATGGTAAGCGGCGATATATTTTGTCGAAGTCCTCCACTTCAGCATATAACTTGACAAGCGCGTCAGAAACCGGCTCTTCTTTTGCTTCTGGAACAGTTTCCACATCATCCAAAAATGCCGAGAAAAGTGACTTTTCTTCTGGTATGGATGAGAATGAGCACTCCATGTCCATATGCAGTTCAACCTCCTCAAGGACCAAAACTTCAATTATACTCCGTCTTACGTGCTTCAGTTCAAACAGGCGAAAAGCAATTTTTTTTAGGTTCTGCTTTGCCAACCATTTTTGGTGATCTGTTAAAATACAGTTCACTCGCGGGTCCATATATATAGCAGATAATAATGCTTCGTTTTCGAGCAACTTACTTTCCCGCAGTTTAATTTGTGCCAACAATTTTTTTTAATCCAATTTTTGGTATTTTCGCACTGCAATTTCAGTTCCATCCATATAATGAAAAATTCACTATATACTAATTTTTCCTCCTGCAGCTTTAAAGTCGCATTATATGCGTCCTTGAATGCGTCGACATATGTCTCCATCCAGTCCCATTCAATATCGTTATCAATACTACTCTGAGTGGCCACAAACTCTTTTAGTTCGAGTAGTTTTTTCACCATCGAGTATGTGGAATTCCACCTAGTGATAATGTCGAGCGATGGTATATTTTTTTTGTGCTCGATTTAGATACGTCTGACAAGTTACATATAGTATTTATTTTATACATGTATATAAAAAAAAACATTTATATTTGAACTTTTCTTACCTATAAGTCTCAGTGCGCAATGTTTTGCATAATTTGCGGCAGATACTAATTTTTTCGCTTATCTCATCCAGCTTGTTAACATCATATACGCATAGTTGAAGAGTGTGCGCAGCACATCGTACAAGATGAATATTTGCCAAATTCAGGTCATCAAGCTTATCCATAAATTTTTCACTCTCAGTGCCATCTTTAAAAAGGGACTCCTCCGTGTCGTCATTAAGAATTTCTATGGCTTTGCCCATGTTTCTCCCATTGTCAGAGGTAACACTATGTGCATACATTTTCTTTAGTAATAAACATGTTAAAAATTATCTAAAATAACATTTTTACCTGAAGATTTGATCCAGAGTTATCCCATAATCGTCAAGAATTTCTAAAATTTTGTCCCTAATGTAGACCCCAGTGTGTGAATAAGTGAGCTGGATCATGCCCAACGTCTTGACAACAATCTCCGACTTGTTTACATTTGTGTGAATAATTTGCAGATTTATACCTAAAATTGCTTTGTCCATTCTAGTTGCCACGTCGATTTTTAGCGACAACAGTTTTCCTTTCACTAAAGCCCTTACGCCGTCTTTGATGGCCTGTTCTCTTACGAACACGAAGCTCATAATGTTCCTCGATGTGATTGGGTTCATACCAAGGGCATTATAAATGGGATCAACAATTTCCCTAAATCCCTCGCTGTCCAAGAATACAAACGGCTTTCCATCAGTTGTCACAATTTTAATAAGTGAATTCACAACTGTTTCTTCACTTGTTTCATATGTTATTTTTTTTTTTTTCACAACTTTTATTTTGGTGTCTTCTTCACTGTCGCACTCTCTAAATATTTCAGAATGTTTAGTTGTCAAGTGGCGTTTCAAATTCGTAGTATGAATGCCAGCTAATTTCACGTCGCATATTTTACACAATGATTTTTTTCTTACTGCATCAAAATTAAAAAATTGATGCACTTTTTTATTACTTTCACGTCCCATTTTGTTAAAATCACTGTGCACAATCGAAACTCACAAAGCAAGTTGGCGCGTAAAACCCACGAAACTTCACATACACACATACATGCGCAAAAGACTTTTTGAATCGTCGTTCAGAAGCAAACGGTCCCGGAATGAGCAGAGCAAAAGAGAATAGAAAAAAGTGGTCTTCGACTGAGCGCGAGCAAAATTTATTTACGAACAATCCAATCGGTTGCTCTCAGACCTTTTGCTCAAAGTCTCAGTGAAGAACACTTATTTCGCGACAGTGTGAAACGGTTAACAGTTATTTGCGAGCTATGCCGACGATTAATCAGGACCGTGGAATGCTGCCGGAACCAAGCATCGGGAAACGGGGTGCGCTCCCAGCCGCCAGGTGAACGACTGGAGACAGCGCCAACGACTTGTCAATAGGAACAGCATTGAGGTTCGAGAGCGGACGCATCGTAGCTACAGTACGACTCGAAGACCAGGCCCAAGTAGCTACGATAGACACTGGAGCGACCAGGAGCTTCATTAGCGAGAAAGTGGCAGAACGAATCAGTACCCCAGAAAACAGGCGGGTTGTGAGGAGCCGCATACGTTTGGCTGACGGATCTAGGAGAGAAGTCACGCAAGCAGTAAGGGTACGTGTTCAGCTGGGACAACGACAAATCGACTTGCTGATGCTTGTGTTGCCGACAGTCGTCGACGAGGCCATATTGGGAATGGACTTTCTTTGTGGCGCGGAGATGAGCAAGGCGTGCGGTCAGTTGCAGCTTCAATTACCATCTCGGATGACAACGACACCCAACTTCAATGCTCAAAGCTCGCAATCCAATCGCGAAGTCAACGATACGCAACAAAGTCCGGTATTACCTGGGGTATACGAAGCCGCCAGAAGAAACAATCCTTTCCGGAGGCCACGACAAACGAATATGAAAGAGAACCACAACGAGGGCACCAGCTTGGGAACAATCACTGGGGACCCGGTGACGGCTGAGGAATACAAATGGGTCGAAGACTTTCTCCGGGGTGAACTTGATAAGTTTCACGAGGTCACATATTGCTGAACATCGTATCGTGTTGAAGGACAACCGTCCTATTAAGCAGAAAATAATCAACGACCAAGTGGACGAGCTACTGCGAGATGATCGGATCGAGCCTTCACGGAGTCCCCATAGTGCGCCCATTATGCTGGTAGGGAAGAAGACGGGAGATGTCAGGATGTGCATCGACTACAGGCAGTTGAACGCGCAGTCCATACCAGACGCGTATCCCCTACCCAGGATTAACCACATCCTAGAAAAACTTCGGAATGCAAAGTACATATCAACGTTGGACCTCAAGAACGGGTATTGCCAGATACCAGTGGCTGAGGATAGCAGGGAATGCACGGCGTTTACAGTCCCGGGCCGGGGCTTGTATCACTGGAAAGTGATGCCCTTTGGATTACATTCTGCACCTGCTACTTTTCAGCGAGCTCTGGATGGAGTCATCGGACCAGAAATGGAGCCATATGCGTTCGCATATTTAGATGACATCATCGTCATTGGAGCGACGCTGGCTCAGCATGCGGGGAACTTACGGGAAGTATTTCAACGACTGCGCAACGCCAAGCTGAGGCTCAACAAAGAAAAGTGCTGCTTCTTCCAGAAGAGTTTGGTCTACCTGGGGCATGTCGTAAGTGAAGCTGGGATTCACACTGATCCGGCCAAAATCGAGGCAATAAAGGAGCTGCTACCGCCTACAAACGTGAAGGAGCTGCGCCGCTGCCTGGGTATCGCTTCCTGGTACAGGCGTTTTGTACCAAATTTCACCAGCATCGTACAACCGATCTCCAGCTTTTTCGGAAAGGTTCTCCCTTCAGACGGATGCCAGCGATTATGGCCTCGGCGCTGTACTCACGCAGCGGATACAAGGGACAGAACGAGTCATTGCCTATGCCAGTCGACGCCTATCAGCCGCAGAAGAGAATTACACCACGACCGAGAAGGAGTGTTTGGCCATTGTCTGGGCGATACGTAAGCTCCGATGTTACATCGAAGGGTATGAATTCGATGTCATCACAGACCATCCGGCCCTGAAGTGTTTGAACTCCATCGACAACCCTACTGGACGGATCGCACGATGGGCATTGGAGCTCCAACAGTATCGCTTTGTGGTACACTACCGACGCGCAAGTCAGAACGTCGTGGCTGACGCTTTGTCTAGGCAGCCGCTGGAGACGTTGCAACAGGCGACATTGGAGGCGTCCAGTTGCAAGTGGATGGAGCGAACCCTGGAGGCGGTGCAAAAAGAACCAGAAAGATATCCCGACTACGTCATTGAAAACCAGCAACTATTTCGACGATCAAAGCGATGGCCAGACGACGAGGAGCAAGTGCCATGGAAACTGTGCGTACCCAAGGATCAGCGTTAGAGGGTCTTGGCCGAGTGTCACGACCAGCCCACCGCCGGACACCTAGGGATCCGGAAAACAATTCATTGAGACCCCCAGGAGAGATGCATACACGGGTAGTAGAGGAACCGTTTGAGGTTCTTTGTGCTGACTTCGTTGGCCCATTGCCCCGATCCAAGCAAGCACACACGATGCTATTGGTTTTCTTTGATTACTTTAGTAAGTGGGTAGAACTAGTCCCACTTCGGAAGGCAACGACTGCTACGTTGGAAAAGGAATTTCGGGAACGAATTCTGGCACGATTTGAAGTACCGCAGACATTTGTGTGCGACAACGGCACACAGTTCACTAGCCGAGGATTCAAAATGTTCTGCAAACAGATGGGAATGACTCTCCAACACACAGCACCGCACACACCGCAGGAAAATCCTACCGAACGAGCCAACAGAACGGTAAAAACCATGATGGCACAATACCTGGATGGCAAACAGAGGAATTGGGATGACCTGTTACCAGAGCTCAATCTGGCCATCAACTCTAGCCTCTCGGATAGTAGTCGATACAGCCCAGCGTATCTGGTGCAAGGTCGCGAGCCGCGCCTACCAGGAATGCTCTACCACAAGGTAAATCCCGGACCCACTACGGAAAGTCGCACCCCAGAGGACAAGGCCAAGCATCTACAGGAAATCTTCAAGGCAGCGAGGGACAACATGCAACGAGCTGTGAACGAGCAAAGCAGACACTACAATCTGAGACGTCGGGAGTGGAAACCTGCCCTCGGTGACCTGGTTTTACTTCGGCAACACCACCTTTCCAAAGCAGCTGATGGCTTCGCCGCCAAGCTGGCACCACGTTTCGACGGGCCGTACAAAGTGGTCAAATATACGTCCCCAAACATTGTTCGCGTCCAACATATGGGCCGCAAAGAACAACGAGTCGCGAGCCTTTCTGATCTAAAGGCATTCCATACGGGCGAATTACCGGAACAAGGGGGTTGTCCAGTACGGGAACAACAACGCGACTAATTCCACTTACCCCAGAAGTCTTCGCATCGGCGGGCCTCTATTTCCAATACTGTTATTTATTGGCAAAACAACTAAAACAAGTCTTTCTTCCAGTAGTAAAATGCGACGGCGACGCCAAAATGGGCGGGCCTCCGCCTCTACGAGCCTACCGGCTAGCTTCCCTCTGCGAGCATCGGCCGAACCGGTCGCCAACACCCGCCGCAGAGCGGAGGCTACACCACCGAGGAACGAAGAACTGACTTTCGACCTGACCACACCGCCACGCCCATTGCCATTGCCAGAGCTTAATCTGGAGCTCAGTCCGGGCACGTTAGCACACCTGTTAGAGGAGGTGGATACAGTGGACCTGGTAGGTGTCGACGAGATACCCATGGACTTGGAGGAATCACTGGAAGATGCCCTGTTTCACCCAACCTGGGAGTCCCAAGCGGAGAGCCAGCAAGAGGCATCTGGAGATGAGTCAGAGGAGGCTCAAACGGAAAGTCAGCCAGAGACATCCGAGGGAGAGTCGGAAGTGTCACCGACCGAACCGGAAACGGTGTCGCCCGAGAGCGAGTCGGACGTCCGCATCGACGACAGGCGATTCGCCAACCTCGTTCACCGGGCGGTTACTCCCCCTCGGTCGTTCATGGAGGCCGGGGGAACTACCTGGGACGAGGGAAACGAAACCAGCGCCGAAGAGGGACCCGAGGCGTCAGCAATGGAGACCGTGGAAATCTCCGATAGTGAGACTAACGTCGAGGAGGCAGCCGAAGCAACGGCGATGGACATCGACGACCCCCCACCAGCGTACGGCTCCTGGTTGAACGAGCCGCCGCCGAGCTACGAAGAAGCGTGCGGGCTGGTACGAAACCCACCAGCCTCATTGTTGGGCCGACGCCGCTGGCCAGCCGAGTATCCAAGTTTTTCGGACATCAGCTCGGATGAGGATGACCGCGCCACAGCTCGCCAACCAGCCCCAGTGGACGACGATCTCCCAAGCACCTCAGCCGCCACACGTCAACGATTGGCCGATCTAACCGCTGCCGCACCAGCGCAGCCCACGGTAGCAGCATCGTTCAGGCCGGACGTGGTCGTAGCCCCGGAACATTGGGGTGTCTACACGACCGATCGGATGTTGCCCCGAGTACTGGTGGAGGTCATAGAGCTACGCGTGGCCAACCATAACGGGCGTTATGAGCGTCTGCGCCGTTGCGTCGGACACCAACAATTTAACATCACCATCACCGGCAAGTCATAGGTGTTCGTAAGGGAAATCCTCCCGAAAGAAAGGGGGGGTGTGACGCCCCATAAATCCGGCGCACAATTAATAAAGGTACTGGCTGCCAGTACCCACGTTTGTCATTTAAAAGGGCACCGTCCCATTACTGCCAGCCGGCAGTGTACGGCGAGAAGAGGAAGCGCGGAATAAGCAACACAAGACAGTGTACTGGCCTGCTCTAACGACAGAGCGATCAACGCTGGATCAGAAATAGAGCAACGACGCTCGATTCAAAAAGCAGAGAGACGACACATGCGCAGTAGATCGCAGAGAGCGACGTCGAGGGTACAGCCACAGACTCACATCGAAAGTTCTCGAAGCGTGCCTAAGCGCAGCCGACAGAGCCGAAATACGACGCTCAGCAACAGCAGAGGAGAGAGGGAAGCAGCGCTGCCAAGCTGACCTACCGCACAATTAGACGGCTGGATAATTGCTGACAACGCCGACGTCGACGCATGCGAAATTAATGAGGCGACGCTGAACAAGTGGCTGCTAATTTTGGCACGCGTCACTTGATCGGCGACAGTAAAGGTGTTTACAAGTGCGAAACGCAGTGAGAAGCAAAACAAAGACTACGCGACAGGATTAAAAGATTTAAACATAGAGACACGAGGAATTAACACAGTGATAGACGACCATAATAACGATTTGGGAACATTTCTTCAAGACAACAACGATCAGGAACGACCAGAGCAAGCCCCCGGAACACGATTGCCCCTTGTGAAAACAGAACACAGATCAGTAAAATTACCATTTGAACTAACACCAGATATAAACAATCCAAGAGAAGTTTATGTTTTTGATTGTTATTGTGTGTATGTATACTATTGCCGCCACGCATGCATCAAAAGAGTTCGAATATATGCTTGTATGTGTCGCGTTCGCACTCATGCATCGACTTTAATATTAACTTTATAACCGGTAGCTCTGTTGTTTATGGTTGGATTTTTATGCAACTTTCAGGATAGTTTGATATGATTTGTCTTCAAAGGAATCAAAAATAACAATACTCTACGATAAGAACAAATGCCTTTAAAACGGCATGCAAGATTAAAAAGTTTTTTTTTTCTTACGGAAAAAGGGGGCGTGGCAGCCAAACATTTTATATGGCAGTGCATTTATGCTGTCTCTAGGAACCAGCGTACCAAATTGGTATTCCTAAGTGCCATAGCTACTTAGATATTCGCTTAAAACATCTATTTTTTTCGAGGTATGTCTAGTTTTTTGCTCATTGTGGGCGAATGGGGCATGACATCAAAAAAAAAAAGATTCTTGTATTGACTGACTAAATATCAAATCTATAGAGACCAAATTCGAATTTGTAGCTCTTACCATCTCTGAAATCTGTTTGTTCATACGGACAGACAGACAGACGGACAGACGGACTTGGCTATATCGACTCGGCTTGTGACGCTGATCAAGAATATATATATACTTTATGGGGTCTGCCACGCCTCCTTCTGCCTGTTACATACATTTGCACAAACCCAATATACTCTGGCAGTGAGTATAAAAAATTATATGACCGAATGTTCACAACAAATCTTCTGTTCAGAAATTACGTCAAGTGGCTCAGCGAAAAGGCATTTATGAAGATTATTCCTTTACTAAGAACTCTGACAATCCGACCAAAACCATTTACACCAGTTTTCTTTTCATCAAAAATTCATTACCCTGACCTACCTCAAACATCTAAACATAACAATTACCCAAAAACCGCTCAAGTAAACAATAGTCCATCACAGTATGCCTTCTAGGTAAAATCAATTTGACGAAAACAGGAAACTTTACAATGAATTCCGCGAGAGGGCTTAGAGAGAGGCAATTTGAAACCCGTAACTACAATCAGTCACCTTAACAAAAGGGTGTCGATTAAGCGAAATAAAGTAGATAGCGCACAGTCACGCATGGATACTAACGAAAATCACCACCGAGCTGAGAAATATTCAGATGACACCACAGACGACGACACAGACAATGACGAACAATCCGAAACAAAACAAGATCAGCAATTTCAGTCTGAAAATTTTCTAATACAAGCCCGGGAACACACCAATACATAGAAATTATGTTTAACAGTCACAGATACCGATGCCTTATTGACACCGGATCTTCAATAAACATCATAACAAAAAATTTTTTTGATCTCCAAGTCCAAAATAAACATATTTCAGTTTGAAGTTTAACTGGGTTGACCAAGTTAAATAAATTTGTTACGCTTCCAGCCAATTGCTTATTCCAACAAGAATCACAATTTTTTCTACACGAATTTTCTCCTCATTATGACATTCTTATTGGGAGAAAAATTGTAATGGACAAATGTTGATTTTCAGTAATAACCAATAAAGAAAAAACTGAAATTATCAAACTTCTAAAAGAATTTAAAGACATTCAATACAAAGAGAACGGCAATTTAACTTTAACAAGTGTAATACGTCATGAAATCCTCATGAAATACACGACAATCCTATTTACAAACGTCCGTACAGTTACCCATTTTGTTATGAAGCAGAAGTTAACAAACAAATTGATGACATGTTACAAGGAAAAATTCGCCCAAGCGATTCTCCGAATTGCAGTCCATTATGGATTGTTCCAAAAAAGGCTGACGCTTCTGGAAAACCAAAATTTAGATTGGTAGTCGATTACCGTAATCTAAATGACATAACTGTAAATGATAAATTCCCGATTCCAAATATGGATGGAATTTTAAGCAAACTCGGAAAATGCCAATACTTTACAACTATCGACTTGGCAAAAGGCTTCCACCAAATTGAAATGGATCCCAAATCCATTCCCAAAACAGCTTTTTCTATAAAACACGGTCACTACGAATATACTCGTATGCCTTTTGGCTTAAAAAATGCCCCAGCAACATTCCAGCGTTGCATGAATTCAGTTCTCAAGGATCTTATCAGCGAACATTGTTTGGTTTACTTGTATGAGATTATCGTTTATTCCACATCTCTCAAAGAACATTTGTATACACTTTGAAAAGTTATTGAAAAATTAAAAGAAGCAAGTTTAAAACTTGAACTAGATAAATGCGAATTCTGAAAAGGCCAAACAGATTTTTTAGGCCATACAATAAGCCCAGAAGGTATCCGTCCGAACATTGATAAACTTAAAGCAATAGACAAATTTCCGATTTTAAAAACTCCAAAAGAAATCGAATAATTTTTAGGTTTTTTTGGAAAGTTTATTCCAATGAATCTTTTCTTAAAAAAAAAAGGCGAAAAGGTTAATACTCATAGTGGAGATTATAAAAATTCATTTGAAAAATTAAAGACTTAAATATTGAGCGACCCAGTCCTCCATTGTCCAGACTTTTTCAAACCATTTCAAGTAACTACTGACGCAAGTAATTTTGCAATAGGAGCTGTCCTTTCCCAAGAAAATATACCAGTTAGTTTTGCTAGTAGAACCCTTAATGAGCATGAAATAAATTACAGTACAATAGAAAAAGAATTGTTAGCGATTGTTTGGGCAACCAAATATTTCCGCCCATATTTATATGGAGTACCCTTTGAAATATTAAGCGATCATAAGCCTCTTGTCTGGTTACAAAATATAAAAGAACCAAACATGAAACTCCAAAGATGGAAAATAAAACTAAGCTAAAATGATTTTAAAATAAAATATTTAGAAGGTAAACAGAATCATGTGGCAGACGCTCTATCCAGAATAAAGTTAGAAGAAAATATGGTAGAAGAACAAGAAAGTGAACATGAAAGCATTTCAGCAGCCGCAACCATTCATAGTGCTCCTGAAGATAATCAAAATTGTATTGCAATAACCGAAAAACCATTAAACTATTTTTCAAGACAAGTTGAGTTGATAAAAGACACTTCTGTTCAAACCACTACTGAACACTATTTTAATAAATCTGAAACCTTCATAAAATATAGAGAAATGACTCCAACAATTGCAAAAGATATTCTTATAAAACACGTTTTAAACCATTTATATGGAAAATATTAAACACTTTTTAGTATTTCAAAATGCTCACCAAGAAATTGTAAACCCACAAAGTAACATTAATATTTTAAAAAGCATAATCAAACTTAAAGATATCAAGACATAATCAGAATTTAAGGAATTAATCCTTAAAAAACATATAAAATTGCTACATCAAGGTATAGAAAAAGTGTCCGATTATTCAATGAAACTTATTATTATACTGATTTTATTAAATTAATACAAAACATTATAAATTAATGGAAAACATGCAACCTTGTGAAAACAGAACACAGATCAGTAAAATTACCATTTGAACTGACACCAGAAATAAACAATCCAAGAGATGTTTATGTTATTGATTTTTACGCAATTTATAATGAACAATATCTTTCGTGTATTGCCGTTTATTCAAAATTTGCATTCTTATAAAAACAAATAGTAGAGATTGGTAGAGAGAGGTTAGAAGCAAAACGCGCACTTACTAGAATTTTCAATGATATGGGAAGACCATCTAGAATTAAAGCAGGCAAAGATTCAGCATTTTTGAGTCATTCCCTAAAATCATGGTTAGATACAAAAGAAATTAAAATAGATATCACAACTAGTAAAACAGGAGTATCAGATGTAGAACGCCTTCACAAAACAATAAATGAAACAAGTAAGAAAAGTACAGTCGAACGAGCCCGACCGTATAATACTCTCTGCTTTTATTCCCAATTATAATGTTTAAATCAGTATCCGGATATTACAATAGATACTTCTTGTATTAGAACACGTTACAACAAAAACACAATTTATAATCGAACATACATATGTTTGTCTGTATGCACATACAAATTCGTTTGACGTTATATGTATGCACATATATATGTATATATGTGTGTATGTATACTATTGCCGCCACGCATGCATCAAAAGAGTTCGAATATATGCTTGTATGTTTCTGTCGCGCTAGCACTCATACATTGATTTAAATATTAACTTTATAATCGGTAGCTCTGTTGTTTATTGTTGGATTTTTATGCAACTTTCAGGATAGTTTGATATGATTTGTCTTCAAAGGAATCAAAGATAACAATACTCTACGATATGAAAAAATGCCTTTAAAACGTCATGCAAGTTTAAAAAGTTTTTTTTTTCTTACGGAAAAAGGGGGCGTGGCAGCCAAAAATTTTAAATGGTAATGTATTTATGCTGTCCTTAGGAACATGCTGAGATATTCGCTTTAAACATCTATTTTTTCCGAGGTATGTCTAGTTTTTTGCTCATTGTGGGCGAATGAGCACGCCTCATAAAAAAAAAAGGATTCTTGTATTGACTGACTAAATATCGAGTCGTTAGAGACCAAACTCGAATTTGTAGCTCTTACCATCTCTGAAATCTGTTTGTTCATACGGACGGACAGACGGACGGACAGACGGACGGACAGACGGACTTGGCTATATCGACTCGGCTTGTGACGCTGATCAAGAATATATATATACTTTATGGGGTCTGCCACGCCTCCTTCTGCCTGTTACATACATTTGCACAAACCCAATATACTCTTGCAGAGAGTATAAAAACAAGAAGATATTGACAAAATTACAGACGCTGATGTTGAAAACACAATAGAAACAATAACTGAAATCGATACACCAATACCGCAATTATATCCAAAGGGGGTAGTTACATATCCGCAACCCCAAATACGTAAACATTCCCACAAAATTCCAAGGCTCACAATTATAAACATTTCCACAAAACAAAAATATGTAAGAAGGGCTGCAGTCGAGCGCGCCGACTGTAAAAGACCCCGTACTCTCCTTGTATTCGAAATTAATATTTGAAAAGGACTGTAATCTAAAATTTAAGTTTTAAAATTAAATTTAAAAAAAAATTTTAAATCAGTCACTGATGGTATTCCAATCCGCGCTTACTGACGCAAGTTCCATATCACGCTGCACCCTACTAGTTACACCACACCATTCATTTGGCAGAAATCTGATTATTTTCATTTATACATAATAATGTAGTTATTTAAAAAAAAAAAAAAAAAAAAAAAACAAGTAAGAAAGGCTACAGTCGAGAGCGCCGACTGTAAAAGACCCCGTACGAATACGAATACGACTGTAATTTAAAATTTAAGTTTTAAAATTAAATTTTAAAAAAAATTTTAAATCAGTCACTGATGGGATTTGAACCCGCGCTTACTGACGAACCTCAGACCATTGGCTGTTGCACCAGTTAAAATTCTTTATTTACATTTTTGTTTGAAATTTAAACAAGAAAGAAAAGTACAGTCGAACACGCCCGACCGTATAATACTCTCTGCTTTTATTCCCAATTATAATGCTTAAACCGGTATCCGGATATTACAATAGATAGTTCTTGTATTAGAACACGTTAAAACAAAAAAAAAAGCTAAGCATAATCGAGCATACATGTGTTTGTCTGTCTGTAATTCGTTTGACGTTAAATGTATGAACATACATATGTGTGTATGAATACTATTGGTCGGCACGACTAGCGCTGTCTCTCTCGCACTCATTGCTCTCGAATAAAATCTTTGTTGCTTCATTTCATTCTTGTTTATGGTCTGATTCTTATAAAACTTTCAGGAGAGTTTGACATGATAAGTCTTCAAACGAATCATAAATAACAACACTGTACGATAAGAATAAATGCTTTAAAAACGTCATGGCAGCCCAAAACTTTTGATGTGATTGCATTTATGCGGTCTCTTGGAACACGTGTACCAAAATTGGTATTCCTAGGTGCCATAGTTACTGAGATATTCGCCGAAAACATGGATTTTTTCCGAGGTGTGACGGGTTTCTTACTCATTGTGGGCGATTGGGGCGTGGCATAAAAAAACAAAAAGATTCTTGTATTGACTGACTAAATATCGAGTCGTTTGAGACCAAACTCGAACTTGTAGCTCTTACCATCTCTGAAATCTGTGTGTTCATACGGACAGACAGACGGACAGACAGACAGACAGACAGACAGACAGACAGACAGACAGACAGACAGACAGACGGACAGACGGACATGGCTATATCGACTCGGCTTGTGATGCTGATCAAGAATATATATACTTTATGGGGTCTGCCACGCCTCCTTCTGCCTGTTACATACATTTGCACAAACCCAATATACTCTTGCAGAGAGTATAAAAAGTATATTAATAAATTCCACTGTCGGGAATTGAACCTGCGAACTTATACGAAAGTTGCATAACACGACGCATCCCTATCAGTCGTACCCCACTCTCTTTGCAAACTACTGCGGCTAATGTATATATAAACATACAGTTATCTCTTTTCTTTTAACCACGTTGTTGTCTAATTGCTCAGTTGTTTATAGTTGGATATTTATGCAACTTTCAGATTAGTTTGACATAATTTGTCTTTAAACAAATTTTGAACTACAATACCGTACTATATTACCAAATGCTTTAAAAACGGCATGTAAATTTTTAAAAGTTTTCTAGTTCTTGTGGGAAAAGGGGGCATGGGAGACCAAAATTTTGAATGACGTTGCGTTTGTGTTGTCGCTAGGAACCTGCGTACCAGAATTGGTGTTCCTAAGTGCTATAGTTACGGAGATATTTGCTTTAAACATCTATTTTTTTCGAGGTATGTCTAGTTTTTTGCTCATTGTGGGCGAATGGGGCATGACATCAAAAAAAAACAAGAAAGAAAAGTACAGTCAAACACGCCCGACCGTATTATACTCTCGGCTTTTATTTCCAATTATAATGCTTAAATCGGTATCCAGATATTACAATAGATAGTTCTTGTATTAGAACACGTTAAAACAAAAAAAAAAGCTAAGCATAATCGATCATACATGTGTTTGTCTGTATGTACATACAAAATCGTTTGACGTTAAATGTATGCACATACATATGTGTGTATGAATACTATTGGTCGGCATGACTAGCACTGTCTCTCTCGCACTCATTGCTCTCGAATAAAACCTTTGTTGCTTCATTTCTTTCTTGTTTGTGGTCGGATTCTTATGAAACTTTCAGGAGAGTTTGACATGATACGTCTTTAAACGAATCATAAATAACAACACTGTACGATGAGAATAAATGCTTTAAAAGCGGCATGCAAGTTTGAAATTTTCTTTTATTTCTTGCAGAAAAAGGAGGCGTGGCAGCCCAAAACTTTTGATGTCATTGCATTTATGCGGTCTTTTGGAACACGTGTTTTAAAATTGGTATTCCTAGGTGCCATAGTTACTGACTCAATCGACTCAATATTTAGTCAGTCAATACAAGAATCTTTTTTTTTCGATGCCACGCCCCATTCGCCCACAATGAGCAAAAAACTAGACATACCTCGGAAAAAATCTATGTTTTCGGCTAATATCTCAGTAACTATGGCACTTAGGAATACCAATTTTGGTACACGTGTTCCTAGAGACCGTATAAATGAAATGACATCAAAAGTTTTGGGCTGCCACGCCCCCTTTTTCCGCAAGGAATAAAAGAAAATTTCAAACTTGCATGCCGTTTTTAAAGCATTTATTCTTATTGTACAGTGTTGTTATTTATGATTCGTTTAAAGACGTATCATGTCAAACTCTCCTGAAAGTTTCATAAGAATCCGACCACAAACAAGAAAGAAATGAAGCAACAAAGGTTTTATTCGAGAGCAATGAGTGCGAGAGAGACAGTGCTAGTCATGCCGACCAATAGTATTCATACACACATATGTATGTGCATACATTTAACGTCAAACGATTTTGTATGTACATACAGACAAACACATGTATGCTCGATTATGCTTAGCTTTTTTTTTTGTTTTAACGTGTTCTAATACAAAAACTATCTATTGTAATATCTGGATACCGATTTTAACATTATAATTGGGAATAAAAGCAGAGAGTATTATACGGTCGGACGCGTTCGACTGTACTTTACTTACATGTTTAAAGTACGGAGTCTAATTAAATTTCTGGGTCTGCGCCGGGTTCGAACCGCAGACCATTGGCTGTTGCACCAGTTAAAATTCTATATTTACATTTTTGTTTAAAATGTAAAAAGTATATTAATAAATTCCACTGTCGGAAACTGAACCGGCGAACTTATACGCAAGTTGCATAACACGCCGCAACTCTATCAGTCGCACCACGCCCCATCATTAGACAGCGATCCGATTATTTTCATTTACATATAATAATGTTATTACATAACATGCACAAAACAAAAAAAAAATTTAATTTCTGAGTCTGTGCCGGGGTTCGAACCGCAGGTCTTGTGTTTACATACAAGTGCGAAAAATAATGACAAGCATCATCCCTACTAACTGGACCACGCTCGCTTTGCAAACTACTGCGGCTAATGTATATATAAACATACAGTTATCTATTTTCTTTCAACCACGTGCATTGACACTGCGCTTCAAGGGACACTTTGTTACCTAATTGCTCAGTTGTTTATAGTTGGATTTTAATGCAACTTTCAGGAAAGTTTGATATAATTTGTCTTTTAACAAATTTTGAATTACAATACTGTACTATATCAGCAAATGCTTTAAAAACGGCATGTAAATTTTTAAAAGTTTTTTAGTTCTTGTGGGAAAAGGGGGCGTGGCAGACCAAAATTTTAAATGACGTTGCATTTATGCTGTCCCTAGAAACCTGCGAACCCAAATTGGTGGTCGTAAGCGCCGTAGTTACGGAGATATTCGCCGAAAACATCAATTTTTTCCGTGGTGTGTCTAGTTTTTATACTCTCTGCAAGAGTATATTGGGTTTGTGCAAATGTATGTAACAGGCAGAAGGAGGCGTGGCAGACCCCATAAAGTATATATATTCTTGATCAGCGTCACAAGACGAGTCGATATGGCCATGTCCGTCTGTCCGTCTGTCTGTCCGTCTGTCCGTCTGTCTGTCTGTCCGTCTGTCCGTATGAACACACAGATTTCAGAGATGGTAAGAGCTACAAGTTCGAGTTTGGTCTCAATCGACTCGATATTTAGTCAGTCAATACAAGAATCTTTTTTTTTTTCGGCCCATTCGCCCACAATAGGTAAAAAACCAGTCATACCTCGGAAAAAATCTATGTTTTCGGCGAATATCTCAGTAACTATGGCACCTAGGAATACCAATTTTGGAACACGTGTTCCTAGAGACCGCATAAATGCAATGACATCAAAAGTTTTGGGCTGCCACGCCTCCTTTTTCTGCAAGAAATAAAAGAAAATTTCAAACTTGCATGCCGTTTTTAAAGCATTTATTCTTATCGTACAGTGTTGTTATTTATGATTCGTTTTAAGACGTATCATGTCATGTCATGTCAAAGACGTATCATGTTAAACAAGAAACAAATGAAGCAACAAAGATTTTATTTGAGAGCAATGAGTGCGAGAGAGACAGCGCTAGTCGTGCCGACCAATAGGATTCATACACACATATGTATGTGCATACATTTAACGTCAAACGAATTTGTATGTACATACAGACAAACACATGTATTATCGATTATGCTTAGCTTTTTTTTTGTTTTAACGTGTTCTAATACAAGAAGTATCTATTGTAATATCTGGATACCGATTTAAGCATTATAATTGGGAATAAAAGCAGAGAGTATTATACGGTCGGGCGTGTTCGACTGTACTTTTCTTTCTTGTTTCTTATTGCGGGGGCGGTATGGGGCGTGGCACCGATTTGAAATAAACTTGATCTGCTCGACAAAGTTACGGAATTTGAATTCCAAATTCATTTTCTCTAGCTCTTATAGTCTCTGAGGCCCAGGTGTTCATACGGACGGACGGACAGACGGACATTGCTATATCGACTCGGCTGTTGATGCTGATCAAGAATATATATACTTTATGGGGTCAGAAACGACTTCTTTTAACTGTTTATTTTATTTTATTGTGCCACGCCCACAATAAGTAAAAAACCCGTCACACCTCGGAAAAAATCTATGTTTTCGGCGAATATCTCAGTAACTATGGCACCTAGGAATACCAATTTTGGTACACGTGTTCCTAGAGACCGCATAAATGCAATGACACGCCCCCTTTTTTCGCAAGAAATAAAAGAAAATTTAAATCTTGCATGCCGTTTTTAAAGCATTTGTTCTTATCGTACAGTGTTGTTATTTATGATTCGTTTGAAGACACATTATATCAATCTCTCCTGAAAGTTGCATAAAAATCCAACAATATACAACAGAGCTACCGATTATAAAGTTAATATTTAAGTCAACACATGAGTGCGAGCGCGACAGAAACATACAAGCATAAATTCGTACTCTTTTCATGTGTGGCGGCAATAGTATACATACACACATATATACATATATATGTGCATACATATAACGTCAAACGAATTTGTATGTGCATACAGACAAACATATGTATGTTCGATTATAAATTGTCTTTTTTGTTGTAACGTGTTCTAATACAAGAACTATTTATTGTTATATCCGGATACTGATTATACCCGTTACTCGTAGAGTACAAGGGTATATTTTAGTCGTTGGAATGTATGTAACAGGCAGAAGAAGGCGTGGCAGACCCCATAAAGTACATATATTCTTGATCAGCATCAACAGCCGAGTCGATATAGCCATGTCCGTCTGTCCGTACGTCCGTCTCACATTGGGCCAGCGACCCCATTTTTCGACGAAAATTAAAAAAATAAAGCTAGACTCTTAAAATTTTGTACATATAGTAGTAACAATGTACATATGTATATATCTCATTTTGGGACCGATCCGACCACGCCTGCTAGTACCGCCCATACAAGATAATATTCGCTTCTATTGTTTTTAACGCTAGTAGTTCATAACTCTAGAGTGCTTCAACAAAATTGTTACAATTAAATATTTTTTTTTATTAACACTTTATACTTAAAGTAGAAAACAATTTTTAGTTTGTAAAGGAACAATAATTTTTTTAAAAATCTTCTTCTACATCTATTTCTACAGAAAAAGAATTTTCAGTTTCTGAACTCGATACTTCGCTTTCACAAATTTCAGAATTAGTTTCCAGTGAAATATTATTATGAATATTATTATAAAATAAATTATCAAAACTTGGTGTTTCCAGAAGTTCAATTACATCTGTCGGCAATAGATCTTTTTTATTCACAATCAATCTTTTTAATAGATAGATGCTCGATACGAGCGGATCTGAGGAATCCATTGCTCTTTGGAATACATCTGTTACATTATTTCGTCGGGAATCCTTTCGAGCATGTGATATCCTATCTCTCTTATAAAATTTGTTGCGAGCTTCTGAGGCGTTCTCTCCAAGGAAACCTACTGGCAGAACAGATGTTTCTTTTATTTGGAAACCTTGACATAACACTTTATGAACTGTTGCCGACATCGGAAACCATGAGTACAAGGACATATATAGTGTTATTGTTTTTTGACAATATTTTTTAAATTTCCTTGCATCAATTGGTAGCTGACAGGAAATTGCAATTAAAATATTATGTAAATACGTGATAAGAGACTCATCAAGACCTAATATATCAGCCAGTAGCTTCGGTTTTGCAAATGCTTTTCTTGTTGTGTTGCCGTCGTTTGTATTCCCACTTCCATTCTGTTTGGCTTGTCAACATGTAGTGCTACATTCTTCCACATCTTCTTCTGAATAATTTTTTTCATTTTCGCCATTTCTATTTTTTCATTTTTATCTCTGATTTGCCATTTTTTGAGTCCAGTTCTATAAGCAATTTTTAGAATAAATTCATAAAATCTAATCCACGCATGAAGTGGGCTTATCCCATATAGTAGTGTTCCACTTTTTGGCTTAAATTTTGGAGAATCCATGTCTTCAGTTTCCATAAAATCTTTTGGTCTTGCTTCACAGATGGGACACAATTGACAAGACTTAGTTTCAGTCAAAATGTGGACAATTTTTCCGTCTAAAAGTGTCATATGCAGATCATATTTCACTGTTATGTGTTTTTAGACCCCGTACTCTTAAAAAGAGTATAGGGGTCTATTAGGTTTGTCAGAAGCCAAATGTGCGTAACAGGCAGAAGGAATCTTTTCCGACCCCATAAAGTATATATATTCTTGATCAGCATCAACAGCCGAGTCGATATAGCCATGTCCGTCTGTCCGTCCGTCTGTATGAACATCTGGATCTTTTAAACTACAAGGGCTAGAACCACCAAATTTGTAACCAAAATTCAGTAACTTTCGCGAGCAGATCAAGTTTATTTCAAATCAGTGCCACGCCCCCTACCGCCCCCGCAATAAGCAAAAAACCAAAGACACCTCGAAAAAAAATTTATGTTTTCCGCGAATATCTCCGTAACTATGGCACTTACGACCACCAATTTGGGTTCGCAGGTTCCTAGGGACAGCATAAATGCAATGCCATTAAAATTTTTTTGCTGCCACGCCCCCTTTTTCCACAAGAAAAAAAATAAAATTTTCAATTTCGATGCCGTTTTTAAGGCATTTGTCCTCATCGAACAGTGTTGTAATTTAAGATTCGTTTAAAGACAAATTATATCAAACTACCCTGAAAGTTGCATAAAAATCCAACTATAAACAACTGAGCAATTAGGTAACAAAGTGTCACTTGAAGCGCATTGTCAATGCACGTGGTTGAAAGAAAAGAGATAACTGTATGTTTATACATACATTAGCCGCAATAGTTTGCAAAGAGAGCGTGGTCCGGGTGGGCCACGCACTTCCTTGTAAACACAAGACCTGTGGTTCGAACCCCGGCACAGATTCAGAAATTAAATTTTTTTTTTTTTTAATTTTATAATTTAGCACTATTATATCTTAATGAAAATAATCGGAGCCGTCTCACAAGGAGGGATTTGTGCAATTAGTAGTGTTGCGGCGTGTTCTGCAACTTGCGTATAAGTTCGCAGGTTCAATACCCGACAGTGGAATTTATTAATATACTTTTTTAAATTTCAAACAAAAATGTAAATAAAGAATTTAAACTGGTGCAACAGCCAATGGTCTGCGGTTCGAACCCGGCACAGACCCAGAAATTTAATTATTTTTTTAATTTTTAAATAACTACATTATTATATATAAATGAAAATAATCAAATTTCTGCATGGTGTGGTGTAACTGGTAGGGTTGCAGCATGATATGGAACTTGCGTCAGTAAGCGCGGGTTCGAATCTCATCAGTGACCGAATCAAATTTTTTTTTAAATTTAATTTTAAAACTTAAATTTTAAATTACAACCGTATTTAAATATTAATTTCGAATACAAGGAGAGTACGGGGTCTTTTACAGTCGGCGCGCTCGACTGTAGCCTTTCTTACTTGTTCATTAACAACTGTACAGATGTATGAAGATAATTTTTTTATTTGCTCGTCCAAATTGTTCTTCTCTTTACAAATATGTTCTTTGGTCTCTTTAACAAATTCCAGTTTAATTGGCCTACAAAATCATATAGACTGAGGAGTGCGATTTAACCACAATATATTTCCAATATCATCCATTAATTTTATCGGAATTAATGTTGTCGCAAAGAGAGATTGGTCAAAAAGCATTGGATCGCCACTAAAAAAGCTTTGTTTATATGTACTTTGTCCTGAAGTGCCATGAAATCCGTAGCTTGCAATATGAGTCACATTTAAATCATTTTCGAAGTGCTTTAATACATCTTCTTGCATTTGAATTATGCGGCAAGAAGTGTGATATAGAAGGCCTTGCAACGAAACTTCTGCAACTGTATCAGTTACCGTAATATCAAAAGGCGTACATTTCGCTATAGCTTCTCTCACTTTGTTGTAAGCTGGAAGAAGATCGCTTGATTTGCTCTTGCTGAGCTCGAGAAAGTTGTTGTATTGTTTTTTCGTTAAAGAATTTTCCAGCAGAAATGCTAGTGCCTCATCCGGATTAAGTGGTTCCGACTCATTATTCATTGAAAAAAGATTTTTTTTTACCGAATTGGGGTTGCTCGGAGTAAGAAATGTGTCTCTTATAAATTGAGCGGTATCTTCATTGTTCGATTTTTCGGCCGAAAGCGCTGCTGCATGCACAAGAAGAGATGTGTTGTGGCTCTGATCATTAGCTAAATCGGATGCCAATTTTCTCTTCTGACGGGGTCCAGCATTCATGTATTCAATTGGTGGGCGTCCAACTGATCTTAGAACTTATTGACGATGTTCTTTCCACTTTTATAATCATCTTGGACAGAAGCCAAGTGTTATGCCTTTTCTGAAATGTAGACATATTTCTACCGCATTTTGCCAAATATTTTTGGACGTGTAGATGAAAGCTCCTTACTTTAGAAATTATTTCATCGCTTTTCTCCTGGCTAATGTTATATGCCTTTAGTTCATTAAAAATCCAATTGGAAACTGCTGCGGCGCTTCAATTATTTTCAATGTAAATGTTGAGCAGCTTCTCATAAGCGAACTCTACATCTTCTACAAAAAAAAAATATATGCACACGGCTGCAAATTTCCGCAAAAACGGGGTTTAGAATTAGTTTATATACTGTTTGCACTACATTGACACATAATTATTTTAACGCAGAATTGCGCACAAAATTAGTAATTAACCAAAATAGACGGACACGTTGGTTAAGTTTTCTCTATCTTTGGACGACACAACAAAATACACACAAACAAATATTAAGAACCATGAGCATATAAAGGTAAAATCAGTTAAAAATAGCATGTTTTGGTATAGAAAACTTTTTTGTTATTTACGTTATCCGAACCAAATTCACATAGGATGTACAAATCTAAGGCATACATAAGCTGACGAAGTTTGATCCAAATCGGACTACTATATCGTATAGCTCCCATAGGAACAATCGGTCAAAATTTCGCTCTTAGAATGAATTTGTATGAACATTTTTTGTATTTACCAAGCTATCTTAATGAAACTGACACAGAATATATTTATCAATAACATAAATATACTGACCAAGTTTGATCCAAATCGGACTACTACTTCGTTTAGCTCCTATAGAAACAATCTGTCAAAAATATGCCCTGATCATAAAATTGTGTGAAAATTTTCTGTGTTTTCCAAGCTATCTTAGTCATCTCCTAAACTATTGCACTAATTTTATTATCATTACTCATTCTTAATTACATATTGAAACTGAGTAACGGGTATCCTAAAGTCGCGAGGCGACTATAGCATTGTTTCTTGTTTTAACATTATAATTGCGAATAAAAGCAGAGAGTATTATACGGTCGGGCTCGTTCGACTGTACTTTTCTTACTTGTTTCTTATCGTACAGTACTGTTATTTAAAATTTGTTTGATGAATAATTATATCAAACTATCCTGAAAGTTTCATAAGAATCCGACCATAAACAAGAAAGAAATGAAGTAACAAAGATTTTATTCGATAGCAATGAGTGCGAGGGAGACATCGCTAGTCGTGCCGACCAAAAGTATACATAAGCACATATGTATGTGCATACATTTAACGTCAAACGAATTTGTATGTACATACAGAGAAACATATGTATTTTCGATTATACTTAGTTTTTTTGTTTTAACATTACCGATTTTAACATTATAGTTGGGAACAAAAGCAGAGAGTATTATACGGTCGGGCGTGTTCGACTGTACTTTTCTTACTTGTTTTTTTATTGAAATATACGTAGTATGGAGCTGCACACTTACGTTAAGATAACCACTGGATTTTATAGTCATATATACCCTAGAGTAAGTAGGCATGTAGAATGTATATGTATACAACGGCAACTCGGAAGCAACAAATACAAGGAATAACAAGCAACCGGCAGAGAAGCAGCGAACGAGAGAAAGCGAACGTAAAGCAGAAGAAACATTGCGACGCCACACAGCATAAATAACGACGCCGGTAGCGAACGAGAGCCAGCTACAAAGAGAGAACAAACAGAAAAGGACAGAGCGTTGTGACAGTGGCAGCCAAAGCGAGACGCCGAACGGCACGCGACAAATGAGAGCGGCGCCGCAGTCGCTGCCGCTGATCTCGCTGGCAGAGGAGACTTTGACGCAATTTGCAGAATCTACGCTCGTTCACTTGTTTTTTTCCCCGCAGCAACGACAAGCAGCATAGGGAGGTTAGGTTAGATCAGGTTTTGTTTAGAAACAAATATGAAATAAACATAGAACCAGCGTTTGAAAATGCTCTGCTATAGCATAGTTTTTCATTTTGCTCTGGCTACCGCTCTGAGTTTTGCAGAGAGCCGTAGCAGAGCCGTAGCCTATCGATCGAAAATGTGTGCTCTGCTATGCTCTCAGCTCTGGCGCGTAATAAACTACCGCTGTAGCAAATAGCAAAAAAACAAAAACGATGTGGTACGGCTACGCGTAGCAGTAGCAGAAAACGGAGAGCAGAGAGCTTTCAAGGCGCTGAAAGACGAAGCGCGAGAGACCGTCAAGTCATTGCTTATACACCCGAGCAATATGAACGCCGTCATCAGCCAGTTCCAGTTCAGATATGGTCGCCCAGAGCAACTTGTACGCAGCCAGCTACAAAGTGTACGCGAAGTGCAGCCTATACAAGAGCACAACATAGCAAAGATTGCCTCATTTGCTACCCGTGTGAGTAATCTGGCTGCCTTCCTACAATCAATTGATGGACATCAGCATCTAGTTAGTTTCGAAGCTGCCACTCAACAAACGAGTGGACTGGATAAGACACGCTGCAGCAATCAAGCCTTACCCGGCTTTCTAGCGTGGTGTGCACGCTTGTAGACTCTGACTGCTACACACTACCAAGGATGAAGAAACGCAAATCGGAGGTAGCTGCCAGCTTTGCCCGATATGCCATGAGCCAAAGGCATCGCAAAATGTAAGGAGGCTAGTAAAGGAGCATCACATATATTTCTCATGCCTGCGCCGAAGGCACATGGCCCGCGCATGTACCACGGGAGGGAACTGCCACATAAATGGATACCGCAAATCACATCATCACCTACTGCACAGTGATGAGATGGTTTCCGGACCAGCACCGCGGCAAGCGGATGCACAATGACAGTACAGGCAACGCAAACCGCCGCCAGCGAGTGCCCGAGGAGTCCTGTGAGGAAGCAGCCAGATTTCGACATGAGAAGATCACCGCCGCCAGCGGGTGAACAGCCGACGCCACAACGAAATTTAAGTTGCGTCGACACTAGTACGAAACGTCTCCTGTTTCGGATCTTGCCAGTACACTCTACGTCTTGAATCGACGGGTAGACACGTACGCATCGCTTGATGAAGGGTCATTGGTAACCACCAGCTTGATCTACAATGGTTCGGCGGAAAGTCAGCCCAAGAATCAACAAAAGTCGTAAGTTTGCAAATCAGTGGAGCAAACCGACGCAAACGCCACGAACTAAGGAACGTCTATGCAGTGTCCAACTTGGACCTGCCGATGCAAAAATTGTCCAACCATGACCTTAAAGGAACGAACCTGCAAGCACGTTTGCCAGTGAAGCCGTACACTAACGCCACATCGAGGATCCTAATTGGTCTGGATCACGTGCATCTTGGTTTGCCGAACAACACTACAAGAATATCCAAGCAAGGACCATATGCCGCCGTTACCAAATTAGGCTGGGTTGCATTCAAGCCACTAAACGAGCGTCCAAGCATACCCACACCGAAATCCTGCATGTTGATAACTCCGAGATCCATATAGTAAGATGGTCAGGGACTACTACGAACTGGATAGCTTCGGCGTAGAACTCGTGCAGCCAGTTCTTGCGGCTGACGATGTTCGTGCAAAAAGAATCCTTTATGACTCAACTGTAAAGATTGGTGGACGTTATCAAACTGGGTTAATATGGAAACGCGATAACGTAATATTACCTCCCAGCTTCCAGATGGCATTTAATAGACTTCTGAACATGGAAAAGAAGATAAAGCGCGACGATCAATTCGCGCAGGCCTGCAGAGGAATGATTAAGGACTACATCAACAAAGGCTAGGCTTGACGTTTGGAGCAGAAGGAGCAGTAGCAAACTTTGGTATTTGCCGCACTTTGTGTTGACGAATCCGAATAAGCCTGGAAGGATTCGGCTTGTGTTCGACGCGTCCGCCATGGTCAGAAGCGTGTCACTAAATTCGGAGCTCTTGAAAGGACCACAACAGTACGAGCTTTTACCTGCTGCGCTGTTCCATTTCAGAGAAGGTGCCTACGCAGTCAGCGGGGACATCACGGAGATGTTCCATCAAATATATGTGCAGCCCCAGGATCGATGCGCCAAACGATTCCTGTGGCGTGATGGAAACTGCGATAGAGATGTGGAGATGCAAGTGATGACATTTGGAGGTGTCTGCTCACCCTTTGCCGCACATCATGTCGTGGCGCTAAATGCGCTGCGTTATCAACACACCGATGCGAGAGCGGTCACAGCCATCACCGATCATCATGGACGACTACGTTGATAGCTTTGGTACCGAAGAGCAAGCTATATCTGTCTCAGCCAGAGTCAGAGATATCCACGCTACTGGAGGATTCGAGTTACGCAGATTCTCATCCAATTCAACTAAGGTAGTCGAATCTTTGAGCGCAAGTGAAAACTGTCGGATGAAATGAAGCGGAAGAGAAAATGTATTGGCAGCCAGACACTGATGAATTTCGGTTCAATGTGAAGCACCAGAGGATCAACGGTGATGTACCGACTAAGAGGCAATCCCTTAGTCTTCTGATGTCGACTTTCGACCCAATGGGCTTCTTGAGCTGTTTCACTATAACCGCCAAGGTACTACTGCGAGAGATTTGGCGACGGAACATCTTGTGGGACGAGCCACTGCCAGAGGAATTCAGAAGCGCCTGCGAGAGATGGCGCCACGATGGCAGTAGACCTATTTAAATGCCCACGGCATTACATTGTGTCAGGAGCTGTCAAGTCGATACAGTTGCACGTATTCGCCGATGCCAGCCAATCGGCATACGCAGCCGTAGTTTATTGGAGAGCTACATTTCAAAATGGAGAAATGAGAGTGTGTCAAGACGAAGTGCGCTCCGATAAAGACCATGTCAATTCCACGCCTGGAATTACAAGCAGCTGTGCTGGGCACACGCTTAATGAACTCTGTCAAAGAAGGGCACAGCGTAGTGGCCGATGGGATCACACTGTGGACGGACGCCAAGACGGTGTTGCGATGGATTAGCATCACTCACCGATACAAGCAGTATGTCGGCAACAGAGTTGCTGAAATTCTGGAGTCAACGAGCGTATCACAATGGAGATGGATACCATCAGCTGATAACATTGCGGATGATGCAACTAGGCCGCAGAGGCAAGTGGATTTCAGCCAGAAATGTCGATGGCTCTGTGGGCCTGAGTTCCTGCGACAATCAGAAGATCTTTGGCCACAGCCAGCGGCAGATGTTGGAAGTGTGGAAACTTCCATGGACGACGAAGAGCTACCTTGTGAGTTCGCTTTGGTCGCTGCTAACAAATCGTCTATATTTTACAGGTTCTCGGAGTACAACCGACTGCCAAGGACTATGTCTTGGGTTCTTAGATTTGTGCGTCGCTGCCGCCAGCAGCGAGATGACTCGGAGATGCATGGCCTCACTGCACTGCCTCACTGCATCACGAATGTGAGAAAGCAGAACTTGCATTGGTTCGCCGCGCTCAACAGGAAGCGTTCCATAGCGAGCTGCAGAATTTGTTGGCCCGTCAGCCAGACGAGCGAGATAAAGGCACTACTACCCTACCTGGATGACGAAGCGATTCTACGTGCATCTGGGAGTATTGATGCAGCTATGTGTTTGCCATATGGTGCGAGACGGGCAGTCATTCTATCGCACAAACACAAGCTGACGGATTTGATCGTGCGTCATTACCACGTAAAGATGAGGCACCAAAACGTGGATGCGACGATTACTGAAATCCGTATGAGATTTTGGATAACGAGGTTACGCCGAGTGTTGCAGCGCGTCATCTGGGACTGCGGCATCTGCGAGCTCCAACGCGTTAAACCTTGACCGCCTGTAATGGGTCCCCTGCCGGAGGACCGCCTTGAGCCAGGCGCTTGGCCATTTCAATGTACAGGACTGGACTATTTTTTACCACTGCTAGTGACAGTAGGTCGACAAAAGGAAAAACGATGGGTAGCTCTGTTTACTTGCCTTAAAATGAGAGCAATTCATCTGGAATTGGCCCACGACTTGTCCACAGACTCATGCATACTGGCCATGAGGAATTTTATGTGTCGCAGAGGCCCAGTAACCAAGCTTCGAAGTGACAACGGGAAGAATCTAATCGGCGCTAATAGCGAAGCCAGACGATTCACCGAAGTCTTTGAACCATAGAGGATCCAGGGTGATAACGATCAAGTACATGTGACTGTTCGACCCGTTTCCAAGCTGGCTATTCTGGATGTGATGCTGTCGAATCACGGAGGCCGGGATGTCGCTGGTCGTGACTTGGACGATATACGATCGATAGTTATTTGAATATGTCTTATCGATACTTAGAGTTAACATGAAGTATTTAGTTATCGATATTTGGAGTTGCCATATAGTATATAGTATTTGTTATGTATTTTGGACCTAATGGAGTTTCGGCATTCTTTAATTATGGCGCTTGGTTTCCGCAAAGTTTCGAGTTCTTGTCTTTCTGATCTCAAACCGAGGAGGACACACTGCGGTATGTGGCGACCATTAGTGATAACATAGTGAACATTGTATTAATATCTTATTCTGGATTATTAGAATAAAATCTCTCTCTTCAGTTATTGCACCCTATTCCGCCCACTTGCAACGTGGAAATTGGACGCAACGACTCGGGGACGGCGGGTGAAAGGCATTTTTCTACTCATTCGCAGCCAGCGGACGACACCTATGTAATGTACAGGGGTTCCTCATCGTTGCTGTGCCAAATATACTCTTTTCCACTCAGTCGTAACTTGCCCTATAATAGTCGCTAAACCCATCGCAGCGTCTATTAGTCTCGCTCCATGGTTCCAGGTTTTTATAAATTTCTTATAAAGAGGACTCAGGTAGACTGAGAAAATACCCCAGCCTTACGACTTCTTTACAAGTGGCGCCCGAGCAGTCACCCTGGAGCTTAGTTTAAAAAAAAAGATAATTTTTCTTTATTATCTAGAAAACGAAATGAGAGAACATTTTTGGTGAAATAAAAACCCACAGGTAGGGAATATCGACGGGAAAGATTATAACCTTAATCGCACACAAGGCGCGAGTTTTTGGGTATTATGACATCTTTGATTTTCTACTCTTGTTTGTGCACATGAAAAGGATAGCAGCCGAAAACGCAAAGAAATAGTGAAAAAAAAAACCCACAGCAGCAGAAAGTGAAGAGAACTACGCAGAATGAAAGATAGAGTAGCAGAGAGCGCACCGATCATAACAGAGATACACGTAGCAGAAGTAGACAACCGAAGCCGAAGCCGAGTGGCAACCACGCGACACCAGCAGCGAAGCTGCTGCGGTCTTTATACGGCCGGTATCACAAGGTGCCGAGATCATTCTTTGCTCGACACGCTAGCCAAGCACATTGTAATCCTCTTAACATTAATTGGCGAGAAGCATCGCATCGCCTGTATAGAGCATTCCTCTAAATCATCGCTTTGCGTCATTATAGTCATCGCTTCGTTTCTCGGAGTAATCGCATCGTTTACTAGACTATTCCTCTAAATCATCGCATCGTTTAGATAGAGTATTCCTCTGATTAATTCATTGCATCGTTAGATAGAGTATTTCTCTAATTCATCGCATCGTTTAATAGAGCATTCTCTAATTCATCGCATCGTTTTCAATCATCGTCGCCTTGTTTTCATCGCATCGTTAAATCATCCCCTCGTTAATTCTTCGCATCGTTTTCAATCATTGTCGCCTTGCTTTCATCGCGTCGTCAATACATCGCATCATTTAATAGTTTTTTGCTAATCATCGGATTGGGTCGCTATCAAAATTGTCGACTAAAACAACATTACCTAACTATCGAATCGCTTCGCCTTTACACAGTTTACGCCTCGCCTAAATTCAACGCTCCTATGTACTAGCCTAGCTTGGTCGTACATATCAGTTACAACACAGCATTGTTGAGGTGGAGTGTTGACGTGGAATTATATTTGATATAAAATGATAACACTGGCACGTCAGTGCCTTTTTACTTCAGTTTTTAGAATGTTCTTTTATTGAATATATTCTTATGGTTAGAGCCGCATAGCTGCGCTGCCGGTTACGCCAGCAGCGGAGCAGCTTCGTACATGTACATACATATCAGAGATCTGCAAAATTCACTTTTTTCGTGATTTACTCATATGTCCAAATTCTTACTCAATTCCGCTCACTGAACAAAAGTTATGTATTACATATATGCTTAGGTATAAGTGTTTATGTATTAGCTTAATGGTCTGGCGAGAGTCGCAGACGGAGAGGGGTAATGTGTCCACTTGTTTACGAAACGGTCGCGCATGTAAAGTATGCCGACTCAGCGGGGTTATTGCTCGCGCTCTGTTAGGGCACATGCACTAGAGAGTGATCATGTTACAAGTTATATACAGTTTGGCACGAAAGTGTTTTCACATGGAAAAAAATTTATATTTTTGTTCTTTAACATAAAAAAAAAAAATACTTAATGTGAGATTTCAATGTTTTTTAAAATTATAATAAGATCTTCATGTTGTTGTCTTACAAAAATAATTATTAAGAATGAGAAAACTAACAAAGTATGCATAAAAAACAATAACAACTAAAAACATATTTAAATTCAAGTGACACGAAAGTGTTTGCACACATTGTTTTCTCTCTTTCTTTTTATTGCTATATTCTCATTTACCGTTATTTTCGGCGTTTTCAATGTGCACAGCTGTGGCTGATGCTATGTTCTGTTGAATTTCGTCATATTTTGTAAGAAGCGATACAAACTCATTACAGTATTGGACAAATTAGAAAAAATTAAAAATGCCAGGGAAGAGATTATCTTTTGACATGATTCAATTGGTTTATTACCACCACTCGATAGGAAAATCGGTCTCGGAGATTGCAGAAATGTTTCTTATATCAAAGAGAACCGTATGTATGTTACCGAGTACAGTGAACATTTGATAAAGTGGACATACTACATCTCCCTCCTTTTGAAAAATAACGTAATTTTAATGAAGTTATTTTCTTAGTTATATTACTTATACAATTTTTTTTTATCAAGCAGGTTGATCATTCCTGTTCTTAATTTTTTTTCTAATTTAATTATTTTTATTTTTGTTATTTTATTTTTTTTTTTGCAATTAATTGATTATGAATTAAAAATTTTTAATCTATCTTTATGTACTATTTGTTTTTAGACCCCGTACTCTTAAAAAGAGTATAGGGGTCTATTAGGTTTGTCAGAAGCGAAATGTGCGTAACAGGTTAAAGGAAGCGTTTCCGACCCCATAAAGTATATATATTCTTGATCAGCATCAATAGCCGAGTCGATATAGCCATGTCCGTCTGTCCGTCCGTCCGTCCGTCTGTATGAACACCTGGAGCTCAGAGACTATAAGAGCTAGAGACTCCAAATTTGTAACTAAAATTCCATAACTTTTGCAAGCAGATCAAGTTTATTTCAAATCAGTGCCACGCGCCCTACCGCCCCCGCAATAAGCAAAAAACTAGACACACCTCGGAAAAAATTGATGTTTTTTGCGAATATCTCCGTAACCATGGCACTTAGGAACACCAATTCTGCTACGCAGGTTTCTTGAAACAGCACAAATGCAACGTCATTAAAAATTTTAGCCTGCCACGCCCCCTTTTCCCACAAAAACTAAACAATTTTACAAATTTACATGCCGCTTTTAAGGCATTTGCTAATATAGTACAGTATTGCAATTCAAAATATGTTTAAAGACAAATTATATCAAAATATCCTGAAAGTTGCATAAAAATCAAATTATAAACAAACGAACCAGGTAACAAAGCTTTACGCTTAAGCGGAATGCCAATGCATGAATACGAGAGAGACAGAAACATACGCTGCGCATGTTTTGCAGCCGTGCCAAGCCATAGTATACATACGTACACACATACATAAATACATATGTATGTATGTGCATACATATAATGACAAACGAATTTTTTTTTTAATATTTAAATTTTAAATTAAATGCAGTCAGATTTAAATATTAATTTTGAATTGGAATACAAGGAGAAAACGGGGTCTCTTACAGTCGGCGTGCTCGACTGTAGCCTTTCTTACTTGTTTATTTTTATTATTTGAAATTGTTATATTATCGTTTTTCACTATGCTTTCTACTTTGTATGGTCCTGTATATTTAAAATCTAATTTATGACCTGTTTCATTCTTTAGTAGAACTCTATCTCCAATTTTTATTTCAAAATCTAAACTATTGCTATCGTAATAAATTTTTTGTTTTTTCTTATTTGTTTCTAGCATTAGCCTAGCTCTCTTATTTGCCTGTTCTAATCTAAATTTTGATTCCTTAGTATAATCTTCTACATTATAAAGTGGCTTAATTGTATCTATGCTATTAAAATCTTTTGGCAAGTTTGATGTTTTGCCGAACACTAGCTCGTATGGACAATAGTCATGTGTCATAGAGGGTGTTGTGTTAAAACAATATACGAAGTATCTTAACCATACGTCACAATCTGTCTTATCGACTGATATGTAAGATCGTATGAACTCGTTAAGTGTTCTGTGGCTTCGTTCCACGGTTCCTACTGTCTGGTGAAGGTGTGCGGTTGAGGTTATGTTTTTAATTTTAAGGTTTTTCCATAAGTCTTCAATTATTGAATTTTTATATTCTGTACCCATGTCCGTAATGAACGTCTTCATTGGACCGTATACCAGAATAAAATTTTCAAATATAGCTTTTGCTACTGTTTTCGCACTTTTGTCTTCAATTGGAATTGCTACAAGATATTTTGATAGATCGCAGATTAAAGTTACTGCGTATTCGTTTCTGTATTCAGATCTGGGTAAAGGACCGATCGTATCAACAATTACCCTGTCGAAAGCTCTCTGTGGAGTTTCGGTAATAGTTAATGGAGTTTTTGTGTGTTTAGTCGTTTTAGACTTTTGACACTTCTCACATTTTTTTATATATTCTGATATATCTTTTGTAATTTTATTCCAGTGATAATGCCTTTTTATTTTGGCTATCGTTCTGGCTATTCCAGTATGACCTCCTTGTATTGGGTCGTCATGGAACGTAAACAGTATTGCTTCTTTTTCTTCATTATTATCGTTTGATAATAGGGTCACCGGCTTGAGTAGCGCTACTCTAAAAGATTTTAATATTTTATTGCCCATTAATTTAAAAGATTCTATTGAGATAATCTCAAAGATCTTTTCGCTCGGCGCCACTTTGAGTTTGCTAATATTAAGTATACCGGATTCTGATTCAAGCCTTTGAAAGAATTGACCTAAGTCAAAAGTCTCATTGGTGTACAAGTTAACACATAAATTCCGTAGCAACTAAGTAAGATTACGTAAACAATGCTGACACGCCAAATTATAGGCTCAGTGCTCCGTACTAGCAACAGCCAGCAGCGATCGTATGTCACTTCTTATGCTGAAGTGCTGGTCGCTTAGAATGCTGAGTCGGCATGCCGACTGTGGCGTGATGGCGCGATGCATTGGGTTCTTGGGTAGAATTATGCTTTGCCTTTGTCTTTAGCTTTAGTTCGATTTTAATAAAAGAAGACACAAGTCGATTATATTGCACTCCGGCGCATTGCCGTTATAATTCTCTTTAATAAATACCTTACTGTACCACAAGGACAGTAACAGCAAAGGGGACGAAAGTTAAGTCCTCCAACATAATCTTCCTAACAGTGACCCACATCAATCCTCATCCGGACCGGCTTCCTCACGGATCCATCCAACCACGGATTACGCAACGTGCGGCTACTAGGGATTATCACGGCTTCCTCACGGACCCATCTAACCCCGGATAACGCTACGTGCGGCAACAAGGGATCATCAACTTATTAACTTACATATTGCTAACATCAATTCTTGCGATGACACTCTTTCCGTGTTTTAATAAACATAGAGAATTTGTTATTCGTAAGGTCACTACTTTTCGTACCTCGTCATTTACAGTGACTTCGAATACATTGGGCTTAGAAGCATTTGGAGTCTGCTTTTGCAAGACCTCCTTTTCTTTTTCTTTTCCTGCGCAGGAATTTAATTGTTTACTTTGATTTCTGGTAGTGACTTTCAGAATTTTATTGTTTGTCTGTATATTTTTTAAGTAGCGTAGCGCATCGGCTACGTAGTTGTCTTTTCCCTTTAGAAATTCTACAGTAAAATTATATTCCTCTAGTTCAAGTCTTATTCTGGTGAGTTTGGAGCTCGGATTTGTCATTGAAAATAAATGTGCGAGTGCCCTGTGATCTGTTTTGACAGTGAAGTGTCTACCATAAATGTATGGTCTGAAGTACGTTATTGCCCAATGTATGCCTGTTAGTTCCTGTTCTGTTGGGCTTTTATTACTTTCTCCTTTAGTAAAAGATCTTGATGCGTATGCTAATGGGAGTTGAAGTCCATCTTTGTTTTGGGTCAGGACTGCTCCATAAGCTTGCTTACTAGCATCCGTTATAATGCAAAATTCTTTGCTGAAGTCTGGGTATTGGAGAAGTGTCGGACTCATTAATGCCGATTTTAGATGTTCGAAGGCATTTTGGCAATCTGCCGTCCATTCGAATTTGACATCTTTTTTGCATAACTTTGTTATGTGACGAGAATAATCAGCGAAGTTCTTAATGAATCGTCTATAGTAATTACAAAAAGCTATAAATCTTCTAGCGCTGTCCGCATCATGTGGGACTGGGTAATTTTGAATGACGTCGTATTTTTTGTCGTCGGGTAAAATTCCTTTATCTGTGCATTTATGTCTTAAGAAAGTGACTTCATGCATAAAAAATGAACATTTTTCTGGATGTAACTTTAGGTTGTGTTGCCTACATTTCTCAAAAACATTAGTTAAATTTTTGAGCATATGTTTTTCGGAGCAACCAATGACTATTAAGTCATCCATATAAAGGAATGCTTGAGAAGGTTCAAGTCCAGAGAATGCTATAGTCATCATTCTCTGAAACGAATTTGGCGCTATTTTTAAACCGAATGGTAACCGCGTGAAGCGATATGAACCGTTGGTTGTTGAAAATGAAGTAATATCTCTTGATCTTTCTTCGAGTTCTATTTGATGAAAACCTGACATTAAATCTAGGCATGAAAAGTATTTCGCTCTACCTAGTTGATCTAAAATATCATCAATTCTAGGGAGTGGAAATTTATCGGACAACAATTTTTTATTGATCTGACGATAGTCAATTACTAATCGCCATTTTTTCTTTTCAGAATTTAGAAGTGATTTCTTGGGCACTAATAAGAAAGGGCTATTATAGGGGGATACGGACGGTTCGACTATTTTGTCGTCAATTAGTTTTTGGACTTGTTTCTGGATTTCTTCTTTTTGGCTATGAGGATTTCTATATTTTTTTATATATATCGCTTCATCATCTTTCAATCTCAGTTATTGTTTATAGAAGTTATTTGTGGTCATTGCACAGTGGTTCCGCCCATAGGCCAAAATTAAAAAAAGTCATCACAAGATATTGAAAAAAAATGCACACTATTTATCACACAAATGTCCATTCTTAACCACTGCGAACCGGATTTTTCTGAAATTCTAACGGTTCTTTCTAAAAATAGAACCGAAAGCTTGAACACGTGTTCATATTTTACGCACAGCTGCACGCTTAACAGCATTAATGTGTAGAAGAGCAAACTTCAAATTTGTCTAGCAATCGATTAAGTGCACATAATTGAATTATTTAAAATGGATTTTAAAGTTCGAGGTATTTACTTTTTACCAAAAAATAATAATACTGAATTTTACTTTGTAATTCCAGTAAAATTAATGTATTAAGAAACCTTTATTTTTGTACCGTTTTTGTGCATGTTTTTTATGTTTACCTAAACTTTTAGTTGTGTTCCCCCCTTTTCCCCCAAAAGTTTTTTATTTCACAATATTTATCTGTGTTTTAAGGTAATAAAATTGTTAAAGTTACTTGCGGAAATTTGCGGATGTGCCTGCAATTTTAAATATACTAACTCATCATCGTCTTGTTTTTTCAAGGTTAAATTTGCCCAGCGAAGCCTCTGTGTTGACTTGTTATTGTTTTCTTGTGTGTTGTTACATCTATCGTGTTTGTCTACAATTTTCAATGGTCATTTACTTTATGTCTTTAATTATTTTTAAATAATTCTAATTTTTTTTAAATTTATGATCTTAATTTTTTGTTTTGAAAAGGCGATGCGTGTCATTGTGTAATTACACGCCTACATGTATTTGATATATGGTGCACAAAAATAGGTACTAAGACCGAAAAGCAACGTCAAGTTATAGATTCTATGCAACTAAACATTGAAAAGGAGGGGTACATAGCTGACTTCAGCCAATTATTGAAAAAAATTGGTTACATATGCAAGAAGCTTGAAGAGTTTTGGACTTGCTACAACCGCAAAAAATCATGCGTTCTCCACTATCAATGCGCTTGGTTGAATGAAAAGGAATCCATTTTAGTAAACTCATCCAATCAAACATCCGAAACTGCTCAACGTGGCCGTCCAAGAATTGATTTCTCGGAATCTTCAGCGAGGACAAAGCGAAGGCGTATAGCTCAACTGAAGGAAATCGATAAGTCTACTGTTTCTGTTTTACTCAATGAGAACCAATTGCAAAATTTATTTATGAATATTTCACCTTTCACCATCACAAAGTATTTTTGGCCGCGGCTTCATATAAGCGGATCCACATATCATATGGCAGCCATATGATATAATGCTTCGATTGGTCCAATTTTTTCACAATATTTTCGAAACATTTTTCTAGAATTTTCATGAAAGTTTCATTATGATCCCACAACTAGAAGTATTTTTGGCCGCGGCTCAGTACAAGCCGAACCACTGTGCATTGGTTCGGTTTCTAAGCCGAACACATCGCTATATTGTGCGCACAGTGACGTTAGCTGTTTATGGAATAATGGCGGAAAATTTTTTGATAGTTGACTTAGTACAATTTTTTCTCTTTTTTCTGGAGTTTTAACTACTTCGTAGTTTGAAAGTGGTTCATATTTTAAACTATTTATGCTAATCAATTGGTCTTCGTTAGTTGTATTGAGCATCCTTAAGAATGCTTTTTGAGAATTTACTATGGTATTTGCTATGTAAACACCATGTTGAATTTCTTGATTTGGAATAAGTAGACTTTCTTCTTCTGAGTTTATTTTAATATTTCTGACCACTTGAGATCTTGCTGGCAGAATTATGGAGTTGTTGCCAGAGCTGTATGTTATTTGAACATAAATGGGATATTTTAAATTGTTTGGTCTAATTATTAGCCAGTCTTCAGTAGGATTGAAATCCAATTGGCAGTTATTAGACCCCGTACTCTTAAAAAGAGTATAGGGGTCTATTAGGTTTGTCAGAAGCCAAATGTGCGTAACAGGCAGAAGGAAGCTTTTCCGACCCCATAAAGTATATATATTCTTGATCAGCATCAACAGCCGAGTCGATATAGCCATGTCCGTCTGTCCGTCTGTCCGTCCGTCTGTATGAACACCTGGATCTTTTAAACTACAATAGCTAGAACCACCAAATTTGTAATAAAAATTCAGTAACTTTCGCGAGCAGATCAAGTTTATTTCAAATCAGTGCCACGCCCCCTACCGCCCCCGCAATAAGCAAAAAACCAAAGACACCTCGAAAAAAATTGATGTTTTCCGCGAATATCTCCGTAACTATGGCACTTACGACCACCAATTTGGGTACGCAGGTTCCTAGGGACAGCATAAATGCAATGCCATTAAAATTTTTTTGCTGCCACGCCCCCTTTTTCCACAAGAAAAAAAATAAAATTTTCAATTTCGATGCCGTTTTTAAGGCATTTGTCCTCATCGTACAGTGTTGTAATTTAAGATTCGTTTAAAGACAAATTATATCAAACTACCCTGAAAGTTGCACAAAAATCCAACTATAAACAACTGAGCAATTAGGTAACAAAGTGTCACTTGAAGCGCATTGTCAATGCACGTGGTTGAAAGAAAAGAGATAACTGTATGTTTATACATACATTAGCCGCAGTAGTTTGCAAAGAGAGCGTGGTCCGGGTGGCCCACGCACTTGCTTGTAAACACAAGACCTGCGGTTCGAACCCCGGCAAAGGCTCAGAAATTAAATTTTTTTTTTTTAAATTTTATAATTTAGCACTATTATATCTTAATGAAAATAATCGGAGCCGTCTCACAATGAGGGATTTGTGCAACTAGTAGTGTTGCGGCGTGTTCTGCAACTTGCGTATAAGTTCGCAGGTTCAATTCCCGACAGTGGAATTTATTAATATACTTTTTTAAATTTCAAACAAAAATGTTAATAAAGAATTTAAACTGGTGCAACAGCCAATGGTCTGCGGTTCGAACCCGGCACAGACCCAGAAATTTAATTATTTGTTTAATTTTTAAATAACTACATTATTATATATAAATGAAAATAATCAAATTTATGCATGGTGTGGTGTAACTAGTAGGGTTGCAGCATGATATGGAACTTGCGTCAGTAAGCGCGGGTTCGAATCTCATCAGTGACCGAATAAAATTTGTTTTTTAAATTTAATTTTAAAACTTAAATTTTAAATTACAACCGTATTCAAATATTAATTTCGAATACAAGGATACTTGTATTTCTTTATAAAATCGATTCCTAGTATTCCATCACATGGAATAGCGAAGTTTGTGTTCACGATGTGAAAATCGTGTGGAATTATATATTTTGAGGTTTGTATTTCTATAGAAGTAAATCCTTTGGATTTAGTAACTTCCTTACTTATTCCTTGTATATTAATTATATTGTTTGTTTGGATGTTTTGATAAACATCCGAATTTTCTTTTAATAATGATATGTCTGCACCGGTGTCGACTAAAAAGACTAATTCTTTTCCTGTACTAACGTTTGTGAATTTTACATAAATATTTTGGCTGAGATAGATAGAATGAATTTTTGAGATATTTTCCGAAGTATTTCGGACATTACTGTTATTGTGGTTATTGTAACTACCTCTGTTTTGGTTGTTACCTCGGTTGGAATTATTCCTACCTCGATTATAACCTCTTCTATCACTATTGTTGTTTCTGTTATTGTTTCGGTAACCGTTGTTTTGGTAATTACATCTTCCCCGGTAATTACGTCGGTTGCCTCGACTATATCCATGTTGGAGCTGTTGGCAGTGCAGGACAGTATTTGTCTGACCTGTTGCTTCTGTACAGCTGTTAACAAACTTGGATATGGCATCATTCATATTATTGAATGTGCCTGCCTGCATGATAAGTTTTACCTTATCTAAAGCGCAGTTTTGTGTCATGGCCTTTACAGCAAGTGTTGTGCTGTATTTGGCTGCTAAATCAGGTGACAAACCGTCCCCGATATAGGCTCCCTCAAGAGACCTGGTCAATTTTTCAACCTCTTGGGTATATTGATTGGCCGTTTTACTCTTTTGTTGTAAATTGAGAAGCTTAGCAGAAATAACTTCTACTGACTCTCCTTTTACATTTTCTGATAATTTTGTAATGAGAGCTACAATCGTGTTCTCTTTACCTATCAGATTTCTGGCATGGCCAGTTAGTTTAGTCTTAATAAGACTAACACCAAGTGCTTCATGCTCTCCTTTCAGTGAATCAACTAGATTCAAAGCATCTATGAAGCGTTGTAGATTTTCGGCCTTTCCATCAAACTCTGGTAAGAGCGATGAGGCTAGTTTAAGAAATTCTACTGCTGTTTGAGCCATGTTGGTTATATCAACAGTTTCAGGCTTTTCTTCTACTTCTTGTTTTTCTTCCTCTAAATCAGGAAGTTGAACTGTTGCTGGTGTATTTAGTGCATTCGGGAGAAATATTTGAAAATTATGTCTCTCCGCAATGTACCTAATATTTTCACGTAGCCTTTTTAACACGTCATTTGTTTGTAACAAATGTAAATCGTCAAACCTACGCTGATTGATATTTACAACTTCGCGTAGTTTGTTATACGATTCTAACAAAAGTTGAACGTGTTTTCTTTTTGTTTTGTCTGATATCTGTGCACTTTTATTAAGGCACTTGAATGATTTATCAAACTCAACTTGTTCTTGTTTGATTATAGAACGAATTTCATTCCATTCCATATCAGGTAGAACATTAATTCTATAGTACTTACTCTACTAATGTTAATAATTATGGGCAAAAAATTTCTTTTCATACTTTATGAATCTTTTTGTCTCGATAATGTTTTTGTTTTACTATTTTGTGTGTATATATTACTTTAGATCTTATCTAGATCATTAGCACGGCTTATGGCTCTTTTCGTTACACACTTGTTGTGTAACAAATATGCTTTATAGATAATATATCCACACAAAATTATGACTATTATTAGTAAGAGAATATAAGTTAACTTGAGATCAACATTTGACGATTCTACTTTGTTGATTACATTCGCTGTAGAGTCTACTGATTTTACGTCCACTAACCCCATTTTTATATATTTTTTTTTGGTTATTTTTAATATATTTTGTGCTATCTAGATTGTCATCATATTTGCTAATACTATTGTCGTTCATTAATTGAGTGGTTTTAATGATTTTAATAATTTTAATTAATAATTTTATTTAATATATTTTTTTTAGACCCCGTACTCTTAAAACAAGAAAGAAAAGTACAGTCGAACACGCCCGACCGTATAATACTCTCTGCTTTTATTCCCAATTACAATGATTAAATCGGTATAAAGATATTACAATAGATAGTTCTTGTATTAGAACTCGTTAAAACAAAAAAAAAGCTAAGCATAATCGAACATACATATGTTTGTCTGTATGTACATACAAATTCGTTTGACGTTAAATGTATGCACATACACATGTGTCTATGAATACTATTGGTCGGCACGACTAGCTCTGTCTCTCTCGCACTCATTGCTCTCGAATAAAATCTTTGTTGCTTCATTTCTTTCTTGTTTGTGGTCGGATTCTTGTGAAACTTTTAGAAGAGTTTGACATGATACGTCTTAAAACGATTCATAAATAACAACACTGTACGATAAGAATAAATGCTTTAAAAACGGCATGCAAGTTTGAAATTCTCTTTTATTTCTTGCGGAAAAAGGGGGCGTGGCAGCCCAAAACTTTTGATGCCATTGCTTTTATGCGGTCTCTTGGAACACGTGTACCAAAATTGGTAATCCTAGGTGCCATAGTTACTGAGATATTTGCCGAGACATAGATTTTTTCCGAGGTGTGACGGGTTTTTTACTCATTGTGGGCGAATGGGGCGTGGCATCGAAAAAAAAAAGATTCTTGTATTGACTGACTAAATATCGAGTCGATTGAGACCAAACTCGAACTTGTAGCTCTTACCATCTCTGAAATCTGTTTGTTCATACGGACAGACAGACAGACAGACGGACAGACGGACATGGCTATATCGACTCGGCTTGTGATGCTGATCAAGAATATATATACTTTATGGGGTCTGCCAAGCCTCCTTCTGCCTGTTACATACATTTGCACAAACCCAATATACTCTTGCAGAGAGTATAAAAAGTATAGGGGTCTATTATGTTTTTCAGAAGCCAAATGTGCGTAACAGGCAGAAGGAAGCTTTTCCGACCCCATAAAGTATAAATATTCTTGATCAGCATCAACAGCCGAGTCGATATAGCCATGTCCGTCTGTCCGTCTGTCCGTCCGTCTTTATGAACATCTGGATCTTTTAAGCTACAAGAGCTAGAACCACCAAATTTGTTATAAAAATTCAGTAACTTTCGCGAGCAGATCAAGTTTATTTCAAATCAGTGCCACGCCCCCTACCGCCCCCTACCGCCCCCGCAATAAGCAAAAAACCAAAGACACCTCGAAAAAAATTGATGTTTTCCGCGAATATCTCCGTAACTATGGCACTTACGACCACCAATTTGGGTACGCAGGTTCCTAGGGACAGCATAAATGCAATGCCATTAAAATTTTTTTGCTGCCACGCCCCCTTTTTCCACAAGAAAAAAAATAAAATTTTCAATTTCGATGCCGTTTTTAAGGCATTTGTCCTCATCGTACAGTGTTGTAAGATTCGTTTAAAGACAAAGTATATCAAACTACCCTGAAAGTTGCATAAAAATCCAACTATAAACAACTGAGCAATTAGGTAACAAAGTGTCACTTGAAGCGCATTGTCAATGCACGTGGTTGAAAGAAAAGAGATAACTGTATGTTTATACATACATTAGCCGCAGTAGTTTGCAAAGAGAGCGTGGTCCGGGTGGGCCACGCACTTGCTTGTAAACACAAGACCTGCGGTTCGAACCCCGGCACAGACTCAGAAATTAATTTTTTTTTTTTTTTATTTTATAATTTAGCACTATTATATCTTAATGAAAATAATCGGAGCCGTCTCACAAGGAGGGATTTGTGCAATTAGTAGTGTTGCGGCGTGTTCTGCAACTTGCGTATAAGTTCGCAGGTTCAATACCCGACAGTGGAATTTATTAATATACTTTTTTAAATTTCAAACAAAAATGTAAATAAAGAATTTAAACTGGTGCAACAGCCAAAGGTCTGCGGTTCGAACCCGGCACAGACCCAGAAATTTCTGCATGGTGTGGTGTAACTGGTAGGGTTGCAGCATGATATGGAACTTGCGTCAGAAAGCGCGGGTTCGAATCTCATCAGTGACCGAATCAAATATTTTTTTTAAATTTAATTTTAAAACTTAAATTTTAAATTACAACCGTATTCAAATATTAATTTCGAATACAAGGAGAGTACGGGGTCTTTTACAGTCGGCGCCACGCCCCCTTTTCCCACACGAACTAAAAAACTTTTTAAATCTTACATGTCGTTTTTAAAGCATTTCCTAATATAGTACAGTATTGTAATTCAAAATTTGTTTAAAGACAAATCATATTAAACTACCCTGAAAGTTGCATAAAAATCCAACTATAAACAACTGAGCAATTAAACAACAAAGTAGCCCATGAAGCGCGTTGTGAATGCACGTGGTTAAAAGAAAAGAGATAACTGTATGTGTATATATACATTAGCCGCAATAGTTTCCAAAGAGAGCGTGGTCCGGGTGGGCAACGCACTTCTTTGTAAACACAAGACCTGAGGTTCGACCACGGCACGGACTCAGAAATTAATTTTTTTTTTTTATTTTTTTTTATTTTTATTATTTAGCACTATTATATCTTAATGAAAATAATCGGAACCGTTTCATAAGAAGGGGTTGGTGCAATTAGTAGCGTTGCGGCGTGTTCTGCAAGTTGAGTATAAGTTCGCAGGTTCAATTCCCGACAGTGGAATTTACTTTTTTAAATTTAAACAAAAATGTAAATAAAGAATTTTAACTGGTGCAACAGCCAATGGTCTGCGGTTCGAACCCGGCGCAGACTCAGAAATAAAATTTTGTTTTTTGTGCTTCTTATATAATAACATTATTACATGTAAATGAAAACAAACGGATCTCTGTCTAATGTGGGGCGTGGTGCGACTGACAGGGTTGTGACGCGTTATGCAAGCTGCGTATATGCTCGCAGGTTCAATTCCCGACAGTGGAATTTACTTTTTTAAATTTCAAACAAAAATGTAAACAAAGAATTTTAACTGGTGCAACAGCCAATGGTCTGCGGTTCGAACCCGGCACAGACCCAGAAATTTAGTTATTTTTTTATTTTTTAAATAACTACATTATTATATGTAAATGAAAATAATCAAATTTCTGCCAAATGAATGGTGTTGTATAACTAATAGGGGTGCAGCATGATATGGAACTTGCGTCAGTAAGCGCGGGTTCGAATTCCATCAGTGACTGATTCAAATTTTTTTTTTTCAATTTAATTTTAAAACTTAAATTTTAAATTACAGTCGTATTCAAATATTAATTTCGAATACAAGGAGAGTACGGGGTCTTTTACAGTCGGCGCGCTCGACTGTAGCCTTTCTTACTTGTTTTTTTCAGTTTTTACATGTTCGGTCCTGTCACGGTCGTCATGTTGAGGTGGAGTGTTGACGTGGAATTATATTTGATATAAAATGATAACACTGGCACGTCAGTGCCTTTTTACTTCAGTTTTTAGAATGTTCTTTTATTGAATATATTCTTATGGTTAGAGCCGCATAGCTGCGCTGCCGGTTACGCCAGCAGCGGAGCGGCTTCGTACATGTACATACATATATGCTTAGGTATAAGTGTTTATGTACTAGCTTAATGGTCTGGCGAGAGTCGCAGACGGAGAGGGGGTAATGTGTCCACTTGTTTACGAAACGGTCGCGCATGTAAAGTATGCCGACTCAGCGGTGTTATTGCTCGCGCTCTGTTAGGGCACATGCACTAGAGAGTGATAATGTTACATGTTATATATGTATGTTACCGAGTACAGTGAACATTTGATACTACTACAGCATTGCGAAATGATTAATTATCGTTTCAATAAGAACATCTATTCGATTTGTGCAGTCAGACTTATTGTGTAGATTAATTAGGTATTGATTTATACCACTTCAGATAAGTCAACCTAATTGAGCTTCACAAAGACATTGGCACAAAAATTGAGCTAGAGACCCCGTCGCCTGAATACGTGACATCGGTGTTTATTAGTCATGAGGACTTACCAGCCGCATCACGACAACGCTTGGCCGAGCTGGCGGAGATGTACGGGCCACGATCCACATCCGACTCGCGATCGCCTAGCCCTAGTAGACCCTAAGAGAAACGAGGAGAAGTCGAGCCGGCTACGGGAAAGGCCTAATGGTACCCCACGAAATGGACAGAAGCGAACAGCGGACGACATCAACTAGGGGCAACAGGCACCACCCACGAAGGATAAACATCGAGACGAGGCCTCGTATGCCGGTCTGGCACAGCAACTCCAGAAATGGAGAGTCACCTTTAATGGGAAAACTGATGCCCTCCACTTCATCGAGCAACTTGAAGGGAGATCCGTCGTCTACCAGGTGGATATGGATTGCTTGCCCAGAGCTATGCCGAAATTCCTGACCGGCCGCTGCGAAGATTGGTTCCGAGGGAGCAGACTACAGGGCGCTACTTGGTCACCGTTCCGACGGAGTTTCACCGACTTTTTCCTGCCGCCTCGATATTTCTCACGACTTGGGGATGAGATCAGAGCAAGGACCCAGAGGGATATGGAACCTTTTCAGGATTGCCTGATCGACATCAAAATCATTATGCGAAACCGAGATTAGCAGCGAGATGAAGCAGCTCGACAGGATCTACGATACATGCTGCCTGACTTTTAGACCCCGTACTCTAAACAAGAAAGAAAAGTACAGTCGAACACGCCCGACCGTATAATACTCTCTGCGTTTATTCCCAATTATAATACTTAAATCGGTATTCAGACATTACAATAGATAGTTCTTGTATTAGAATACGTTAAAACAAAAAAAAGATAAGCATAATCAAGCATACATGTGTTTGTCTGTATGTACATACAAATTCGTTTGACGTTAAATGTATGCACATACATATGTGTGTATGAATACTATTGGTCGGCACGACTAGCGCTGTCTCTCTCGCGCTCATTGCTTTAGAATAAAATCTTTGTTGCTGCATTGCTTTCTTGTTTATGGTCGGATTCTTATGAAACTTTCTGGAGAGTTTGACATGATACGTCTTCAAACGAATCATAAATAACAACACTGCACGATAAGAATAAATGCTTTAAAAACGGCATGCAAGTTTGAAATTTACTTTAATTTCTTGCGGAAAAAGGGGGCGTGGCAGCCCAAAACTTTTGATGTCATTGGATTTATGCGGTCTTTAGGAACACGTGTACCAAAATTGGTATTCCTAAGTGCCGTAGTTACTGAGATATTCGCTTTAAACATCTATTTTTTCCGAGGTATGTTCAGTTTTTTGCTCATTGTGGGCAAATGGGGCGTGGCATCGAAAAAAAAAAAGATTCTTGTATTGACTGACTAAATATCGAGTCGATTGAGACTAAACTCGAACTTGTAGCTCTTACCATCTCTGAAATCTGTTTGTTCATACGGACAGACAGACAGACAGACAGACAGACAGACAGACGGACGGACAGACGGACATGGCTATATTGACTCGGCTTGTGATGCTGATCAAGAATATATATACTTTATGGGGTCTGCCACGCCTCCTTCTGCCTGTTACATACATTTGCACAAACCCAATATACTCTTGCAGAGAGTATAAAAAGAGTATAGGGGTCTATTAGGTTTGTCAGAAGCGAAATGTGCCTAACAGGCAGAAGGAAGCTTTTCCGACCCCATAAAGTATATATATTCTTGATCAGCATCAACAGCCGAGTCGATATAGCCATGTCCGTCTGTCCGTCCGTCTGTATGAACACCTGGATCTTTTAAACTACAAGAGCTAGAACCACCAAATTTGTAACCAAAATTCAGTAACTTTCGCGAGCAGACCAAGTTTATTTCAAATCAGTGCCACGCCCCCTACCGCCCCCGCAATAAGCAAAAAACCAAAGACACCTCGAAAAAAATTTATGTTTTCCGCGAATATCTCCGTAACTATGGTACTTACGACCACCAATTTGAGTACGCAGGTTCCTAGGGACAGCATAATTGCAGTGCCATTAAAATTTGTTTACTGCCACGCCCCCTTTTTCCGTTTTCAAGGCATTTGTCCTCATCGTACAAAGTTGTAATTTAAGATTCGTTTGAAGACAAATCATATCAAACTACCCTGAAAGTTGCATAAAAATCCAACTATAAACAACTGAGAAGTTAGGTAACAAAGTGTCCCTTAAAGCGCATTGTCAATGCACGTGGTTGAAAGAAAAGAGATAACTGTATGTTTATGTATACATTAGCCACAGTAGTTTTCAAAGAGAACGTAGTCCGGGTGGGCCACGCACTTGTATGTAAACACAAGACCTGCGGTTCGAACCCCGGCACAGACTCAGAAATTAAAGTTTTTTTTTTTTTTTTAATTTAATTTAGCACTATTATATCTTAAGGGGGTGGTGCAATTAGTAGTGTTGCGGCGTTTTCTGCAAGTTGAGTATAAGTTCGCAAGTTCAATTCCCGACAGTGAAATTTTCTAATATACTTTTTAAAATTAAAAAAAAAAAATGTTAATATATAATATTATGTGGTGCAACAGGATTGGGTTGCGGCTAGTCGTTTGTTTCTAAACCAATGGTCTGCGGTTCAAACCCGGCACAGACTCAGAAATTAAAAACTTTTTTTTTATATTTTATATACATTTTCTTTTTTTTTTTTTATATGTAAATGAAAATAATCGGTTTGATGTCAAATGTATGGAGTGGCGCAACTAGTAGGGTTGCTGCATGTTCTGTTAGTAGTGTTGCAATTAGTAGTGTTGCGGCGATTTCTGCAAGTTGAGTATAAGTTCGCAAGTTCAATTCCCGACAGTGAAATTTTCTAATATACTTTTTTAAATTAAAAAAAAAAAAAATGTTAATATATAATATTATGTGGTGCAACAGGATTGGGTTGCGGTTAGTCGTTTGTTTCTAAACCAATGGTCTGCGGTTCAAACCCGGCACAGACTCAGAAATTAAAAACTTTTTTTTTTATATTTTATATACATTTTTTTTTTTATATGTAAATGAAAATAATCGGTTTGATGTCAAATGTATGGAGTGGCGCAACTAGTAGGGTTGCTACATGTTCTGGAACCTGAGTCTGATATCGCGGGTTCAATTCCCATGAGTGACTTGATATAAAATTTTTTTTAAATTTAATTTTAAAACATAAATTTTAAATTACAGTCGTATTCAAATATTAATTTCGAATACCAGGAGCGCTCGACTGTAGCCTTTCTTACTTGTTATACTCTCTGCAAGAGTATATTGGGTTTGTGCAAATGTATGTAACAGGCAGAAGGAGGCGTGGCAGACCCCATAAAGTATATATATTCTTGATCAGCATCACAAGCCGAGTCGTTATAGCCATGTCCGTCTGTCCGTCTGTCTGTCTATCCGTATGAACACACAGATTTCAGAGATGGTAAGAGCTACAAGTTCGAGTTTGGTCTCAATCGACTCGATATTTAGTCAGTCAATACAAGAATCTTTTTTTTTTTTTTGATGCCACGCCCCATTCGCCCACAATGAGTAAAAAACCCGTCACACCTCGGAAAAAATCTATGTTTTCGGCGAATATCTCAGTAACTATGGCACCTAGGAATACCAATTTTGGTTCACGTGTTCCAAAAGACCGCACAAATTCAATGACATCAAAAATTTTGGGCTGCCATGCCCCCTTTTTCCGCAAGAAATAAAAGAAAATTTCAAACTTGCATGCCGTTTTCAAAGCATTTATTCTTATCGTACAGTATTGTTATTTTTGATTCGTTTGAAGACGTATCATGTCAAACTCTCCTCAAAGTTTCTTAAGAATCCGACCATAAACAAGAAAGAAATTAAGCAACAAAAATTTTATTCGAGAGCAATGACTGCAAGAGAGACAGCGCTAGTCGTGCCGACCAATAGTATTCATACACACATATGTATGTGCATATATTTAACGTCAAACGAATTTATATGTACATACAGACAAATACATGTATGCTCGATTATGCTTAGCTTTTTTTTATTGTTTTAACGTGTTCTAATACAAGAAGTATCTATTGTAATATCTGGATACCAATTTAAGCAGAGAGTATTATACGGTCGGGCGTGTTCGACTGTACTTTTCTTTCTTGTTTTTTATATAACTACATTTTTATATATAAATTAAAATAATCGGGTATACTAGTAGGGTGCAGCATGATATGGAACTTGCGTCAGCAAGCGCGGGGTCGAATCCCATCAGTGACTTGATTTAAAATTTAGAACAAAATTTTTTTTTAAATTTTATTTTAAAACTTAAATTTAAAATTACAGTCGTATTCAAATATTAATTTCGAATACAAGGAGAGTACAGGGTTTTTTACAGTCGGCGCGCTCGACTGTAACCTTTCTTACTTGTTTAATTATTCTTAAGTGAAAGCAGAGTTTACCCTTCTTAATTCTCAATTCTATGAAAATTATCTCGCTCGCTGCAAGATTCAATTTGCGCGTGATCCTAAACCATTCTATAACTTTGTTAATTCTAAACATAATTTCAGTAAAATTCCAGTAAAGTACTTACACCTCTAGTTTGCCTACTAACTCCTCCTACCCTATAAAATTCCACCCTCTAATTATGTTTTTCTGTCGATTATTACTGATAGTTGCATGCTTTCTTCCATTAAAACCTTAAAATATTCCTTCTCTCCTGGGCCAGACAACATTCCAAGTTGTGTGCTCAAATTGTGCGGTTCTTCTATAATAAAACCTCTCTCAATTCTTTTTAACCTTTCTTTAGAATCATCTGTCTTTCCTACCTTATGGAAAGAATCTTACATTGTCCCACTGCATAAATAAGGGTGCAAGTCGGATGTATCCAATTACAGGGGAATTGTGAAATTGTCCGCAATACCGAAGCTCTTTGAAAAGATAATTACATCGACTTTGCAAAACCTCTGCAAGTCAATTATCTCCCCTGCCCAATCTATTGGAATTCACCTCTTATATAAATGAAGCATTCCTTAATAAAATGAAAACTGATGTTATATATACTGACTTCATTAAAGCGTTTGACTCAGTCAATCATAACTTCCTTTTACATAAACTTAGTATTTTAGGTTTCCCACCTTTTCTTCTACTGTGGATATCATCATATCTCACTGGTAGGACCCAAAAGGTTATGCTTAGATCAGCCATCTCTAAATCTGTTTTTGTTACTTCTGGAGTTCCCCAGGATAGTCACCTAGGCCCATTATTTTTTAATCTTTTTATACCCTTGCAGAGGGTATATTGTTTTTGTCACGATGTTTGTAACGCATTGAAGGACGCGTTGCAAACCCAATAAAGTATATATATTCTTGATCAGCATCAACAGCCGAGTCGATATAGCCATGTTCGTCTGTCCGTCTGTTGCAATGCAAACTAGTCTCTCAGTTTTAAAGCTATCGTGGTGAAACTTGGTACACATGTGTATTCTCTCTGCACGCAGTACATGTGTTAAAATCGGATCACTATATCATATAGCTCCCATAGGAACAATGCTAAAAATTGCTTAGTATAATTCATTTTTTCAATTTTTGTTTTCATTTTTTTTTTTTTTTTTTTGACGTGTAATGCTATGAATACTAGATTAATTTGTACTTTTTTTTGACGTGCAATGCCATGAATACTAGATTAATAATGTTTTTTTGGCAAACAATTCAAGGAGTACTTGATTGTACAACACAATTGTTTTTTTCAAAACAGTGCACAATTGTTTTTTTTTAAACAGTGATAAAACTAAGTGTCTTAGTGATAAGTGTCTTATTGTGAATCTGCAAGGGTATTTATCTTCGGCTAGCCGAAGATAACCTTTTTTTCTTGTTATAAATGACCTTCCTTCTTCGCTATCATATTGTCACATACTTTTTAACAGGGTTACTCCTTACTTAGCCAATTACTACATTGACAATGTACCCTTAAATCGCATTTTGTCTGTTAATGACCTTGGTGTTCTCTTTGATAATAAGTTAAGTTTCACACATCATATTTCCACAATTGTCAATAAAGCCAAGGGCACACTTGGATTTATTAAACGCTGTTCTAAGGAATTTAATGATTCCTTCATCACTAGACTTCTTCACACATCCCTTGTCCGACCCATTCTTGAATATTGTTCATGTGTCTGGTCTCCTCAACATGCTCATACTCAAGACCTAATTGAGTCTGTGCAAAAGCAGTTTTTACTCTTCGAGGACTTCGAGGACTCAATTGGGACCCTGATCTTCGCCTTCCATCTTACACTAACAGGCTCTTACTACTGAATCTTTTGTCCCTTATTAACCGCAGGAGAGTTCTTGGAGTACTTTTCCTTCATGAACTTTTAGTTGGTGATATCTGCCCCCCAATCCTTTTAGAACGACTTAATTGTAATGTTCCAACCAGGACAACCAGATACTCCATCCCTTTACATCTTCCTACATGACCTGATGACTATGCTTTGCGCAATCGTTTTCGGATATTATGCGCTCATTACAATGAAGACTATAAAAAAATTGATACATCTCTCTCTCTTTCTCATCCTAAAGCTTCACTTTACAGCCATCTCCGTTAAATCTCTGAATTTCAGGGACACCATGTTTGGAGTCTTTACCAATCATGTGTCCTTTTAAATCATAGATCTTTCGTGATAGATTTGGCATACATTTTTATTGATCTGATAGGGTTTTTCCTAATCCGCGCAACAAATGATGGTGTTTAAAGGGGGGGCGAAAGCTGATCAAGCTTTAAATTGGCGGGTGCCAATATCTTCTGCTGTTGCTGTGGGGGGAATAAAGCCGAGATAATTTAAATAAAGGCGCGCGATACTCCGTTTTATGAATTTAAATTGTCTTTATTTGGGATATGAAAAACACTCGCGAACAGTGTGCGGGGTGAAAAATACAAAGTTGTAAAAAATGTATAAAAACGGTGGCGAGGAAATTCGCGAACTTCTGTAAATGTCGTTTTACAGTGTAATGCCAGTCACCTCCATCAGTCTGACCGTCGTCCGTTAAGGTGGAAATCCACTCCCACACTTGACCTGTTCACCCTGTGACGTGAACATGCCGCCCCCCTTGCAACAAGTTGCAATTGCCACACTGGGCATACTATGGATGGGGAGCGACAGCAAGAGTGCCTAGATGCCGCAGGAGCCGGAAATCACCCATCCAAATAGGGTGCTCTGAGCGGCGGGAATGCCGTTGTGTCCTGGCACACTCCTCGGTTGGATGACCTCAGGATAGAGGTCAGACCCCAGCACCACCGATATAGAGCCGGGACGGTAGAAGCTTCGATCGGCCAGCACCAAGTTCGCAAATTTGCTGCGAACCGCCTCCGACACCTCGCGAATGGGTGTGCGCACTCGCAGGTCGTTCTCCACCTTGAGTACCACCGTCTTTCGGAATGCGGGATCGCTCCGGGACTCAATGACGGCCGTGCATGCCTGGTCGGGTCGGACCCTTGTCACGACTAGACCGAGGGACCTGGCGAACGACCCGTTGATGCGGCTCTCCGGGGCGCAGGCATCCAGCAGCATCCGGGTGTCGAAAGTCTTCGACCCGTTGCCAATCCGGATTTCTGCGGTCGGCATCAGTGTGGTGGTCCGAGACTGCAGGAGGGACGTGAGTGTGGGCGCTTGAGTGGGGATGGAGGCAGCCGGGCTATCGGAGGATTGAACCGATCGCCGCCTTGGCGAGCTGCTCCTGCTGTGGTCGATGCGTCGAGTTGGCGATCGGCGCCGTGGGACCTGATCCGCCATGTGGAGGAGGGTGTGGTGCGGTTGTCCACACCGACGGCATCCTTCGATACTCCGACAGGCCCCCGAGGAGTGTTCATGGGCCAGACAGTTGGGGCAGTACTTGTTGACCAGCACTGCCCGCAACCTCTTCTCGGCGCGCAGGTTCAAGAACAGCCGGCACTGGCGGAGTGCATGCACGCCGCGGCAGACCCGACACCGGTAGGATTCGACTCCTCGGATGCGGTGCCTCTCCTGTCGGGCAAGCCGGGACTGCGTAGGAGCCATGTTGAAGCGAATGTAAAGGCCTGGAACAGAAAGCGGAAACCATTACTTGGAGTGGAGACAATGAAGGACAGGATACTCTGACGAGGATACGTAGACACACATGTAACAATCGATCTCATCCTGCAATACGATGAGCTTGGCTACGGGGCGTCGGATGGATCTACGCGAAGTCCTAACGTCGACGACGCGCACCAAACTGTCAGCGCCGGAGTGGATGTGGTCCACTCGTCCCAAGCGCCATTCGGTGGGAGGCAGGTGATCCTCGGACATCACCAGATCGTCGACTTGGAGACTGCGGGTTGGAGTCTTCCATTTGTTCCGCTTGTGGAGCTCTTGGAGGTACTCTTGCTTCCAACGGCGACAGAAACCGTGATTAATGGCCTTCAACCGTTGCCATCTGTTTATCACGGACATGGGCTCGGCGAGGATCTCAGGCTCAGCAATGGATACGAAGGGGCCTCCGACTAGGAAATACCCGTGACTCAACGCCTGGAGATCTGACCGGTCTTCACTCATGGGGGAGATGAGCCGAGAATTAAGGAGTGCTTCGATGCGCCACAGGAGGGTGGACAGTTCCTCGAAAGTGTACTTGGTGGTCGTTGTGGACTTGTAGAAGAGGGCCTTGAATCTCTTCACCCCGGCTGGGCGGAATAAAGTGCCACTCAAGGATATGCTGGCGGAAGGAGTCGACGATGCATTTCTTTATAGCCGCGAGGAAGTCCCTTTCGAGCGCCTTGGATGCTCCAACAAAGGTTTTGCCGTTATCGGAGTATATGCGTTGAGGACACTGTCTCCGGGACATAAATCGTGAGAAGGCGGCAAGGAACCTTCCTGTGGTGAGGTCAGACGTCGCCTCGAGATGGATTGCTTTAGTGCTAAAACACACAAACACACAGACGTAGCCCTTGGTGATGAGACAGGCTCGCCCTGTGTAATTTTTAATTTCGAAGGGCCCAGCGAAATCAATGCCTGTGTGCGTGAACGGTCTGGACGCAAGTCTTACATCCTTACTTGTGAGCCTTAACCAAGTTCTTGATTTTGGGGATCCAAAACTTGGTACGTAAGTACCGCCCCATTAGCTGGCTGCCACCGTGCAGGGTAATGCGATGTGCGAACTTGACAAGGATGCGAGCGAAATGGGCGTCGTAAGAGAGCAGGATTGGATGACGCTCGTCGTAGCTGAGTGACTCAGTTGCTCGTAGTCGCCCGCAGGAACGTAGAACACCGTATTTATCCAGGAATGGATTTAAATTAAGTAGTGAGCTGGAAGGTGGGACGGGCTTCTTCTCGAGAAGGGCTCGGATTTCCAGAGCATACTTCTGCCGCTGAACGAGACGCACGAGGACTCGTTCAGCAGTTAGCAACTCGTCCTTGGTGAGCTGCAGAGTGTCAGGCGTGGATTTGTGTGACGAGGCAAAACGCAGAATATGAGCTGTGACCCTCAGCGCTCTGCCGTAGTCGGAGAAACGCTCGCTGAACTCGGGAGTGGAGGCAAGCATTGCGGTGTAGCAACGAACACGCTGCTCCAGTTGGGTATCCGGCACATTCTCCAGAGATGTCGGCCAGAGTTCGGGTGGCCATAGGCCATAGGCTGCTGGCCGCTAGATCGGTAGCGGGGACGCCGCTAGATTCGCTGGTTTGTCTTCCGATCGCACATGAGCCCAGTTGTGGACGCTGGTGCTCTTGGATATCCTAAAGACTCGGTTGGCAACGAATGTGGACCAGCTGCAGGGGAGCTTGTTAAGCCACGCCAACACTATGGTAGAGTCTGTCCAGAAATGGGAAGACGAAGGTTGAAGTGGGAGCTCAGGAATTACGGTCGCGTACAAATCGGCGAGCAGGACCGCACCGCAAAGCTCGAGTCGAGGTTAAGAAACCGTTTTGACTGGGGCGACGCGGGTCTTAGCCGTCAGGAGATGGACACTCACATGGTCTGGATGACTAACCCGCACATACAGGCACGCTCCATATGCCTTTTGCGATGCATCGCAAAAACCGTGGAGATCCCAATTTACTATTGACTTAGTTCCAAGCCATCTAGGGATGCGTAGACGGCTGATACCCGGGGAGTCCTGCAGTAAATCATGCCACTGATGCAGAAGAGGCGGAGTAAGTGAGTCATCCCATCCGAGTTCCGTCAGCCAAATTTGCTGCATACAAATCTTGGCTCTAATGACGAAGAGCGCCAGCCAGCCAGCGGGATAGAATTGCTTCGCTATGTGGGATAGTACTTCCCTCTTGGAGACGGATGTCTTTAGTCGCGGGTCCGCAATCGAGAAGAAGAAAGAGTCACTGGCGGCTTGCCAGCGGATGCCCAATGTCTTAGCCGTGCTCGCGTCCTCTAAGTCCAGGAAATCCTCGTGCAACAAATGCTCTTTCGGAAGAGCCTGGAGCACTTCCTTCTTGTTTGCTGTCCATTTTCCCAATGGGAACCCAGCTGAAAGAAGGGCAGCGTTGAGCTCTCGGATGGCGTCGTGAGCGTCTTCCAGGGTGTGGGCACCGGCGAGGACATCTTCTACATACATGTAGTGACGGAGGATTTCACTTGCTCTCGGGTACACGTGTTGCACGTCTTGCGCCAGATGCAAAAGGACTCGGATGGCTAGGAAGGGTGCGCAGTTAACGCCAAAAGTGACAGTTTGCTCATAGTCCTCGAGATTCCCGCTGCTGTCTCGATGAAGGATACGTTGGAACGGAGTGTTCTTGGAATCGACTAGGATTTGTCGAGACATTTGGGTGATGTCGGCATTAAAGACGAATTGGAAAAAACGCCATTACAGGTACTTGCAGCGTAAGATCGGCCTGGAGAGTTGGCCCGGTATACAATGCGTCGTTCAGACTGATACCTCTCGTGGAACGGCTTGATGCGTTAAAGACGACACGAACCTTGGTAGTCGTGCTGTCAGGTTTGACGACGGCGTGATGAGGAAGATAAAAGTTCTGGAAGTCGGAGGGTGGAGTTACCCGAATCATGTGGCCCAATTTGACTTAGTCCCGGAGTACCTCATCATATTGGGCCTTCAGAGATGGATTCTTCTGGAGTCGCGCTTCATTCCTCAGGAATTGAGCTAACGCAATGGGTCTGGAGTGGCCCAAATCGACACCGTTCGGATCCTTAAAAGGTAGGGATACTACATAGCGACCGTCTTTCCTTCGCCTGGTGATTTCCCGGAAAATCTGCTCACAGATCACATCTGCTTCCTTTTCCGGCTTGGCTGGAAGATCTTCCACCTCCCAAAACTTGGTGAGAAGTTCATCAAGTTTTGTCTCTAGCGCGACTTCCGTTTGCGCCGAGAATGCTGTTCGAGGTCCCGGAGACTTGGAGAGGATTGGCCCGCATAACACCCACCCGAAAATGGTTTCAAGCTCGACGAAATCGCCAGCAATATCCTTTTTGATTCTTTCCCCAAGGATATGAGGGAAGAGATCCACCCCAATCATCATTTCAATTGGGGCAGGCTTATTGTAGTGTGGATTCGCCAGCGGGCGATCTAAGCACTCGTAACGGACTACGTCCGAGAAAGAGTGCGCCGGAATCGCGCCTGTCAGCCTGGGAACGACTAAGGCTAACGCTTCAACTTGCCTCCTGCTGCCGCAAGGGGACAGCTTTAGCAAACATGCCCTTTCGGCGGAACTTCCGTCGCTTTGACCCATACCGGAAACCGCTGGATGGGGCAGAAAGGATGAGATTAAAGACCCTCTCGGATAAGAAGGTCGAATCGGCACCCGAATCGATCAGGGCACGCACATGAAACTCCTCACCCAGATGATTGAGGGTAACAATAGCGGTACCTAGGAGGCCTCGACCTGGAGTGGATGCAAAGAAACTATGCGCATTCGATGGCTGAGTGTTGGAATGGATGCGTTCTTGACAGTGGAAATGTTGAACTGCCGAAATGGACGAACTGGATGTGGGCAGGTTGCTGGAATGCAACAAGGTGTGATGCCTCTCCTTGCAGATATGACAATTATCGGCACTGGAACAGTCCCGAACTTGGTGCCCTCGAGCGAAGCAATTTAAACACAGACTCTGTTGCTTGATAACTTCGACTCTTTTGGGGACGGCCATATCTAGGAAACTTGGACACACACGGATTGGATGGTTTCCCTTCTGGCACAGCCTACAGGAAGCCGCATTAACCTGGGTCTTTGCTGGAAATGCTTGGACCCGAGCGGCGCTGACAGGCTTTCGCGCCCCGGATTGGGCGTCCTGCATACTTGTCCCCGCTCTATGATCCTCCGTGGCTTCAAGCACACGATAACGATCGGTCAGGAAACAGTTGAGATCGTTCCAGGATGACACTGCAGTCTTATTTGGGACAGATTGCTCCCACAACAGGATGGTTGACTTTGGCAGCTTGCTAGTACAGATCGCTATGAGAAGAATATCCTAATTTTCTGTACTCGCTCCAGACCGCTCCAAAGCTGTCGAACACCCTTGGAAGGTCGTCTGCAGCTCTCGCAAGGCCTTGCCGGAGTCGTGCGTAACCGAGGGAATTTGGAGTAGCTGCTTGGCTTGCGTCATGATCAACAACCGATCATTTTCGTACCGAGCAATGAGGTTGTTCCACGCGAACTGGAAACCCAAAGGGGACTTGGACACAATGGCTCTAGCTTCACCGCGGGTTTTGGAGTTTAAATGATAAAGCTTCTCCACTTCTGACAGACACGGATTGCGGATATATATAGCGGAGAACAAATCACGGAACGTTGGCCACGTGAGGCTATCGCCTTCGAAGATTTCTACCTCACACGGAGGTAATCGGTGCCCTTGGGAAAGCGTGACAGCGGCAGGTCGGGCTGGAGCGGGAGCGTTCTGAGCGGACTTGAGCTGCTCTAAGTGCATCTTTATGGAGAACAGAGGAACATCTGCACTCAGAGCCTCTATCTCACAGCCTCGAATAGTGTCAAGGCGTCGCAGGTGGAAATGAAATCTGAAAGCGACATTTTGGATTGTTCTCTGAGTTGTTGAGAGGCGGATCACGTGAGTATGGGATACTTAGGAGAGGTCACGACAACTTTCGGAGCTGGAGAAGCGCTCTTGCGAGGATTCGAAAGAAAGGATGTAGAAGATCGTGAAATCGGAGAGCCGCTGTGAATACGCGACGCCGTGGAAGAAGCACGGATGTGAGTGCGTTTGGTTGTCACTGGACTAGGCGGGGCCCGGGATTTTTCGGGAGTACGAGGCGAAGTGTCGGTGCGACCAGGGACTTTAAGACCTTCGGACTTGGGAGCAGCCTTAGATGGATCAGTGGAGAAAGAATATTCCAGGTTCGAACAAAGATAAACGGAACGACAGGGAGTGGACTGTATTTTGAATTTTGTATAAGTGCGTATCAATTGTAGCGTATATAAATAAAGACCGCAAAAAAAACATTTTTTTTTTTTTATAAATTATACTTAGTAAATATTTAGTCTAAGTAAATATTAAAAAATACAATTATAAGGAAAAGAAGACTGTATATTGGGTATCTTAATATTTGTCGTAATTGGTTTTTTTTCTCTGTTTGGGTTTTTTTTTTTTTGTATATATATTTGTGGATTACAATTTTTTTTTTTTTGATTTTCAGAAAAACAAAGGAAAATGAAAAATTTAAATCTTAATTTTACATTAATAAAAATAATTTATATATTTTATTTAAATGTGCTCGTCCCTTCTTTTTGGATAAAAAATAATTGATTAACAAGATATTGCTTATAAATGGAGTTATCGATTATTATCGATTGGCACAATCAAATATCTGGTTGGAATGATTAAAAATTTAAATGTGCGCTCGTCTCCTTTATTCTTTGGATAAAAAATTATAAAATATCAATGTATTGATCGTAAATGGAGATATCGATTGTTATCGATTTGTACATTCAAATATCGTATCGAGATGAAATGATTGTCGCAACAGTTTTTCGTAATTTAATATATCTTAAAAACGATCAAGGAATTGATCGAGGACTTTACCCGTGACTTAGTCACGATTAGTGTCACTGGAGTGACAGCACTGACAGCGACACAGCTGTTCTGCCGGTTGTTGATTTTGCAAGTGCAAATTTGGAAATTGATAAATTTTGTTTTGAACTTCGCGAGTGCGAGTGCGAGTGATAAGAATTATAATAATATAAAGAAAAACAATTATTTAATTGAGGAACTCCACACCAGCAGCTTAATTTGACGCGCGGGAAAAACCGATCGCTTGCACAAGTGTATTTACATACATGTAAGTCTACTTACATACATGTAGATGTACTTACATACATGAGCGGTGGTATATGTGAGCTTGCTGGCTTGAAACGCGCGAAAAAACCAATAGCTTTGCTATTGAATATTATTATTTATAATTCTTATCACTTGGAACCGCACTTTTAACACACGCTCACGGTTTAACGACACTTTCAGTTTTTTCCTATTGGTATACGGAATGTATATAGGTATGTTGGTAAGTATGTCTGGATATATGTATGTATAATTTAATTGTAATTTGACAATCGGTCACAGACAATTACAGCAAACGAACACAGGATAGGTTGGAATATACCTGTGGAGCCTGTGGACAGGTCAGGTATAGAAAACACACACAGATGCTGTGAAAATTTATAAGTCGCTATGAGACCGTGCACCTTGCAGTATGTATAACAGACAAAAGCAGTACTTATCAGGCTTTCCACCTATGCTAGCTGGAGGAGCGGAAGGAGATCCGGCACGAAGGACCAAATGTTTAAAGGAGGGCGAAAGCTGATCAAGCTGTAAATTGGCGGGTGCCAATATCTTCTACTGTTGCTGTGGGGCGAATAAAGCCGGGATGATTTAAATAAAGGCGCTCGATACTGCGTTTTATGAATTTAAATTGTCTTTATTTGGGATATGAAAAACACACGCGAACAGTGTGCGGGGTGAAAAATACAAAGTTGTAAAAAATTTATAAAAACGGTGGCGCGGAAATTCGCGAACTTCTGTAAATGTCGTTTTACAGTGTAATGCCAGTCACCTCCATCAGTGTGACCGTCGTCCGTTAAGGTGGAAATCCACCCCCACACTTGACCTGTTCACCCTGTGACGTGAACAGTTGGATTAATTTGTTTACTTTTAATCCCCATATTAAGATTTAATTATTAATTAATTGATAAATTTAATTAACTATTTTTTTTTTCTTTAAATTTTCAGGTAAAATAAATTTGTAATTTACTCTTTATTATAATCTTTAGTTATTAATTTTCTTATTCTTTTAATTTTATTATATGGTTAATAATCGCGACTGCTCTTAATTTGCGTTAGTAAATAAATAAATAAAATAAATAAATAAGTATCTAATTTTCTTTGAAACTCTCGCACAGTTGTTTGATATTGAGCCAATTTCGAAGCCATCGGCATTAGGAACTCGTACAATGGTGGACTTAGTATCAGCTATTTTCAATTCGTTTATGTCAGTTGGAGATGAGCAAGATTTCGCAAATGAAATCTTGATTCATATAGTCATGTCGAAGGCAGATCCTCATACGAAGTCGAAGTATGAGGAGCAGCTTGACTATAACACATTGCCGAAGTGGGCCGACTGTGTTGCGGCTTTGAACAGGCGATATCAGCATTTGTCTGCTGAGGAAAGTTCAAAGTCTAGGATGAAGCAAACATTTGATATGAAACACGCTAAAAATCGTCGTTTGCCTGTACAAATGCTGAAAAAGAGGTTTACGCTATCGACGCGCTCTCATCTGTTTTACCGAGCTCATTTATCTTGTTTTTGGTTTTGGCCGGTAGTTCCGTTTTTCTTGTTTTCGGTCGTCGCGCCCGCCCATATTTTGTTTTTGTGAATTACATTTGTTATTGTCGTAAGTAAACATCTGTGGCTTGTCACATTAACCCTAGTTTGCCTACGTACTTTTTCAATCAATTTCTCAACAGTGCCTATTATCTCCCATATATTCTCTTTTATTATTTTTTTATTTTTTTACTTATGAACTCCAACATGTACGTCTGTTATAAGTTCAATTGCCAGGTTCGAACAAATGTCAAGGTGGGTTTTCTTTGTTGCTGGTTATGTGAAAATGTTTCACATGAAAAATGTGCTGGACTCAACGGCCGGATAATTGACCTGATTGAGTCTAAATCAGTTTTAAAGTGGACATGTGAAGCATGCAGTGATGTCGAAAGAGACATGATGAGCTTCATGAGACACACTAAAAGAGGCTTTGCGGACCTTTATGGCAGATTTAAAAGTCTGTCCGATAGTTTCGCAGCTTTGAATAAGGAGTTTAAAGACTTAAAATTCTTGAACGATTCTCCTAAGCGTAAAAAGGCCAACTTTAGATTGTCGATTGGCCCTAATGAACTTTCTGTCCCTCCTCACATATCGACTTCGTCCGCACCGTCTCTTATAAATTTTTCATTCCCATCTTCGAACATAATTGTTAGTAGTGATGACAAATTTACTTTACCCACAGAAGTTGTCGCCAAGAACCCCGAATCAGTAGTTTCTGATTTGTCAATTGTTAACACTGTTGCAGTTGTCGAATCAATCAGTGAGTCTATCACTGCTGTTGCTCCCACGGAAGTAACTACAGTGTCAGATAAAAAGACTTTTATGGGTGTTCCACCAAAAAAACAAATATTTGTTTCTAGGCTTGCCTCTGATACCTCATCAGATGATGTCAAGGCCTTTATTCAGGCTAAATCAGAAGCCAACATTACGGTGGAAAAGTTCAAGTTCTCCTACCATCGGGAAATATCCTCTTTTAAAGTAAGTGTTCCTGCCAAATATTTCAATGCAATTTGCTGTAAAGAATTTTGGACGGACCACTTAATAATAAAGGAATATAAGGTGAAAAAAAAAATCGGACTCCGATTGCACTGCCTGCTAACACTGCCCCGGCCTCTGATGCCGGAAAAAACTAACTTCTTCCCTCTCGTTTGCCTATCAAAATGTTAGAGGTCTTTTTAGTAAGCTAAGCAATATTTATTTAAACAGCCTGTCCTTTCCATTTCATGTCGTGGCCTTTTCAGAAACATGGTTAAGGCCCGACATTCTAGACTCTACTTTCCAATAAATTCTCTATCTATAGAAAAGATCGTACATCTCGCCGTGGTGGAGGTGTGCTTATTGCCGTTGATGTTAACTTATCCTCGGAAGAAGTTATAATCGATGGCTCTATGGATATTGAATTCATTGCTATTAAGTTCTGCCTAAATAACACTAGTGTTTTCATTACTTGTTCCTATATTCCCCCTTCTTCCGACTCTTCTCTGTATCTTTTACATTTTTCTGCTATTAAATCAATCGCCTCTTTGCTATCCGACCGTGATTTTCTTGTGGTTCTCGGCGATTTTAATATCGCAGTTACTACATGGATTTCGTGTTCTGACTCTGCTGTGATGACTCCTTTGACCCAGCAAGATTTTCTTGACGATTTGTTTGGAATTTCATTGTTTCAGATCAATGCTATCCCAAACTCTTTGAACAGAATGCTTGATCTGATTTTTGTTTTTGATCCATCCTGCTCTTCTGTTTCCCGTACCACGCCATTATCCAATCCTGAAGATCCATATCACCCGACTCTGGAAGTGTTGGTTGATTTACCTGCCCGGGTGTCCTGTTCTAGTAGAATATCTACTAGGCGATCCCGTCAGTTTCGGAAAGCCGACTTTTATAAACTAAACGTACTGTTATCCCAGACTGACTGGTCCGGGCTGTTCATGTGTAGAGATATGGATAGCGCAATCACAATTTTTTATAATACCTTAAATTCCTTTCTTAATGTGTGTGTTCCGCTCTGTGTTCCAACCAGGTCTAACAAGCGTGCTTGATTTTCCCGAGAGTTACTTAACAAGTAAGAAAGGCTACAGTCGAGCGCGCCGACTGTAAAAGACCCCGTACTCTCCTTGTATTCGAAATTAATATTTGAATACGGTTGTAATTTAAAATTTAAGTTTTAAAATAAAATTTAAAAAACAAATTTTATTCGGTCACTGATGAGATTCGAACCCGGGCTTACTGACGCAAGTTCCATATCATGCTGCAACCCTACTAGTTACACCACACCATGCATAAATTTGATTATTTTCATTTATATATAATAATGTAGTTATTTAAAAATTAAACAAATAATTAAATTTCTGGGTCTGTGCCGGGTTCGAACCGCAGACCATTGGCTGTTGCACCAGTTAAAATTCTTTATTAACATTTTTGTTTGAAATTTAAAAAAGTATATTAATAAATTCCACTGTCGGGAATTGAACCTGCGAACTTATACGCAAGTTGCAGAACACGCCGCAACACTACTAGTTGCACAAATCCCTCATTGTGAGACGGCTCCGATTATTTTCATTAAGATATAATAGTGCTAAATTATAAAATTAAAAAAAAAAAAAATTTAATTTCTGAGCCTTTGCCGGGGTTCGAACCGCAGGTCTTGTGTTTACAAGCAAGTGCGTGGCCCACCCGGACCACGCTCTCTTTGCAAACTACTGCGGCTAATGTATGTATAAACATACAGTTATCTCTTTTCTTTCAACCACGTGCATTGACAATGCGCTTCAAGTGACACTTTGTTACCTAATTGCTCAGTTGTTTATAGTTGGATTTTTATGCAACTTTCAGGGTAGTTTGATATAATTTGTCTTTAAACGAATCTTAAATTACAACACTGTACGATGAGGACAAATGCCTTAAAAACGGCATCGAAATTGAAAATTTTATTTTTTTTTCTTGTGGAAAAAGGGGGCGTGGCAGCAAAAAAATTTTAATGGCATTGCATTTATGCTGTCCCTAGGAACCTGCGTACCCAAATTGGTGGTCGTAAGTGCCATAGTTACGGAGATATTCGCGGAAAACATCAATTTTTTTCGAGGTGTCTTTGGTTTTTTGCTTATTGCGGGGGCGGTAGGGGGCGTGGCACTGATTTGAAATAAACTTGATCTGCTCGCGAAAGTTACTGAATTTTTATTACAAATTTGGTGGTTCTAGCTATTGTAGTTTAAAAGATCCAGGTGTTCATACAGACGGACGGACAGACGGACAGACGGACATGGCTATATCGACTCGGCTGTTGATGCTGATCAAGAATATATATACTTTATGGGGTCGGAAAAGCTTCCTTCTGCCTGTTACGCACATTTGGCTTCTGACAAACCTAATAGACCCCTATACTCTTTTTAAGAGTACGGGGTCTAAAAAAAGAAAGGCGAGATTTTATAAGTGATTCAGGGAAACTGGCTCTTCTCTGTATCTCTCTCGCTATCTGATTGCTCGATCTGATTTCTATGTTTTGAACGACCGTTGTTATAAGGAATACCTTACTGACTGTGGGCAACAGTTTCGAAGGAATCCTAGACGGTTTTATAGCTTCGTCAATTCGAAGCGTAAATCATCAACGCTTCCATCCAGTGTAGTTTTTGGTAAAGAAACTGCTAATTCAGATAAGGCTATCGCCGACTTATTTGCCAATTTTTTTCAAACAACTTATTGTAAGCTTAACTATAATTCTGATCAATCTTATCCTTATCAAATAAATTCTTTCAATTGCAATTTTGCACCAGTAATTAATGAAAGTTCGCTTTTACATAGTTTAAAATCTATCAAATCTGTTTTTTCACCAGGGCCGGACGGAGTCCCAGGCTGTGTGCTAAGAAATTGTGCAGATGGCCTGTTAAAGCCCTTGCATAAACTATTTACATTGTCCGTCGAATCATGCTGTTTCCCTGAAATTTGGAAATCATCTTTCATTCTTCCTCTTCATAAAAAGGGAAGCAAATCCGATGTCCGCAACTATAGAGGTATTTCCAAGTTGTCTGCTATTCCCAAGACTTTTGAGAAATTGATAACTTCTCAACTGCAACACTTCTGTAGATCTATGATTTCACCCTGCCAGCATGGGTTTGTGAAATACAGATCCACTACCACTAACCTGTTAGAATTTACATCATTTGGCCTGCTGGGCTTTGATAAAAAATTGCAAACAGATGTCATCTACAAAGATTTTAGCAAGGCTTTTGACTCTTTTGATACCTTTTCAACCTTTTGATACATAAACTTAATCTGTTAGGGCTTTCCCATAATTTTATTCTTTGGATTTCGAATTACTTACGTTCTAGAACACAAGAGGTCTATTTTAAAGATACACTATCGAAATCTGTCAAAGTTACTTCGGGTGTTCCGCAAGGAAGCCACCTCGGTCCTTTGCTGTTCATTTTATTCATAAACGATCTGCCGTCTGCAAAGCGTCATTTTCGGGTGCTTATGTACGCCGATGATGTTAAACTTTGTGTATCGGGCACTGAGTCACTCCTCCTTCCTTCTTTGTCTGATCGTAGGACAGTTCTCGGTATAATTTTCTTACAAAAACTAATCAACGGTGAAATTGATTCCTCGGAATTAATCATCCAGATTAGTTTTGCTGTTCCGATCAGACTCACTAGAAACTTTCTTCCCCTCTCTCTTCAACCTTGCACCACAAACTTTGCTTTTCATAACCCATTTCGAGTATTGTGTAGTAACTACAACAAACTTTCTCGAGTTGTAGGTAGTTCTACTTCTATCCCTTTAATTAGAACCTCTCTTCTTTGTCACCTATCTAGATTATAATTAATATAGTTTAAATTTTTAGATTTTATGTTGTATTGTAATTTATATATATTTTATGTCATTGTTTTTTACTAGTAAAAGTGTTCCGCGATTTCGTTAGCCGTCCGTTATGCGGTGTGCCCCTCGGCCGGTTGGGCGGGAGGTGGCCGGGTTCCGCGCGCTAACAAGCACGTTGCTTGGTATTGCTGGGCCACTTGAATGTACTGTCTCGTTAGTACATCAACGTCCATAATAACAAACATACCATTTGTGCAGTGCAAATCACAGGATTGGAAATTGTCAAGGGTTTGCAGCATTACCAGTTAACGAGAGATTTAATTTCGTAAAATCTAATCAACTGTGCATAAACTGTTTGCATTCAGGACACAGAGTATCCAACTGCACTGCGTCGAAGTGTAGAGTTAGTTCTTGTCCTCACAACACTCTCCTTCACAAATATACACTCGTAGAAGCATCACAAGCCTCTGCTCATCCTGCCCATGTAAATCATGTTGCAAGCGAAATTTATCAAGTGATCCTTGCAACTGCAGTCGTTACCGTTCGAGACGGATTCGGTCAGAAACGAAACGTTACAGCCTTCTTGGATTCAGAGTCTCAGGTGAATTTCATGACGGAGGATACTCCGAAAAGAGTATCTTAACCGTTAAGTCGGTTGGACAGTCGAGTTTGGTTGCAACTATAGTTTCGCCTTGTGTATCAAGACATCAGTTCAGCGCCGAGTTTTGGGTGCTAAAATCAATTTGTAGCAGGCAACCAGATGCTGATCTTCCCATAAATAGGTGGAAGATACCATCGAATGTCGAACTGGCTGAACCTGATTTCCATAAACCCCAGGAAATAGATATGCTTCTGGGAGCAGACTGCTTCTTCAACATGCTTTGTACTGGACAAATAAGACTAGCGAACAGTGGTCCGTTGCTACAAAGGACATTGTTTGGTTGTAGCATCAGGACGGTGTAAAACAAGTAAGAAAGGCTACAGTCGAGCGGGCCGACTGTAAAAGACCCCGTACTCTCCTTGTATTCGAAATTAATATTTGAATACGGTTGTAATTTAATATTTAAGTTTTAAAATTAAATTTAAAAAAAAAAATTGATTCGGTCACTGATGAGATTTGAACCCGCGCTTACTGACGCAAGTTCCATATCATGCTGCAACCCTACTAGTCACACCACACCATTCATTTGGCAGAAATTTTATTATTTTCATTTATATATAATAATGTAGTTATTTAAAATTTAAAAAAAGAATTAAATTTCTGGGTCTGTGCCGGGTTCGAATCGCAGACCATTGGCTGTTGCACCAGTTAAAATTCTTTATTTACATTTTTGTTTGAAATTTAAAAAAGTATATTAATAAATTCCACTGTCGGGAATTGAACCTGCGAACTTATACGCAAGTTGCAGAACACGCCGCAACACTACTAGTTGCACAAATCCCTCATTGTGAGACGGCTCCGATTATTTTCATTAAGATATAATAGTGCTAAATTATAAAATTTAAAAAAAAAAAATTTAATTTCTGAGCCTTTGCCGGGGTTCGAACCGCAGGTCTTGTGTTTACAAGCAAGTGTGTGGCCCACCCGGACCACGCTCTCTTTGCAAACTACTGCGGCTAATGTATGTATAAACATACAGTTATCTCTTTTCTTTCAACCACGTGCATTGACAATGCGCTTCAAGTGACACTTTGTTACCTAATTGCTCAGTTGTTTATAGTTGGATTTTTATGCTACTTTCAGGGTAGTTTGATATAATTTGTCTTTAAACGAATCTTAAATTACAACACTGTACGATGAGGACAAATGCCTTAAAAACGGCATCGAAATTGAAAATTTTATTTTTTTTCTTGTGGAAAAAGGGGGCGTGGCAGCAAAAAAATTTTAATGGCATTGCATTTATGCTGTCCCTAGGAACCTGCGTACCCAAATTGGTGGTCGTAAGTGCCATAGTTACGGAGATATTCGCGGAAAACATCAATTTTTTTCGAGGTGTCTTTGGTTTTTTGCTTATTGCGGGGGCGGTAGGGGGCGTGGCACTGATTTGAAATAAACTTGATCTGCTCGCGAAAATTACTGAATTTTTATTACAAATTTGGTGGTTCTAGCTCTTGTAGTTTAAAAGATCCAGGTGTTCATACAGACGGACGGACAGACGGACATGGCTATATCGACTCGGCTGTTGATGCTGATCAAGAATATATATACTTTATGGGGTCGGAAAAGCTTCCTTCTGCCTGTTACGCACATTTGGCTTCTGACAAACCTAATAGACCCCTATACTCTTTTTAAGAGTACGGGGTCTAAAAATGCATACCAAAAGTCCAATATGCTGATCAGTGATGGAACATAAACAGGACAGATGTCGAATCGAGAGTGTAAGTCTCTGGAATGTTTCAGAGCTCGCCCTACATTGTACATATATTTCACCTTCAATGTTAGCAACATTTTTAGCCAATCAAGTTGCAGACATCCAAGAGATAAATTTGCAATCGCTGACTATTCAAAAGTCAGTCGAATTTAGAAGACGAATCGCTTTGATTTTTGAAGAAGTCATTTCGATTGGTTTCAGATGGATAAGAGGACGTGCCCCGCTTAAAGTGTATATTGCGGTGTTCGTGTGTTCTGCATCAAAGGCTGTTCACCTTGAGTTTATAGCAAGCATGCCCACAAATGCTCTAATTTTCACATTAAACAGCTTATTCGGTCGACGCGTTACTCGGAGAAGGCAACACATTTCAGTGAGGATCCTGGTGATGGAGTTCCAGGACTCATTCTACCGGAAGCAGAGCAGCCACCAGTTTGCAGGGGAACGAAGGACAAAGCGGAGGCTTATCCCTCCGAGCGCCCCCTGAGGAGGCCTGGACATGCGGCAGATCACCAGCGCGTCGCGCACAAGGGGCAAGGAGGATTCCAACTGGACGGCGTTAATTGTGCCACGGCTATCAAGGGATTGAAGGCGATCCCTTCAAGGTGGCCGGAATGTTGGATCATAAGTTTAAGTAGTTAGAATAATTAAAAGAATGAAGTTATTGTGTTGTCCAGTAGTGTAAGCAAATCTCTTATACTTAAGCTAGTACGTAAATTCTTTGTATTCGGCAGTGCAGCTGTCGCGAGCGGCAGGTCAGTTCGTATTTTCGATTTGCATTCACCACACACACGCTGCCAAGCCTTTCCGCGATTGGCAGTCCAACAATAAATTGTAATATTTAAGAACTTGCAATTTGTTTTAATTAAATTAGTTTACGATTTTTCAGATGGTAAGAGGTACAAATTCGAATTTGGTCTCTATCTATTCGATATTTAGTCAGTCAATACAAGAATCTTTTTTTAGACCCCGTACTCTTAAAAAGAGTATAGGGGTCTATTAGGTTTGTCAGAAGCCAAATGTGCGTAACAGGCAGAAGGAAGCTTTTCCGACCCCATAAAGTATATATATTCTTGATCAGCATAAACAGCCGAGTCGAAATAGCAATGTCCGTCTGTCCGTCCGTCTGTATGAACACCTGGATCTATTAAACTATAAGAGCTAGAACCACCAAATTTGCAACCAAAATTCAGTAACTTTCGCGAGCAGATCAAGTTTATTTCAAATCAGTGCCACGCCCTCTACCGCCCCAAAGACACCTCGAAAAAAATGTATGTTTTCCGCGAATATCTCCGTAACTATGGCACTTACGACCACCAATTTGGGTACGCAGGTTCCTAGGGACAGCATAAATGCAGTGCCATTAACATTTTTTTGCTGCCACGCCCCCTTTTTTCACAAAAAAACAAATTAAATTTTCAATTTCGATGCCGTTTTTAAGGTATTTGTCCTCATCGTACAGTGTTGTAATTTAAGATTCGTTTAAAGACAAATCATATCAAACTACCCTGAAAGTTGCATAAAAATCCAACTATAAACAACTGAGCAATTAGGTAACAAAGTGTCCCTTGAAGCGCATTGTCAATGCACGTGGTTGAAAGAAAAGAGATAACACTATGTTTATATATACGGCACAGACTCAGATTTAAATATACAATATTAACTGGTGCAAAAGGGTTGGATTACGGTTAGTCTTTGTTTCTAAACCAATGGTCTGCGGTTCGAACCCGGCACAGACTCAGAAATTAAAATTTTTTTTTTTTTTTAGACCCCGTACTCTAAAAAAGAGTATAGGGGTCTATTAGCTTTGTCAGAAGCGAAATGTGCGTAACAGGCAAAAGGAAGCTTTTCCGACCCTATAAAGTATATATATTCTTGATCAGCATCAAAAGCCGAGTCGATATAGTAATGTCTGTCTGTCCGTCTGTCTGTCCATCTGTATGAACACCTGGATCTTTTAAACTGCAAGAGCTAGAGACACAAAATTTTTAAATGAAAGTCCGTCTATGATGTACGCAGATCAAGTTTATTTCAAATCAGGGTCACACCCCCTACCGCCCCCGCAATAAGATCTAGACACACCTCGGAAAAAATCGATGTTTTCTGCGAATATCTCCGTAACCATATCACTTAGGAACACCAATTCCGGTACGCAGGTTCCTAGAAACAGCACAAATGCAACGTCATTAAAAGTTTTTTTCTGCTAAGCCCCCTTTTCCCACAAGAACTAAAAAACTTTTCAAAATTTACATGCCGTTTTTAAAGCATTTGCTAATATATTACAGTATTGTAATTAAAAAATTTGTGTAAAGACTAATTATATCAAACTACCCTGAAAGTTGCATAAAAATCCAACTATAAAAAACTGAGCAGTTAGGTAACAAATACCACTTGAAGCGCGTTGTGAATGCATGTGGTTGAAAGAAAAGAAATAACACTATTCTTATATATACATTAGCCGCAGGAGTTTGCGAAGGAAGCATGGCCCAGGTAGTAGAGACTCCTTGTATGTAAAGACAAGGCCTGAGGTTCGAACCCCGACACAGACTCAGAAGTTTCATTTTTTTTTTTTTTTTGTACTTGTTATATAACAACATTATTATGTGTAAATGAAAATAATCGGACATGTGTCAAGTGTGGGGCGTGGTGCTACTGATAGGGTTACGGCGTGTTCTGCAAGTTGTGTATAAGTTCGCAGGTTCAATTCCCGAAAGTGTACTTTGTTAAAATTTAAAAAAACAAGTAAGAAAGGCTACAGTCGAGCACGCCGACTGTAAAAGACCCCGTACTCTCCTTGTATTCGAAATTAATATTTGAATACGACTGTAATTTAAAATTTAAGTTTTAAAATTAAATTAAAAAAAAAATTTTAAATCAGTCACTGATGGGATTTGAACCCGCGCTTACTGACGCAAGTTCCATATCATGCTGCCCTACTAGTTGCACCACTACATTCATTACGCGCTTCATGGGCTACTTTGTTGTCTAATTGCTCAGTTGTTTATAGTTGGATTTTTATGCAACTTTTAGGTTAGTTTGATATAATTTGTCTTTAAACAAATTTTGAACTACAATACCGTACTACATTACCAAATGCTTTAAAAACGGCATATAAGTTTGGAAAATTTGCTCAGTTCTTGTGGAAAGAGGGGGCGTGGCAGACCAAAATTTTGAATGACGTCGCATTTGTGTTGTCTCTAGGAACCTGCGTACCAGAATTGGTGTTCCTAAGTGCTATAGTTACAAAGATATTCGCAGAAAACATCAATTTTTTCCGAGGTGTGTCTAGTTTTTTGCTTATTGCGGGGGCGGTGGGGGGCGTGGCGCCGATTTGAAATAAACTTGATCTGCGTACATCATAGACGGACTTTCATTAAAAAATTTGGTGTCTCTAGCTCTTGTAGTTTAAAAGATCCAGGTGTTCATACAGACGGACGGACAGACAGACAGACAGACAGACGGACAGACGGACAGACGGACATTGCTATATCGACTCGGCTGTTGATGCTGATCAAGAATATATATACTTTATAGGGTCGGAAAAGCTTCCTTCTGCCTGTTACGCACATTTGGCTTCTGACAAACCTAATAGACCCCTATACTCTTTTTAAGAGTACGGGGTCTAAAAAAAAAAGTAAATATACAATATTAACTGGTGCGACAGTGAAGGGTTGTTGTTAGTCGTTTGTCGTTTACTTTGTAAAATTGAATAAATGTTATTTATGTGCACGTGGTTGAAAGAAAAGAGATAACTCTATGTTCACTTATATTAGTCACGACAGTTACCAAACAGAGAATGGCCTAGGTGAAGGTGGTTTTTCTTCCTAAACCAATGGTCTGCGGTTCAAACCATGAACTAACCCAGAAATTTATTCATTTATTTTTTTATTTTATATATAACTATATAAATGAAAATAATCGTATTTGTGCAAAATGAGTGGTGTGATGCAACTAGTAGGGTTGCAGCGTTTTATGGAACTTACGTCAGTTAGCGCGTGTTCGAATCCCATCAGCGGCTTGATTTAAAATTTTTTTTAAATTTTATTTTAAAACTTAAATTTTAAATTATATCGCATTCAAATATTAATTTCGAATACAAGGAGAGTACGGGTTCTTTTACAGTCGGCGCGCTCGACTATAGCCTTTCTTACTTGTTTTTTTAATTTAGCACTATTATATCTTAATGAAAATAATCGGAGCCGTCTCACAAGGAGGGGGTGGTGCAATTAGTAGTGTTGCGGCGTGTTCTGCAAGTTGAGTATAAGTTCGCAGGTTCAATTCCCGACAGTGAAATATTCTAATATACTTTTTTAAATTTCAAAAAAATTTAAATAAACAGTATTAAATGGTGCAAAAGGGTTAGGTTGCGGTAAGTCGTTTGTTTCTAAACCAATGGTCTGCGGTTCGAACCCGGAACGGACTCAGAAATTAAATTTTTTTTTTATATTTTATAGATATTTTCTTTTATATGTAAATGAATGGATGTGGATGTATGGAGTGGCGCAACTAGTAGGGTTGCAGCATGTTCTGGAACCTGAGTCTGATATCGCGGGTTCGATTCTGTAAAGAAGTTCTAAAGGCTGGGGTATTTCTCAGTCTACCTGAGTCCTCTTTATAAGAAATTTATAAAACCTGGAACCATGGAGCGAGACTAAATAGTCGCTACGATAGAATTAGCGACTATTTTAGGGTATAATGCGACTGAGTGGAAAAGAGTTTGTTTGGCACGCCAACGATGAGGAATCCCTGTATGTTACCTAGGTCCACGTCGGCAAATATACGCGTAAAACGCAGTAATTTGCCTAGTCGTCCCACTGTGCGTCGTCGTTGGAAGTCTGCACGTGAAAACGCACTGGATTCCACTGTCCGTTGTGTCAGCAAATATACGCGTAAAACGCAGTAATTTGCCTATTCGTCCCACTGTGCGTCGTCGCTGGAAATCTGCACGTGAAACGCACGAGATTCCACTGTCTGTTGTGTTGGCAACTATACGCGTAAAACGCAGTAATTTGCCTATTCGTCCCACTGTGCGTCGTCGTTGGAAGTCTGCACGTGAAAACGCACTAGATTCCACTGTCCGTTGTGTCAGCAAATATACGCGTAAAACGCAGTAATTTGCCTATTCGTCCCACTGTGCGTCGTCGCTGGAAATCTGCACGTGAAACGCACGAGATTCCACTGTCTGTTGTGTTGGCAACTATACGCGTAAAACGCGGTAATTTGCCTCTTCGTCCCACTGTGCGTCGTCGTTGGATGGACTGGGGGAAATTAACAAGCCGCGTAATTTCGTTGTAAGATTCAGATTTATTCTTTCTATTTTTCCTTCACTTCACTATAATCTATTACTCCACGCACCGTCTAACAAACCTGACCTAACCTAACCTCCCTAGCCGGCAACCACGCTTACCTGCTTACGCATCGTCGGTGTCTTCCTCGTGGTGGTGAAAAACCAAGTCCTCTTCTTTCGGCAGTCAAAAACTAAGTGAAGTGCGTAAGTTCTGCAAATTGCTTCTATGTCGCCTCTGCCAACATGATCGACGGCAGCGCGCTCTCTCTCCTTTGTCGCGTGCTTCCCAGTCCTCTGCCAACAAGATCGACAGCGGTGTGCTCTCATTTGTCGCGTGTCGTTTTGCATCTTGCTTTGGCTGTTACTGCTCCGATGTTCTGTCTCCCTCCGGTTGTTCTCTGTCGCTTGCTCGCTGCCGGCGTCGTTATTTTCTGCTGTGCGGCGTCGCAACTGTTTGTCTGCTTGCTGGCTGCTGCTTCGCTCTCTGTAGCTTGCTCTCGTTCGCTGCCGGCGTCGTTGTTTTCGGCTGTGCGGCGTCGCAACTGTTTGTCTGTTGGCTGGCTGCTGCTTCGCTCTCTGTAGCTTGCTCTCGTTCGCTGCCGGCGTCGTTGTTTTCGGCTGTGCGGCGTCGCGATGGTTCTGTCTGCTTTACGTTTTCTTTCGTTGGTTTACCGTTGCTTGTTGTTCTGTGATTTGTCGCTAGCGAGTTGCCGTTTGTATACCCTACCTATTCTATTTGCCCCCCTCTAGGGTATATATGACTAAGACTCTTAGTGTTTTGTTCTATAGCTCCTTGCTATTTTAATAAAAATAAATGTAGTTAACAAATTCTCTTAAAACTAAAAATAAATTCTGGGCTCCATGCCTAATAACAATGAACAATAATAATACTATTTCTTTCTTAATACTAATAAACAAAACCCCCCTCCCCCCGGGCTCCATGCCCTCGTCGTTGTGAAGACGGTTCTTCACACCCCCCTTACTCCGGGCCGCGATACTTCACCGTATAGCGGCCTGTCGCACTCCGGATCACCTGGTAGCGGAATCCAGCAGCAGCCATCAGAAATTTCGCTGCCCTCGGTGGTCCGCTGTCCAGTTGGGCTTGTAGCCGCTCCACCAGCGAGCCTGGTACCCGCCTCCCATCCGTATGCCACCCCGGCGGGGGTGGTACCCAGCGCTCGCTGCTTGAACCCTGTTCGCGTTGGGGTTCCGCTGACCTCCTCGCTCCGTCGTCCTCTTCTGCTGCTGCTGCCGTCCGCTCTTCTGGGCGCTCTGTTACGCTCGGCACTCCAGGTGTCTCGCTCGTCGAGGGTGGTGTGCTCGTAGCAACCCCCACTCGGGTTGGTGAAGCTCGCTCCGTGAGGTGCCCTGCCGATCGAACGGTCATGGTTTGTCCGGACCGATTGGCCCGTTCCCCAAACCGATCGATCGCGCAGGGCAGGATGACCTGCTGCGGTACCGGTACTGGCTCCTCCATGCTCCCCTCCTCCCTGGTCTCGATACTCCGGGGCTCCTCGGTGGTGTCGGAGACCGTCCATTCGGGGGTGACTCCCACAAACGGTGGTGGCGTCGGAGTGGAGGTCTCGGACGACTCCGGCTCGGCTTGTCTGCCCCTCTCCGCTCCGGCCTCCTCCGCCCTTCCCACCCGGCTACACAGGACGCTCCGCCGCTGTCGGAACACAGTGTAGCCATTATAGCTCGGGAAGAGGTCCTCCATCGTCGTTGGTAGCCGGGCGTCCTCGTGCCCTATGTGGGCGTAGTGGTGGCTCACCCACAGCCGCGTGAGGTGTGCCCGCGATCTGGCCGTGGCCCGCGCGGCGTTGATAGTGGGGTCCAGGCCCCAGTCGCTCAGCTGCAGGTATTCCAGCTGCATGATTGTTCGGACGCTATAAGTGGGTGGAGGTCGTGGGTCGGTGGGCCCACTGTTCCCGGGCGTCTCCGGCATCTTGTATTTGTTAAACTGAAATGATTCGGTAAGCTTAGTACTATCTTAACAGTTACCCTACCTACTCGGTGCGGGAGTGTGAATCTTAACTTGTACAAGGGTAAACTTAATCTAACAATGTTCGTTCGTTTTCTCGTTTTCTCGTGTCTCATGGTATATCTTCAGGTCCGAGATGTTTGCGGTGCGTCGCTGTCGTCCTCCCACGAGTTGGAGTCGGGCTACGTTTTGTGACAAGAACCTGACCACTTTAAATGGCCCGACGTACTTCGGGGCAAGCTTTGCAGCGAATCCCTCGGCCGCCTTACTCAGGTAGTGTGACCGTACCAGTACCTGACTTCCTATGGTCGGTCGCCATTCCCTCCGTCGCAAGTTGTAGTGGCGACTCTGTTCGAGTGTCGCCCTCTGTGCGTTGGCTTGTGCTATTTGGAATGTCTCTCGTAGCCGGTCCGCCTTCTCTTGAATTGATAGAGCCGGTTGTCCTGTTCCTGGAGTGACTTCCTCGAAGAGAGCCCCCGGTAGACGTGGTTCACGGCCTTGTATTATAAACGCGGGGCTATATCCAGTGGTGTCGGACACGCTCGAGTTGATTGCCAGACTGAACTCTGGGAGTAGTGTATCCCAAGTGTTCTGGTGACCATCCAGGTATTGCGAGATCATCGTCTTCGCAGTTCGGTTTGCTCGTTCCGTCGGGTTTTGATTCGGGCTGTATGGTGCGGTGTATTGAACCTCGATCCCAGCCTGCTGAAGGAAGTTGCGGAAGGCTTTGCTGGTGAACTGCGTTCCGTTGTCGCAGACCATCCGCCTCGGTGCACCAAACCGACTAATGATCCTCTCTCTGACTGCCTTTTCCAAGGTTGATGATGTCGCTCGCCGAAGGGGAATGAGTTCGACCCACTTGCTGAAATGGTCGAACAGCACTAACAGCATGGTGTTTCCCATCTTAGACCTCGGTAAGGGGCCTACGAAATCTGCGCACACGGTGTGGAATGGTTCGTTGACTTGGCGCGTCAGCATTTTTCCGGCCGCCTGTAGCTGACTGGTCTTGTACTTCTGGCAAGATTCGCACTGTCGTACATAGCGGGTAACGTCCCGAAAGTATCCAGGCCAATAATAGCGCTGGGCTATTCGTGTTGCTGTCTTCCGGACGCCGAGATGGCCGGCCGTTGGTCTATCGTGGCATTCCTGTAGTACTCGCTGGCGGTATTCCTTGGGGACGCAAAGTTTCCATTGGGTATGTTCCTCCTCTGCGGGACGGTTTCCAAAGTGGCGGTATAGTTGGTTGTTGGTCACGAGGTATTCCGGAAACTGTTTCGGATCCTCCTTTACGGCCTTCATTCGTCGTTGCCACCATTGGCAGGCGGGTATTTCCTCTTGTGCGCTGTGCAATGTCTCGGTGGGTTGTCGTGATAATGCATCCGCGACCACGTTCTGCTTCCCCCTCCTGTATTGCACGTCGAACTGGTATTGTTGTAGCTCCAGTGCCCACCTGGCGATCCGCCCTGAAGGATTTTCTATCGAGTTTAGCCATTTTAACGCCAAATGGTCCGTTATTACGGAGAACCGGTACCCTTCCAGATAGCATCTTAGTTTCCTGATGGCCCAGACGATGGCTAAACATTCCTTTTCCGTCGCGCTGTAATTTGCTTCTTCCTTGGCTAACCGCCTGCTCACGTATGCTACAACACGTTCCTGATTATCGATCTCTTGTGTTAGTACCGCTCCTAGGCCATAGTCGCTCGCGTCTGTCTGTAATGTGAAACGTTGGTTGAAGTCGGGACATGCTAGTACCGGCGCCTGAACTAATTTCGCCTTCAGTTCCTCGAATGCTTGCTGTTGGGCTTGGTTCCATTCCCACTTCTGACCCTTCCGGAGAAGTATTGTCATGGGTTGGACGATGTCAGCGAAGTTCGGTACAAACCGGCGGTACCATGAGGCTAAGCCAATGCACTGTCGTAATTCCTTGAGCGTTGACGGCGGTTTCAAATTCTGCACTGCTTCGATCTTCTCGGGGTCCGTGTGGATACCAGCCTCGCTTATGACATGCCCCAGGTACGTGAGTTTCCTCCTGAAGAACAGACACTTCTCGGGGTTCAGGCGGAGGTTTGCTCGACGCAACCTTCTGAACACTTCTCCGAGGACTTCCATATGCTTTTCTAACGTTGACGCCACTACCACAATGTCATCCAGGTATGCGAAAGCGAAGGGTTCCATGTCTGGGCCGATGATACCATCAAGTGCCCTTTGAAACGTGGCCGGTGCGGAGTGGAGTCCGAACGGCATGACTTTCCATTGAAATAAGCCTCGGCCAGGTACCGTAAATGCAGTACATTCCCGGCTGTCCTTTGCCATGGGGATTTGAAAGTATCCGTTCTTTAAATCCAAGGTGGAGATGAATTTGGCATTCCGCAGGCGTTCTAAGATGTGATTCATTCGTGGCAGTGGATAGGCGTCGGGGACTGATCGCTCATTCAATTGGCGATAGTCCACACACATTCGCCATTGATTATTTTTCTTGCGTACGAGAACGATTGGTGCGCTGTGGGGGCTCCTAGATGGCTCGATGCATCCTTGGCGTAACAAGTCATCCACCTGGTCGTTGATCACTTGCTGCATGGCGGGATTCTTTGGGTAGTAGCGTTGCTTAATGGGCCTGTCATCCCGCATCGTAATACGATGTTCGGTGATTGACGTGGTTCCGTGTAACGCCGCAAACTTCCTTAGTTCTTGTTCTAGAAATCGGACTACATATGGATTGGAGAGGGGGTCCTTGGGGGATACAGTTGAGCGAGGTCCTTCGAGTATGCCCGGGTCTATCTGGCCCGCTGCGGCAGTTATGTCGCATTCCGCTGCTACCGATGTTATACATGTGTCTGTGGAATCCACTCTCTGTGCTTTGGTTGTCGTTCCCGTTTCTAACTCCTCGGGTGGGATCGCCTCCGGTTGCGTGCTACGGCGCACGACTCCCCCTTGGGTAGGGTTGGTAACGACTTCCGAGAGCACCGGTGCCTTTGCGACCTCCGTCTCCATTTCCTCCCCGAATCTCAGCTGATAGTCCCCACACTGAAGGGTTGCTCCTATCTCTCTCAAATAATCTAGGCCCAAGATCAGCTCGTCTATCTCGGTGGGTAGGACGAGTAACTGTAGTGTCACCTTCTTAGTGCCCAGGTGAATCTCTGCTAGGATTGCCTTATCCAACACTCTGGTGCTGCCGTCAGCTAGTGTGATCGTCGTGTACACCTTCCGCTCTTTGCAATGTGGCAGGAGGTATGCTGCCGCCGCAGTGCTGACAAAGCTCCTTGTTGCTCCGGTATCGATGGTCCCATCCATTGGCCATCCTGCTACCCAGACCGGGGCGGTAACCCGGCCCGCGACGATGGTTAACTCCTGCTTTATTGTTGGGACAGTGGCTGCTCCGTCCCCGGGTGGTCCCGCTGACCCTGGAGACGCTGGCCGTTTCCCTGCTGCTGTCGTCGACAACACTCTATAGTTCGTATTCCTCTGCGTCCGCATTCCCAACAGAATAGTACCGGACGAGCTCGGCAACTGCTCTGGAAATGGCCCACTTCCCCACACCGTCGACAAGCCCGTGTTATATCAATGCGATCTGCCGGGGCATTTGTGATGGACCGGTGCATCGTCTCTGTAGTGGGTGGTGTAGGGTGATTCCGAAAGGGATTCGTATGGTGTGGCGCCGTTCCGATGTGCCTACTTGCGCGCTGCTCCTCCAGACTCCGCAACTCCTCGTAGGTTAGAGCCATCCGGGTCAAGGCTGCTATGGTGTCTGCCTCGGTTCGTTTGGTGTATAGCCGGTAGTCGGGCAGCATGTTATCGTAGATCCTGTCAAGCTGTTCCGTCTCACTCAATCCGGCTCTTTGCATCATGATCTTGATATCGATTAGGTAGTCCTGAAAAGGTTCTTTCTCCCTTTGGGTCCTTGCCCTTATCTCGTCTCCAAGCCGTGAGAAATATCGGGGCGGCAGGAAGAAGTCGATGAAGCTCCGACGAAACGTTGCCCAAGTAGCGCTCTGTAACCCACTTCCTCGAAACCAATCTTCGGCGCGACCAGTCAAGAATTCCGGCATAGCTCTGGGCAAGCAATCCATGTCTACCTGATAGGCGACAGCTCTCTCCTCTAGTTGTTCGATGAAGCGGAGGGCATCAGTTTTTCCATTGAAAGTGATCCTCCACTTCTGGAGCTGTTGTGCTAGCCCGGCATACGAGGGTTCGTCTCGATGTTTGTCCATCGGGGATGGGTCCTGTTGTCCCTGGTTGACGTCGTCCGTTGTTCGCTTCGGCCCCTTTCGTGGAGGTACCGTTAAACTTATGCCCGTAACCGGCTCCACCTCCCCTCGTTCTTCTTTGGGTCTACCAGGGCTAGGCGACCGCGAATCGGGTGTGGACCGCGGCCCGTACATCTCTGCCAGTTCGTCCAGGCGTTGTCGTGTGGCAGCGGGTAAGTCCTCACGGCCAATAAAAACTGAAAGGCGTCGGCGTAATTCCTCTACGGTGCCCGTTGTGTCAATATTGAACTCCGCTAATACTGCTTCTAGTTCGTTCTTGCGGCGATAACTAACCCAGCTGTGTTTGCTCATGGTAGAGGAATTTCCGAGTGAAAACATCGATGTCACCCGACGGGGTGTCTAGCTCGATTTCTATGCCCACTTCTCCGTGTAGTTCAATTAGATTGACTTATCCAGCCTGGTATAAATCACCATCCAATCAAGCTACACCAAAAAGTCTGACGTCACAAATCGATTAGATATTCTTATCGAAACGATTATTGCTCGTTCCACAAGTCGGCGTTAGGACCGATGTGGGAACGACCAAGTTAGGCTAGTGCAATACGGCGACAGACAAAAGCGATCGGGGCAATGTGACAGAACAACAATGTGGCGGTGTTTCGAGTGAGGGGAAACTATGCGAGGATTCTGAGGAACGTAGCGATGATTAAAACGAAGCGAAGCGTTGATATAGAGGAATGCTCTATATAAGCGATGTGATGAATAAGAAGCGATGATTTGCTTCGAGGAATGCTCTAGCAAACTATGCGATGACCCAGAGAAACGTAGCGATGATTAACACGAAGCGAAGCGTTGATATAGAGGAATGCTCTATATAAGCGATGTGATGAATAAGAAGCGATGATTTGCTTCGAGGAATGCTCTAGCAAACTATGCGATGACCCAGAGAAACGTAGCGATGATTAACACGAAGCGAAGCGTTGATATAGAGGAATGCTCTATATAAGCGATGCGATGAATGATAAGCGATGATTTGCTTCGAGGAATGCTCTAGCAAACTATGCGATGACCCAGAGAAACGTAGCGATGATTAACACGAAGCGAAGCGTTGATATAGAGGAATGCTCTATATAAGCGATGCGATGAATGATAAGCGATGATTTGCTTCGAGGAATGCTCTAGCAAACTATGCGATGACCCAGAGAAACGTAGCGATGATTAACACGAAGCGAAGCGTTGATATAGAGGAATGCTCTATATAAGCGATGCGATGAATGATAAGCGATGATTTGCTTCGAGGAATACTCTAGCAAACTATGCGATGACTCAGAGAAACGTAGCGATGATTAACACGAAGCGAAGCGTTGCTATAGAGGAATACTCTATATAGACGATGCGATGAATGATAAGCGATGATTTAAGAAAACGAAACGTTGAGATAGAGGGATGCTCTATATCAGCGATGCGATGAACAATGACTTGCTTAGAGGAATGCTCTGGCAAAATTTTCTTTCCAGGGTGCTAATTTATGCTGTGCGCGGTTCGCGTGTCGAGTCAAGAATGATCTCGACACGTTGTGCTACCGGCCTTATATAGGCCGCGACAGCGTCGCTGCTGGCGTCGCGTCGTTGCCACTCGGGTTCGGTTTCGGCTTCGGCTTCGGTCGTCTAACTCTGCTCTGTCTATCTCTGTTACATTCGGTGCGCTCTCTGCTATTCTCTCTCTGCTCCGTTCTCTTCGCTTTCTGCTATGTGGCTTTTCTCTATGTTCCTGCGTTTTCGGCTGTTATTCCTTGCGGGTGCGCAAACACGAGGAGAAAATCAAAGAAAACGTAATGCCAAAAACTCGCGCCTCGTGTGCCATTGAGGTTATGTTGCTCTTTCCACTCGCGATTCCCTACTTGTGGGTCTTTATCCCACCAAAGATGTTTTCTCTCTCAATTTTTTTTTTTCCAAAAAGAAGCTCCAGGGTCCCTGCTCGGGCGCCACTTGTAAAGAAGTTCTAAAGGCTGGGGTATTTCTCAGTCTACCTGAGTCCTTTTTATAAGAAATTTATAAAACCTGGAACCATGGAGCGAGACTAAATAGTCGCTACGATAGAATTAGCGACTATTTTAGGGTATAATGCGACTGAGTGGAAAAGAGTTTGTTTGGCACGCCAACGATGAGGAATCCCTGTATGTTACCTAGGTCCACGTCGGCAAATATACGCGTAAAACGCAGTAATTTGCCTAGTCGTCCCACTGTGCGTCGTCGTTGGAAGTCTGCACGTGAAAACGCACTGGATTCCACTGTCCGTTGTGTCAGCAAATATACGCGTAAAACGCAGTAATTTGCCTATTCGTCCCACTGTGCGTCGTCGCTGGAAATCTGCACGTGAAACGCACGAGATTCCACTGTCTGTTGTGTTGGCAACTATACGCGTAAAACGCAGTAATTTGCCTATTCGTCCCACTGTGCGCCGTCGTTGGAAGTCTGCACGTGAAAACGCACTAGATTCCACTGTCCGTTGTGTCAGCAAATATACGCGTAAAACGCAGTAATTTGCCTATTCGTCCCACTGTGCGTCGTCGCTGGAAATCTGCACGTGAAACGCACGAGATTCCACTGTCTGTTGTGTTGGCAACTATACGCGTAAAACGCGGTAATTTGCCTCTTCGTCCCACTGTGCGTCGTCGTTGGATGGACTGGGGGGAAATTAACAAGCCGCGTAATTTCGTTGTAAGATTCAGATTTATTCTTTCTATTTTTCCTTCACTTCACTATAATCTATTACTCCACGCACCGTCTAACAAACCTGACCTAACCTAACCTCCCTAGCCGGCAACCACGCTTACCTGCTTACGCATCGTCGGTGTCTTCCTCGTGGTGGTGAAAAACCAAGTCCTCTTCTTTCGGCAGTCAAAAACTAAGTGAAGTGCGTAAGTTCTGCAAATTGCTTCTATGTCGCCTCTGCCAACATGATCGACGGCAGCGCGCTCTCTCTCCTTTGTCGCGTGCTTCCCAGTCCTCTGCCAACAAGATCGACAGCGGTGTGCTCTCATTTGTCGCGTGTCGTTTTGCATCTTGCTTTGGCTGTTACTGCTCCGATGTTCTGTCTCCCTCCGGTTGTTCTCTGTCGCTTGCTCGCTGCCGGCGTCGTTATTTTCTGCTGTGCGGCGTCGCAACTGTTTGTCTGCTTGCTGGCTGCTGCTTCGCTCTCTGTAGCTTGCTCTCGTTCGCTGCCGGCGTCGTTGTTTTCGGCTGTGCGGCGTCGCAACTGTTTGTCTGTTGGCTGGCTGCTGCTTCGCTCTCTGTAGCTTGCTCTCGTTCGCTGCCGGCGTCGTTGTTTTCGGCTGTGCGGCGTCGCGATGGTTCTGTCTGCTTTACGTTTTCTTTCGATGGTTTACCGTTGCTTGTTGTTCTGTGATTTGTCGCTAGCGAGTTGCCGTTTGTATACCCTACCTATTCTATTTGCCCCCCTCTAGGGTATATATGACTAAGACTCTTAGTGTTTTGTTCTATAGCTCCTTGCTATTTTAATAAAAATAAATGTAGTTAACAAATTCTCTTAAAACTAAAAATAAATTCTGGGCTCCATGCCTAATAACAATGAACAATAATAATACTATTTCTTTCTTAATACTAATAAACAAAACCCCCCTCCCCCCGGGCTCCATGCCCTCGTCGTTGTGAAGACGGTTCTTCACAATTCCCATCAGTAACTTGATATAAAATTTTTTTTAAAAAATTTATTTTAAAACATAAATTTTAAATTACAGTCGTATTCAAATATTAATTTCGAATACAAGGAAAGTACGGGGACTTTGACAGTCGGCGCGCTCGACTGTAGCCTTTCTTACTTGTTTTTTTTGATGCCACGCCCCATTGTGAGCAAAAAATTAAACTTACCTCGGAAAAATATATGTTTTAAGCGAATATCTCAGTAACTACGGTACTTAGGAACACCAATTTTAGCATGCAGGTTCCTAGAGACACTATAAATGCATTGTCATTTAAAATTTTTGGCTGCCACACTCCCTTTGTCCGTAAGAAAAAAAAAACCTTTTCAAACTTGCAGAGTTTTTAACCGATACCGATACCGTACACCGATTTTAACATTATAATGGGGAATAAATGCAGAGAGTACTATACGGTCGGGCGTGTTCGACTGTACTTTTTATACTCTCTGCAAGAGTATATTGGGTTTGTGCAAATGTATGTAACAGGCAGAAGGAGGCGTGGCAGGCCCCATAAAGTATATATATTCTTGATCAGCGTCACAAGCCGAGTCGATATAGCCCTGTCCGTCTGTCCGTCTGTCTGTCTGTCCGTGTGAACACACAGATTTTAGAGATGATAAGAGTTACAAGTTCAAATTTTGTCTCTATCGACTCAGTCAATACATGAATCTTTTTTTTTGGTGCGACTCCAGATTCGCCAGCAATGAGCAAAAAACTAGACATATCTCGGAAAAAGTTGATGTTTTCGGCTAATATTTCAGTAACTATGGCACTTTGGAATACAAATTACGGTACACGTGTTCCTAGAGACCGCATAAATGCAATGACATCAAAAGTTTTGGGCTGCCACACCCCTTTTATCCGCAAGATAGAAAACAAATTTTCAAACTTGCATGCCGCTTGAAAGCATTTTTTCTTATCGTACAATGTTGTTATTTATGATTCGTTTGAAAACGAATCATGTCAAACTCTCCTGAAAGTTTCATGAGAATCCGACCATAAACAAAAAAGGAAAGAAGCAACAAAGTTTTAATGTGTTCTAATAAAAGAACTATCTATTGTAATATCCGGATACCGATTTTAACATTACTGTTTGGAGGAGGGCGAAAATTGACAAGTCGTGAATTGGCGGGTGCCAATATCTTCTGCTGTTGCTGTTGCTGTGGTGGGAGAAGAAGCCGGGATGGTTTAAATAAATGCGCGCGATACTGCGTTTTATGATTTTAAATGGTGTTTATTTGTAATATAAATAACACACGCGAACAGTGTGCGGGGTGAAAAAAATATACTTTAGGAAAATTTAGACAAAAGCACGATGGCGAGTAAAAAGTCGCGTACAATGTAAATGGCGCTTTACATTAGAATGCCAGTCACTTCCATCAGTGTGACCGTCGTCCGTTAAGGTGGAAATCCACTCCCACACTTGACCTGTTCACCCTGTGACGTGAACATGCCGCCCCCCTTGCACTCGCAGGTCGGTCTCCTTGAGTACTACCGTTTTGCGGAAAGCGGGATCGCTCCGTGACTCAATAACGGCCGTGCATGCCTGGTCGGGTCCGACCCTCGTCACATCTAGGTCGAGGGACCGGGCGAACGACCCGTTGATGCGGCTCTCCGGGGCGCAGGCATCCAGCAGCACCCGGGTGTCGAAAGTCTTCGACTCGTTGCCAATCCGGATTTCTGCGGTCGGCATCAGTGTGGTGGTCCGAGACTGCAGAAGGGACGTGAGTGTGGGCGCTTGAGTGGGGATGGAGGCAGCCGGGCTATCGGAGGATTGAACCGATCGCCGCCTTGGCGAGCTGCTCCTGCTGTGGTCGATGCGTCGAGTTGGCGATCGGCCCCGTGGGACCTGATCCGCCATGTGGAGGAGGGTGTGGTGCGGTTGTCCACACCGACGGCATCCTTCGGTACTCCGACAGGCCCCCGAGGAGTGTTCATGGGCCAGACAGTTGGGGCAGTACTTGTTGACCAGCACTGCCCGCAACCTCTTCTCGGCGCGCAGGTTCAAGAACAGCCGGCACTGGCGGAGTGCATGCACGCCGCGGCAGACCCGACACCGGTAGGATTCGACTCCTCGGATGCGGTGCCTCGTCGACTTGGAGACTGCGCGTTGGAATCTTCCATTTGTTCCGCTTGTGGAGCTCTTGGAGGTACTCTTGTTTCCAACGGCGACAGAAACTATGATGAAAGGCCTTCAACCGTTGCCATCTGATTATTACGGACATGGGCTCGGCGAGGATCTCAGGCTCAGCAATATATACGATAGGGCCTCCGACTAGGAAATGTCCGGGATTCAACGCCAGGAGATCTGACGGGTCCTCACTCATGGGGGAAATGGGCCGAGAATTAAGGAGTGCTTCGATGCGACACAGGAGGGTGGACAGTTCCTCGAAAGTGTAGTTGGTGGTCGATGTGGACTTGTAGAAGAGGGCCTTGAAGCTCTTCACCCCGGCCTGGTGCCAGGTGCGCTGGGCGGAATTAAGTGCCACTCAAGGATGTGCTGGCGGAAGGAGTCTACGATGCATTGCTTCGTAGCCACGAGGAAGTCCCTTTCGAGCGCCTTGGATGCTCCAACAAAGGTTTTGCCGTTATCGGAGTATATGCGTTGGGGACACTGTCCCCGGGACACAAATCGTGAGAAGGCGGCAAGGAACTTTTCTGTGGTGAGGTCAGACGTCGCCTCGAGATGGATTGCTTTAGTGCTAAAACACACAAACACACAGACGTTGCCTTTGGTAATGAGACAGGCTCGCCCTGTATAATTTTTAAATCAATACCTGTGTGCGTGAACGGTCTGGAAAAGGTTATGCGCTCTCGCGGAAGGTCTCCCATCATCTGCCTCTGTTGACGGCGTCGATAAATGACGCAAGTCTTACAACCTTGCACGTGAGCCTTTACCAAATTCTTGATTGTGGGGATCCAAAACTTGATACGTAAGTACCGTACCATTAACTGGCTGCCACCGTGCAATGTAATGCGATGTGCGAACCTGACAAGGATGCAAGCGAAATGGGCGTCGTAAGGAAGCAGGATTGGGTGACGCTCGTCGTAGCTGAGGGACTCAGCTGGTCGTAGTCGCCCGCAGGAACGCAGGACACCGTGCTTATCCAGGAATGGATTTAAATTAAGCAGCGAGCTGGAAGGCGGGACGGGCTTCTTCTCGAGGAGGGCTCGGACTTCCAGAGCATACTTCTGCCGCTGACCGAGACGCACGAGGACTCGTTCAGCAGTTAGCAACTCGTCCTTGGTGAGCTGCAGAGTGTCAGGCGTGGATTTGTGTGACGAGGCGAAACGCAGAATATAAGCTGTGACCCTCAGCGCTCTACCGTAGTCGGAGAAACGCTCGCTGAACTCGGGAGTGGAGGCAAGCATTGCGGTGTGGCAACGAACACGCTTCTCCAGTTGGGTATCTCCAGAGATGTCGGCCAGAGTTCGGGTGCATGACGGAGCCATTCCGGGCCGTGCCACCATAGGCTGCTGGCCGCCAGTTTGGAAGCGGGGACGCCGCGACTCGCGAGATCCGCTGGATTGTCCTCCGATCGAACATGAGTCCAGTTGTGGACGCTGGTGCTCTGGGATATCCCAGAGACCCGGTTGGCAACGAATGTGGACCAGCTGCAGGGGAGCTTGTTAAGCCACGCTAACACTATGGTGGAGTCAGTCAGAAAAGGGAAGACGAAGGTTGAAGTGGGAGCTCAGGAATTACGGTTGCGTACAAATCGTCAAGCAGGACTGCACCGCAAAGCTCGAGTCGAGGTAAAGAAACCGTTTTGACTGGGGCCATCTAGGGATGCGCAGACGGCTGAGACCCGGGGAGTCCTGCAGGAACTCATGCCACTGACGCAATAGAGGCGGAGTAAGTGCTGTCAGGTTTGACGACGGCGTGATGAGGAAGATAAAGGTTCTGTCAGTCAGACGGTGGCCCAATTTGACGTAGTCCCGAAGCACCTCATCATATTGGGCCTTCAGAGAAGGATTCTTTTGGAGTCGCGCTTCATTCGATGGGTCTGGAGTGGCCCAAATCGACACCGTTCGAATCCTTAAAAGGTAGGGATTCTACATAGCGACCGTCTTTCCTTCGCCTGGTGGTTTCCCGGAAAATCTGCTCACAGATCACATCTGCTTCCTTTTCCGGCTTGGCTGGAAGATCTTCCACCTCCCAAAACTTGGTGAGAAGTTCGTCAAGTTTTGTCTCTGGCACCGTTTGCGCCGAGAATGCCTTCCGAGATCCCGTAGACTTTGAGAGGATGGGCCCGCATAACAACTACCCGAAAATGGTTTCAAGCCCGACGAAATCGCCACCAATATCCTTTTTGATTCTTTCCCCAAGGATATGAGGGAAGAGATCCACCCCAATCATCATTTCAATTGGGGCAGGCTTATTGTAGTGTGGATCCGCCAGCGGGCGATCTAAGCACTCGTAACGGACCATGTCCGAGAAAGAGTGCGCCGGAATCGCGCCTGTCAGCCTTGGAACGACTAAGGCTAACGCTTCAACTTGCCTCCTGCTGTCACAAGGGGCGGACAGCTTTAGCAAACATGCCTTTTCGGCGGAACCGCCGTCGCTTTGACCCATACCAGAAACCGCTGCGTTGATGGGGCAGAAAGGATGAGATTAAAGACCCTCTCGGATAAGAAAGTCGAATCGGCACCCGAATCGATCAGGGCACGCACATGAAACTCCTCACCCAGATGATTAAGGGTAACAATAGCGGTACCCAGGAGGCCTCGACCTGGAGTGGAGGCAAAGAAACTATGCGCATTCGATGGCTGAGTGTTGGAATGGATGCGTTCTTGAGAGTGGAAATGTTGAACTGTCGAAATGGCCGAACTGGATGTGGGCAGGTTGCTGGAATGCAACAAAGTGTGATGCCTCTCCTTGCAGATGTGACAATTATGGGCACTGGAACAGTCACGAACTTGGTGCCCTCGAGCGAAGCAATTTAAACACAGACTCTGTTGCTTGATAACTTCGACTCTTTTGGGGACGGCCATATCCAGGAAACTTGGACACACACGGATTGGATGGTTTCCCTTCTGGCACAGCCTACAGGAAGCCGCATTAACCTGGGTCTTTGCTGGAAATGCTTGGACCCGAGCGGCGCTGACAGGCTTTCGCGCCCCGGATTGGGCGTCCTGCATACTTGTCCCCGCTCTATGATCCTCCGTGGCTTCAAGCATTGCATAAATGCAATGACATCAAAAGTTTTGGGCTGCCACACCCCTTTTATCCGCAAGATAGAAAACAAATTTTCAAACTTGCATGCCGCTTGAAAGCATTTTTTCTTATCGTACAATGTTGTTATTTATGATTCGTTTGAAAACGAATCATGTCAAACTCTCCTGAAAGTTTCATGAGAATCCGACCATAAACAAAAAAGGAAAGAAGCAACAAAGTTTTAATGTGTTCTAATAAAAGAACTATCTATTGTAATATCCGGATACCGATTTTAACATTACTGTTTGGAGGAGGGCGAAAATTGACAAGTCGTGAATTGGCGGGTGCCAATATCTTCTGCTGTTGCTGTTGCTGTGGTGGGAGAAGAAGCCGGGATGGTTTAAATAAATGCGCGCGATACTGCGTTTTATGATTTTAAATGGTGTTTATTTGTAATATAAATAACACACGCGAACAGTGTGCGGGGTGAAAAAAATATACTTTAGGAAAATTTAGACAAAAGCACGATGGCGAGTAAAAAGCGTACAATGTAAATGGCGCTTTACATTAGAATGCCAGTCACTTCCATCAGTGTGACCGTCGTCCGTTAAGGTGGAAATCCACTCCCACACTTGACCTGTTCACCCTGTGACGTGAACATGCCGCCCCCCTTGCACTCGCAGGTCGGTCTCCTTGAGTACTACCGTTTTGCGGAAAGCGGGATCGCTCCGTGACTCAATAACGGCCGTGCATGCCTGGTCGGGTCCGACCCTCGTCACATCTAGGTCGAGGGACCGGGCGAACGACCCGTTGATGCGGCTCTCCGGGGCGCAGGCATCCAGCAGCACCCGGGTGTCGAAAGTCTTCGACTCGTTGCCAATCCGGATTTCTGCGGTCGGCATCAGTGTGGTGGTCCGAGACTGCAGGAGGGACGTGAGTGTGGGCGCTTGAGTGGGGATGGAGGCAGCCGGGCTATCGGAGGATTGAACCGATCGCCGCCTTGGCGAGCTGCTCCTGCTGTGGTCGATGCGTCGAGTTGGCGATCGGCCCCGTGGGACCTGATCCGCCATGTGGAGGAGGGTGTGGTGCGGTTGTCCACACCGACGGCATCCTTCGGTACTCCGACAGGCCCCCGAGGAGTGTTCATGGGCCAGACAGTTGGAGCAGTACTTGTTGACCAGCACTGCCCGCAACCTCTTCTCGGCGCGCAGGTTCAAGAACAGCCGGCACTGGCGGAGTGCATGCACGCCGCGGCAGACCCGACACCGGTAGGATTCGACTCCTCGGATGCGGTGCCTCGTCGACTTGGAGACTGCGCGTTGGAATCTTCCATTTGTTCCGCTTGTGGAGCTCTTGGAGGTACTCTTGGAAACAGTTGAGATCGTTCCAGGATGACACTGCAGTCTTATTCGGGACAGATTGCTCCCACAACAGGATGGTGGACTTTGGCAGCTTGCTAGTACAGATCGCTATGAGAAGAATATCCCAATTTTCTGTACTCGCTCCAGATCGCTCCAAGGCTGTCAAACACCCTCGGAAGGTCGTCTGCAGCTCTCGCAAGGCCTTGCCGGACTCGTGCGTAACCGAGGGAATTTGTAGGAGCGGCTTGGCTTGCGTCATGATCAACAACCGATCATTTTCGTACCGAGCAGTGAGGTTATTCCACGCGGACTGGAAACCCTCATTTGTCAAAGGGGACTTGGACACAATGGCTCTAGCTTCACCGCGGGTTTTGGAGTTTAAATGATAAAGCTTCTCCACTTCTGACAGACACGGATTGCGGATGTATATAGCGGAGAACAAATCACGGAACGTTGGCCACGCGAGGCTATCGCTCTATTCGTTCTCCAAACAGCGCTCCGCATCGCACATATACCATGTAGCAGTATTCGTGCTTTGCCTTAATGGTACTCCGAGTCATTTGGGACTCCTCTGTATTTTGGGACGATAGGGCCCTGTGGCAGCGGGTGTATTCCGTTTCCACATTTGACCAAAGTGACTTGAGCTGCTCTAAGTGCATCTTTATGGAGAACAGAGGAACATCTGCACTAAGAGCCTCTGTCTCACGAGCCTCGAATAGTGTCAAGGCGTCGCAGGTGGAAATGAAATCTGAAAGCAACAAATTAGATTGTTCTCTGAGTTCTTTATAGGCGGATCGCGTGAGTATGGGATACTCAGGAGAGGTCACGACAACTTTCGGAGCTGGAGAAGCGCTCTTGCGAAGATTCGAAAGAGAGGACGTAGAAGATCGTGAAATCGGAGAGCCGCTGTTACTACGCTACGCCGTGGAAAAAGCACGGATGTAAGTGCGTTTTGTTGTCACTGGACTAGGCGGGGCCCTGGATTTTTCGGGAGTACGAGGCGAAGTGTCGGTGCGACCAGGGACTGTAAGACCTTCCGACTTGGGAGCAGCCTTAGATGGATCAGTGGACATTATCTACCGAAACGTAGGAGAAAGAATATTCCCGGTTCTAACAAAGATAAACGGAACGACAGGGAGTGGACTGTATTTTGACCACAGAAAAAACCCACTTTTTTTTTTTATAAATTATACTTAGTAAATATTTAGTCTAAGTAAATATTAAAAAATAAAATATATTGAGTATCTTAATATTTGTCGTAATTGGTTTTTTTTTTTTTTTTTTTGTATATATATTTGTGGATTACAATTTTTTTTTTATACTCTCTGCAAGAGTATATTGGGTTTGTGCAAATGTATGTAACAGACAGAAGGAGGCGTGGCAGACCCCATAAAGTATATATATTCTTGATCAGCGTCACAAGCCGAGTCGATATAGCCATGTCCGTCTGTCCGTCTGTCTGTCTGTCTGTCTGTCTGTCTGTCCGTCTGTCTGTCCGTATGAACACACAGATTTCAGAGATGGTAAGAGCTACAAATTCGAGTTTGGTCTCAATCGACTCGATATTTAGTCAGTCAATACAAGAATCTTTTTTTTTTTTGATGCCACGCCCCATTTGCCCACAATGAGCAAAAAACTGAACATACCTCGGAAAAAATAGATGTTTAAAGCGAATATCTCAGTAACTACGGCACTTAGGAACACCAATTTTGGTATGCAGGTTCCTAGAGACAGTGTTAATGCATTGCCATTTAAAATTTTTGGCGGCCACGCCCCCTTTTTCCGTAGGAAAAAAAAATTTTTTAAACTTGCATGCCGTTTCTTCTTATCGTACAGTATTGTTATTTATGATTCCTTTGAAGACAAATCAGATCAAACTATCCTGAAAGTTGCATAAAAATCCAACAATTAACAACAGAGCTACCGATTATAAAGTTAATATTTAAGTCAATGCATGAGAGCGAGCGCGACAGAAACATACAAACATATACTCGAACTCTTTTGATGCATGTGTGGCGGCAATAGTATACATACACACATATACATATATGTACATGTGCATACATATAACGTCAAACGAATTTGTATGTGCATACAGACAAACATATGTATGTTCGATTATAAATTATCTTTTTTGTTGTAACGTGTTCTAATACAAGAACTATCTATTGTAATATCCGGATACCGATTTAAGCATTATAATTGGGAATAAAAGCAGAGAGTATTATACGGTCGGGCGTGTTCGACTGTACTTTTCTTTCTTGTTTTTTTTTGATTTTCAGGAAAACAAAGGAAAATAAAAAATTTAAATCTTAATTTAACATTAATAAAAATAATTTATACTTTTTATTTAAATGGGCTCGGCCCTTCTTTTTGGATAAAAAATAATGGATTAACAGATATCGCTTAAAAATGGAGTTATCGATTGGCACAATCATTTAAATGTGCGCTCGTCTCCTTTATTCTTTTGGATAAAAAATAATAAAATATCGATGTATTGATCGTAAATGGAGATATGCTTGTTATCGATTCAAATATCGTGTCGAGATGAAATGATTGTCGCAATAGTTTTTCGTAATTTAATATATCTTAAAAACGATCAGGGAATTGATCGAGGACTTTACCCGTGACTTAGTCACGATTAGTGTCACTGGAGTGACAGCACTGACAGCGACTCAGCTGTTCTGCCGGTTGTTGATTTTGCAAGTGCAAATTTGGAAATTGATAAATTTTGATTTGAACTTCGCGAGTGCGAGTGCGAGTGCGAGTGATAAGAACTATAATAATATAAAGAAAAACAATTATCTAATTGAGGAACTCCCCACCAGCAGTGTACTTGACGCGCGGGAAAAACGATCGCTTGCACAAGTGTATTTACATACATGTAAGTCTACTTACATACATGTAGATGTACTTACATACATATGCGGTAGCTTTGCTATTGAATATTATTGTTTATTATTCTTATCACTTGGAACTGCACTTTTAACACACGCTCACGGTTTAACGACACTTTCAGTTTTTTCCTATTGGTATACGGAATGTATATAGGTATGTTGGTAAGTATGTCTGGATATATGTATGTATAATTAAATTGCAATTTGACAATCGGTCACAAACAATTACAGCAAACGAACACAGGATAGGTTGGAATATACCTGTGGAGCCTGTGGACAGGTCAGGTATAGAAAACACACACAGATGCTGCGAAAATGCACAAGTCGCTATGAGAGAGCGGGACCGTGCACCTTGCAGTATGCATGACCGACAAGAGCAGTACTTATCAGGCTTTCCACCGATGCTAGTTGGAGGAGCGGAAGGAGATCCGGCTCGAAGGACCAAAATGTTTGGAGGAGGCCGAAAATTGACAAGTCGTGAATTGGCGGGTGCCAATATCTTCTGCTGTTGCTGTTGCTGTGGGGGGAGAAGTAGCCGGGATGGTTTAAATAAAGGCGCGCGATACTGCGTTTTATGATTTTAAATGGTGTTTATTTGTGATATAAATAACACACGCGAACAGTGTGCGGGGTGAAAAAAATATATAGTTTTGGAAAATTTAGACAAAAGCACGAAGCAGTAAAAAGTCGCGTACAATGTAAATGGCGCTTTACATTAGAATGCCAGTCACTTCCATCAGTGTGACCGTCGTCCGTTAGGGTGGAAATCCACCCCTGTTCACCCTGTGACGTGAACAATTACAATTGGAAATAAAAGCAAAGAGTATTGTACGGTCGGGCGTGTTCGACTGTACATTTCTTACTTGCTTGTTTTGTAAAAATATTTTTCTTAAAGTATGACAAACTGTTATTTTTTTTTATTTTGATAAATACTCCCCCCTGTAGCAATATTGGAAAAAATTTGAAAATTGTAATTGACTCCCAACACGTCAAACAGTTTTCAAAAATATTCTCAGTTAAAATATATCACTTATTTTTTCCTTTTTCATTTTCCTCAAGTGTTCAACAATTCTATTTTTTTTTTTTTTTTTTTTGTAGTTTTTTAAAATATCTTTCTTAAAGTATGACAAATATATTTATTTATTATTTAATATTTTTCTTAAGAGCTGCAACGCAGTTATGAGGTCGAAATAAGACATGTTGTTTTAAAGATTTATCTTGAAGAGATTTATGAATTTATTTTAAAAAAAAATCTTATTAATGGATATATAAACATTCTTAATTTTTTTTTCACAAATTTAAACTGTAGAGGGCGCTGCATGCGATTTTCCAAACCTCCTAAAAAAGGCAATTTGCGTTGTACATCATAACCGCGATTGGGCTATTTAAACTCAAAAATCAAAATCGCATCGTTAATAAATTGAATAATCTATAAATTAATCGTTCGGTTTGTAAAAATACTGAAATTTGATAAAATGGCAGCTTCCAAATTGACTATTAAACTACACACATCGTTGGCGCAACAAGTACAGAAGTACGATAAAGGACATAAAAATCAAAAATACAGTAATAATAAAATCTAAATAAAACTAATAAAAGGCAATTAATCGCAAAAAAAAAAAAGAGTTTAATATAAACTCGATTAAAAATGTAAGCAATTGGCACAGACGAATATACAGCCGCTCAACATAGAGAGTGGCTTTGTTTTCTTGATCTATCAACGCAGCTTAGCGAGGTCCCAGTATCAATACGAGGAGATGGTCCACCTGGAGCTGAATTTGGTGAGATAGATTTGCTGCAAAATGCAGAAATTAACAACGGCGGCAACGTCGACGAACAAAATACGGACAACAACAACAGTGGCGTCGTCGTCGAACAAATTGCAAACAACAAAAACAGTGGTGTCGTCGGCGAACAAATTCAACGATCGACAAGCGAAGACCAGGGCGAAGAGGAGACGAAAATAACTGTGCAGAAACAGCTACTTAAAATGCGCATGGAATTGCTATTACTGGAAAATAAAATTCTGGAAAGAGCCGAAAGTGAGAGAGTACAGAATGAGCGCAGAAAAAATGTTGACAGCATTAGGCTAAATGTTATCAGAGACATATTGTCAGGAAAAGTGATGTCAACATTTGGATTGCACAGTTAAATTCTATCGCCGAACTCTACAAGCTGTACGAAAAGATGTTGCGCGTTCTCGTGATAACAAAGTTGAAAGATGACGCGCAAGTATGGTTACATTCAAATATTATCCATTTGAAGATGCCGATTAACATGCTGTTGGAGTAGATTCAAAAGGTATTTTATGTCAAGATAAACGTATTGTTGCAACCTCGGAAATTTGAAAATCGCAAATGACAGGCCGATGAACAATTTTCAATTTACTATCAGCAAAAAATGTTACTAGCTTTAGGCATAGAACTCAATGGGGAGGAAGTTGTTGAAAATCCGAGGCATATATTCAATGTTTCAAAAATCCTTCTCAACTGCAGCATGCATTGGTCAGCGAGAACGCTCCAAACCGGGGCGTCAAGTTCAACGACGCTCTCGGCCCGTTGATCTAACTCAGCGTCCGCAATTTTGTTGCACAACGTCCGCTGGGTAATACGATACCCCACACGAGGCGCAAGCTCTGCAGTTTCTCCGGCGCGGCTACCAAGAGCCAGCGTCGACTACGGCAGCGCCGCCGGCAATGTTAAGCTAGACGTTAAGAACTTTAACTTTGTATCTTTGTTTATAATTGAATAACAAAAGCGGCACACGGCCCTTAAATAAAGTAAATTGTATTCCCGCTTAATACGTCGAGTATTATTCTAATTAATTGGCACCCAACTGTGATAACACTTACGGTGCAAACGGTTTCTGTCTAGGCGAAACTCGGTAGTTTTGAATAAAAAACCATAAAAAACAAACAACAAAATACAAAAGAAGGGTGACACGATCACATAAAAAAAAGAAAACAAAAAAAAAGCACGAAAGATAGTGACACTATCAAATATAACAAAGAAGTAAAAGATTGGAAAGACTTTAGAAAAAAATTAAACAGCTAAAGGAATCAATAACTAGAAGCATATAAGTGAGTTTCGTTTGTGTTAACGCTTAAGATCACCAACAAAGTAAATAAAATAAATAAATTATTTTGACAAGTGTGAATTATATTGCGTTGTTGGTTTATTCTTTTCTCTCTTGATTAGATCGTTTATTTTGTTGACGTATGAATATTTGCAAAAGTCGTTCGGGGTACGATAGTGACGACAGTGTCTTTGACGTTTTTATCGGAAACTTTCAAGGAGTCAAGGTAACGGACATAGAAAAACACGAATCGAACATAGACGCAGAACAAATTCAATCGATTATCGACACGGCCTTGGCAGCCAGGCTACAATATTCGAAAGGAAAATTGAGGAGTTGACAGGGCGTTAAGAAAGGGCAATCAAAGTGTATGAAGACGCGAGTTAGCTAAAAGCATGTGCGAGAAGTTTAGGGCCGATGCTCTAAGGGTCTTTATATCAGGCTTAAGGCGTAACTTGACTGATGTGTTGTTCGCCGCTCATTCCCCTGATTTGCCTTCAGCTTAGGCTTTGGCTCAGGAGGTGGAAGCGAACCACGATCAGTATACGTTTGCGACAAATTTTGCAAAGAGCCTTGAGGACAAGGCAATGAACGAGAGCCGAGTTCAGAACCGGCACAACGCAAACAACCAGCAAGACAATAAATACCAAAACCAATCAGTCTACACCGCGAGGTGTAGATGATTTTGTCGCTTCAGAGGTAAACGATCTCTTGAAAAATGGCATAATCAGAAAATCCCGATCTCCGTATAGCAATGGAAATGTTAAAAAGCGTTTAGTGATCGACTTCAGGAAACTGAACCAGAGAACAATCGCAGATAAGTATGCTAAGCATTGATCTTGGCCAACTTGGGTAAAGCGAAATACTTCACTACCCTCGACCTCAAGTCAGGCTACCACCAGATAACTCTGGCGGAGCAGGACAGAGAGAAGACAGCTTTTTCAGTAAGCGGCGGGAAATATGAGTTCTGTCGTTTACCCTTTGGCTTGAAGAATGCTGGCAGCATCTTCCAAAGAGCCATAGACGACGTGCTTACGGAACAGATCGGCAAGTCATGTTACGTCTATGTCGATGACGTTATTATTTTTTCAGAAAATGAAAACGATCATGTCAAGCACGTCGAGTGGGTCTTCAAGAACAGCGTAGAGTATTTAGGATTCATTGTAACCAATAATGGTGCAAGAACAGACACAGAAAAGGTGAAGGCAGTTCAGCAATTCGAGGAACCGAAATCGCTTTTCGCGATCAGGTCGTTCCTCGGTTTAGCTAGCTATCGAAATTTGTTCAGGTTATTTCTGGCGTTCCGCGAGGAAGCCATCTCGGTCCTTTGCTATTTATATTGTGCATTAATGATCTGCCATCTGCAGTCAGTCACTCTCGGGTGCTAATGTATACCGACGACTTTAAACTTTGTGTCTCGGCTAATGAGTCTCTTCTTGGAACCAGATTACAATCTGATCTTTACAGTTTTCAAACCTGGTGTCAGACCAATTTATTAAATCTTAACTATAGTAAGTGTAACGTAATGTCCTTCAGTAGGCGACTCCTCTTTTTAAACAATTACATTTTGAATGGCAATTCTCTTCAAAGAATTGAGTCGGTCACTGATTTGGGTATCGTTATGGATCCAAAGCTTAAGTTTGATAAGCATGTTTTATCAATTACTAATCGTGCTTTTAACGTCCTGGGCTTTATAAAGCGCTGGTCGAAAGAATTTAACGATCCCTATTTAACAAAAACACTCTACACTTCCTTGGTACCTCCTATTCTTGAATATGGATCTTGTATTTGGTCTCCCCAATATAGGATTCATCAAGATAGAATAGAATCTGTACAAAAACAATTCCTTCTTTTTGCCCTAAGGGCCCTTAACTGGAACCCTAATATACGCTTGCCATCCTACCATAGTAGACTTTTACAGTGCTCGGTGTAATTTTCTTACACAAACTAATCAACGGTGAAATTGATTCTTCTGATTTAATTAGCCAGATAAGGTTTGCTGTTCCGATCAGATACACTAGAAACTTTCTTCCCCTCTCTCTTCAACCTTGTACTACCAACTTTGCTTTACATAACCCTTTCCGGGTATTGTGTAGTAACTACAACAAACTATCTCGAGTTGTAGGTAGTCCTACTTCAATCCCTTTAATTAGAACTTCTCTTCTCTGTCACCTATCTAGATCTTAATTAATATAGTTTAAACTATTATATTATGTGTATTGTATTGTATTTTTATGTATTGTAATTCGTTTTTAACAAATAAACTCGTTTCGCGTTTTTCGTAGCCGTACGTTATGCGGTGTGCCCTCGCCCGGTTGGTTGGGAGGTGGCTGCATTGTCTGCAGGGTTCCGCGCTCTAACAAGCACGTTGCTTGGTGTTGCTGGACCACTTGAATGTACTGTCTCGTTAGTACATCAACGTCCATAAATAAAAAATTACCGTTGCTTCATCAAAGCCTTCGCTTCGATAGCAAAGCCGCTCTCGGACATTCTCAAGGGAGAAAATGGTTCGGTGAGCAAGTGCAGGTCGAAAAAGATTCCAGTCAAACTAGACGAAAAACAGGTTAACGCGTTCGAGAGGCTCAGAAACATTCTAGCCTCAGAGGACGTGATGCTAATGTACCCAGATTATAAGAAGCCCTTTGATTTGACAACCGATGCATCAGCATACGGAATCGGGGCCGTTTTATCTCAAAACGGGCGCCCAATAACAATGATCTCCCGGACTTTAAAGGATATGGAGGTAAATTACGCTACTAACGAGCGTGAATTACTGGCCATCGTATGGGCCTTAGCTAAGTTTCGGAATTATCTTTATGGCGTTAGGGACATCAACATTTTCATAGACCACCAGCCACTTACGTTCGCGGTGTCTGAGGGAAAAACCAACGCCAAGATCAAGCGTTGGAAAGCACGAATTGACGAGACGGGCGCTAACTTGTTCTATAAACCCGGTAAGGAAAATCACGTAGCTGATGCCCTATCATGGCAGAACATTAACGCGCCTAACAGCGCCGAGCCCGAGTCAGACGCCGCTACAATTCATAGCGAAGCGTCTCTGACATACACCATCGAAACAACTGAGAAGCCAGTAAATTACTTCAGAAATCAGATTGTTTAGGAGGAATCTCGTTTCCCTATAACGAGGAACTATATCATGTTTGGTGAAAAATCACGCCACATGATCAGCTTCACTGACAAAAATGATCTAATTGATATTGTAAAACCATTAGTTAACCCAAACGCTTTACATTGCGAGTTACTAGTCCTAGCAAGATTGCAGCATGACCTTGTAAAAAGCTTTCCCACAACAAAGTTCTGGCATTGTGAAAACTTTGTTATTGACATTCTGAACAGTGGAAGGGAAGAAATATTCTAACAAAAGAGCATGAACGTGCGCATAGGGCAGCACAGGAAAATGTAAAACAGGTTCTGTCAGACTAAAAAAAATCAAGGACAATAACAGCATTACTCCTTAGCAGCTTCGGTGTTAACATAGTAAACGCTCCACCATTACACAGCACGTCCAACGGGCAAGTTGAGCGCTTTCATAGCACACTGGCAGAGATAGCCAGATGCCTCAAGTTGCAGAGAGGTATAAACAATACAATACAACAGGTCGATACATTCGGTGACCAGGAAAAAGCCCATAGACATTTTGTATGATAGCTCGCAGGCGACTCAGCAGAAGGTTAGGGAGAGAGTAGAAAAAGCGCAGTTAGCGCAAAACTCCACATGCAACCAGAACAGATAAAACAGGGTGTTTGATGTTGGCGAGAAAGTTCTCGTAAAGACAAACAGGCGACTAGGAAACAAGCTCATCCCACTTTGCACAGGGGAAAGAGTAGAAGCGGACTTGGGTACAACAGTCCTCATTAAGGGGAGGGTGGTCCACAAGGACAACCTTCGATAAATAAGTAATAAGTTTTTATAATTTAAGAGCGACCTGACAGACCGATTACGTTACGTTACATGTTATACGCGACTCTACTGTTAACACTGGGGACGGTGACGGCACGGATTACGGACTATTCCCATTCGGACTACATACCCATTACGGACGGAAACTTACTGGTTTGGGCCGTCTATGACTTCTTAAGACACACGACCAACCTTTCGGAATTTTCTCGAATGATCGACGAGACAAGGAAACTGTCGGACATGTTCCTACACTCCCATATGCGAAAGGTATTGGAGGTGGATACGGGACACTTACAGGACATGCTATCCGCACTCGAGGTACATCACCGTCATGCAAGGAGCCTTGACTTCTTAGGTCCGGCCCTTAAGGTTGTTGCGGGTACGCCCGACGCACAGGACTTGGAGGACATTAAAATGACCGAGGCAGAACTAATAAGATCAAACAATAGGCAAATAGAAATAAACTCTAGAACTCAGACAAAGATCAACTTACTGACCGACACGGTTAACAAAATCTTAAAAATAGCCAAAACCAAACAAACGGACACCGCACATCTGTATGAAACCTAATAGACCCCTATACTCTTTTTACGAGTACGGGGTCTAATTAATCCGCATGGCTATACTTAAATATAACAAGTAAGAAAGGCTACAGTCGAGCACGCCGACTGTAAGAGACCCCGTACTCTCCTTGTATTCCAATTCAAAATTAATATTTAAATCTGACTATATTTAATTTAAAATTTAAATATTAAAAAAAAAATTCGTTTGTCATTATATGTATGCACATACATATGTATATATGTGTGTACGTATTTATACTATGGCTTGGCACGGCTGCCAAACATGCGCAGCGTATGTTTCTGTCTCTCTCGTATTCATGCATTGGCATTCCGCTTAACCGTAAAGCTTTGTTACCTGGTTCGTTTGTTTATAATTTGATTTTTATGCAACTTTCAGGATAGTTTGATATAATTTGTCTTTAAACATGTTTTGGTGTTCCTAAGTGCCATGGTTACGGAAACTTACTGGTTTGGGCCGTCTATGACTTCTTAAGACACACGACCAACCTTTCGGAATTTTCTCGAATGATCGACGAGACAAGGAAACTGACGGACATGTTCCCACACTCCCATATGCGAAAGGTATTGGAGGTGGATACGGGACACTTACAGGACATGCTATCCGCACTCGAGGTACATCACCGTCATGCAAGGAGCCTTGACTTCTTAGGTCCGGCCCTTAAGGTTGTTGCGGGTACGCCCGACGCACAGGACTTGGAGGACATTAAAATGACCGAGGCAGAACTAATAAGATCAAACAATAGGCAAATAGAAATAAACTCTAGAACTCAGACAAAGATCAATTTACTGACCGACACGGTTAACAAAATCTTAAAAATAGCCAAAACCAAACAAACGGACACCGCACATCTGTATGAAACGTTACTGACACGCAATAGAATACTCACCAATAAAATAGGAAATCTCATGCTGACTATCACGTTGGCAAAATCAAATATTATCAATCCAAACATATTAGACCACGCTGATCTTGAGTCGGTCTTCATGAACGAACTCACAGGGACCACAGTAACTGACTTGTTAGATATAGCTAGTATTAAGATTTTCCAATCCACTAATGTTGTTAAGATAATAATAAAATACCCTAGAATTAGCGGATGTTGCCGGAAGGTGACTATAATTCCAGTCGCACACAACAACAACGTCTTGGAGCTGCTGGACAACGTGGTTGCGGAATGCGGGAAACAAGTCCTGGCGGTGACCAATTGCAAGCCAACGACGACGACCACGTTCTGCGAACTCTCACCAAGCGAAACTTATGCCCAGGGATTACACTCAGGGAGAGTGGCTCATTGCGCAACGCAGCCAAGCCATTTGGGGCCCCTTACCATAGTTGGCGACGGTATAATGGTCATCAATAATCGGCCGGCCACCATAATGGTGGACGACAACCCGGAAATCGTCACGTCTGGAACTCAGCTGGTCACGTTCGACCACCATGCGTTGATCAACGGGACAAAATACGTGAACCTAAACAACATTCAGGAACGGTTTCCAGGGGTTGCAACATCGCCACTGTTGAATATTACGGGTCACAGTGCCACCCTCAGTCTTCCATATCTCCACCGCTTAAGCGAAGAAAATTGACCGGTTGCTAAGAATCTATAACGTGACCAGGGACGGTCAGTCCTTGGAGGGGGGAGTAGTAAACTGTGAGCGCCCAGCGAACCCAAGCAAGAAAGAGTATTACCGTGCCGGGTCCGCTTTAGCAGCTAAGTCAGCGTTCTCCATGGTTAGCGAGAACGCTCCAAACCGGGCGTCAAGTTCAACGACGACGTTCGGCCCGCAGAGCTAACTCAGCGTCCGCAATTTTGTTGCACGAGGCGCAAGCTCTGCAGTTTCTCCGGCACGGCTACCAAGAGCTAGCGTCGACTGCGGCAGCGCCGCCGGCAATGTTAAGCTAGACGTTAAGAACTTTAATTTTGTATCTTTAGTTTATAATTGAACAACAAAAGCGGCATTCTCGTTGTATTCTCGCTTAATACGTCGAGTATTATTCTAATTAATTTTTATAATAACACACAGTTATCTCTTTTCTTTCAACCACGTGCATTGACAATGAGCTTCAAGGGAGACTTTGTTCCCTAACTGCTCAGTTGGTTACCATATAGTTGGATTTTAATGCAACTTTCAAGATACTTTGATATAATTTGTTTTTAAACAAATTTTGAATAACAATACTATACTATATTAGCAAATGCTTTAAAAACGGCATGTAAGTTTTGAAAAGTTTTTTAGTTCTTGTGGGAAGAAGGGGCGTGGCAGACCAACATTTTTAATGACGTTGCATTTGTGCTATTTCTAGGAACCTGCGTACCAGAATTAATGTTCCTAAGTGCTATAGTTACGGAGATATTCGCCGAACACATCAATTTTTTCCGAGGTGTGTCTAGTTTTTTGCTTATTGCGAGGGCGGTGTGGGGCGTGGCACCGATTTGAAATAAACTTGATTTGATCGAGAAAGTTACGGAATTTTTGTTACAAATTTGGTGTTTCTAGCTCTTATAGTCTCTGAGATCCAGGTGTTCATACAGACGGACAGACAGATGGACAGACGGACATTGATATATCGACTCGGTTGTTGATGCTGATCAAGAATATATATACTTTATGGGGTCCGAAAAGCTTCGTTCTGCCTGTTACGCACATTTGGCTTCTGACAAACCTAATAGACCCCTATACTCTTTTTAAGAGTACGGTCTCTAATTATACACACAGACCAAATGCAAAAACTTAAGAATATTGAATACAAAGTAAACTACATTCAGGAAAGCATAGCATCTGCAAAAAAAATAGCATATTTCCAGAAATACTATCCGAAGAAGAAATTAATAAATTTGACATTGATTTTTATAAACTAAAACAAGTAAGAAAGGCTACAGTCGAGCGCGCCGACTGTAAAAGACCCCGTACACTTGTATTCGAAATTAATATTTGAATACGGTTGTAATTTAAAATTTAAGTTTTAAAATTAAATTTAAAAAAAAATTTGATTGGGTCACTGACGAGATTCGAACCCTCGCTTACTGACGCAAGTTCCATATCATGCTGCAACCCTACTAGTTACACCACACCATTCATTAGGCAGAAATTTTATTATTTTCATTTATATATAATAATGTAGTTATTTAAAAAATAAAAAATAATTAAATTTCTGGGTCTGTGCCGGGTTTGAACCGCAGACCATTGGCTGTTGCACCAGTTAAAATTCTTTATTTACATTTTTGTTTGAAATTTAAAAAAGTAAATTAATAAATTCCACTGTCGGGAATTGAACCTGCGAACTTATACGCAAGTAGCAGAACACGCCGCAACACTACTAATTGCACCACCACCTCCTTGTGAGACGGCTCCGATTATTTTCATTAAGATATAATAGTGCTAAATTATAAAATTAAAAAAAAAAAATTTAATTTTTGAGTCTGTGCCGGGGTTCGAACCGCAGGTCTTGTGTTTACAAACAAGTGCGTAGCCCACCTAGACCACGCTCTCTTTGCAAACTACTGCGGCTAATGTACATATCTTTCAACTACGTGCATTGACAATGCGCTTCAAGGGACACTTTGTTACCTAATTGCTCAGTTGTTTACAGTTGGATTTTTATGCAACTTTCAGGGTAGTTTGATATAATTTGTCTTTAAACGAATCTTAAATTACAACACTGTACGATGAGGACAAATGCCTTAAAAACGGCATCGAAATTGAAAATTTTATTATTTTTCTTGTGGAAAAAGGGGGCGTGGCAGCAAAAAAAATTTTAATGGCACTTTAGTTATGCTGTCCCTAGGAACCTGCGTACCAAAATTGGTGGTCGTAAGTGCCATAGTTACGGAGATATTCGCGGAAAACATCAATTTTTTTCGAGGTATCTTTGGTTTTTTGCTTATTGCGGGGGCGGTAGGGGGCATGGCAATGATTTGAAATAAACTTGATCTGCTCGCGAAATTTACTGAATTTTTATTACAAATTTGGTGGTTCTAGCTCTTGTAGTTTAAAAGATCCAGGTGTTCATACAGACGGACGGACAGACGGACATGGCTATATCGACTCGGCTATTGATGCTGATCAAGAATATGTATACTTTATGTGGTCGGAAACGCTTCCTTTAACCTGTTACGCACATTTCGCTTCTGACAAACCTAATAGACCCCTATACTCTTTTTAAGAGTACGGGGTCTAAAAATAATTGCATTATTATAGCAATTAGGATTTCATAAAATTATATAAGTGTAAACGTTAAACTACTAATCCCAATGCCGAACACAGAATATATTCAAATAGATCAAGAAAATTTATTCATTACAGAAGCAAACAATAAAACACTAGAATATGAACCAAACAAAATTTTAAAAGAACTTAAATTAAGCAAAAATTGTACATTTACTAATAATTGCAAATTTGTATTTAATAACATCACAAGTATTGAAGTAATCGACGAAGAGACATTAATAATTAAAAATGCAAGAAATGAAAAATTATCTCGAAACTGCGATGACAGAAATATTATAGTTAATGGAAATACTCTAATACAATTTGGTAATTGCAAGATAAACATTTTAAAAGAAACATTTTCTAATGAAAAATTTGAATTTTATGAAAAATTTTATTATCCCACAGAAATTTTAAATCAAACATACAAAAACACTGTTAACTATGATCATTTCACAATAAAAAATTTTGCAAATCTAAAAGAAATCAGAGAACTAAAATATCAGAAACAAGTAAGAAAAGTACAGTCGAACACGCCCGACCGTATAATACTCTCTGCTTTTGTTCCCAACTATAATGTTAAAACAAAAAAAAAAAAAACAAAGTATAATCGCGGTCTCTCTTGCACTTATGCATTGGTATTGGCCGCAAATATATGGAATTTGTTGCGTGTTTTCTATATTGTTTATGGTCGGATTCTTATGAAACTTTCAGGGTAGTTTGATATAATAATTCTTTAGACACACTTCAAATAACAATACTGTACGATAAGAAAAAATTGCTTTAAAATGACATGCAAATTTCAAAAGTTGTTTTATTTCTTATGGAAAAAGGGCGCGTGGCAGTCCAAAATTTTAAATGGCAATGCATTTATGCTGTCTCTGGGAGCCGGCGTACCAAAATTGGTATTCCTAATTGCCATAATCACTGAGATATTTGCTTTAAACATCTAATTTTTCCGAGGTATGTCTAGTTTATTGCTCATTGTGGGCGAATGGGGCGTGGCATCGAAAAAAAGACTCTTGTTTTGACTGACTAAATATCGAGTCGATAGAGACCAAACTCGAATTTGTAGCACTTGCCATATCTGAAATCTGTGTGTTCATACGGACAAACGGACATGGCTATATCGACTCGGATTGTGATGCTTATCAAGAATATATATACTTTATGGGGTCTGCCACGCCTCCTTCTGCCTGTTACATACATTTGCACAAACCCAATATACTCTTGCAGAGAGTCTAAAAAGTAACAAACGGCTTTATATTTGTTAGAGAATCTGTGGAGAAAATAATGATTCCGTACACATATGAATATGAAACCGAATACGTGCGGTAACACAAAACGTTCATTCAGGAATGAACATAAAGCAAACAGAAATAAGAGATGAGCGATCTTACATTTTTGTTATATGCGATATATTGATATGCAAACATAAACATCGATAAATGAACTAGGAATTATTGAACTTGCACACTTCAACACTTCTTCTCAAGTTTAATTTGACTTATAATGTTTCTTGATTTAAACCTAACATTTTTGCAAACTCATTGTGCTTTTCTTTCTGTAAATTCTTTGTAAAAATGTCGGCAACATTATCATTTGTAGAAACAAAACTAACTGATATTCCATTATTAGCGATTACTTCTCTTATGTGGTGATACTTAATGTCTATGTGCTTGGTGCGCTTGTGATGAACAGGGTTTAATGCGATTTGCTGCGCACTCAAATTATCCCCGTTGATTTGGATTGGCGAGGATTGGCCATCGTATCCAATTTCTTCAAGTAGCCGCTTTAAATATACTGCTTCCTTGGCTGCTGTTGAAAGCGCAATGTATTCGGCTTCTGTGCGGCTGAGGGCCACTAGTGATTGCTTCTTTGACTCCCAAGAAAAAGCCGAACCTGCAAGATAAAACGCGTACCCAGAGTACGATTTTCTGTCAAGGTTGTCATTAGCCCAGTCTGCATCGACATACGCATGCAGGGGCACTCCAGTTTTAGAGTAATGAAGCTTGACCTCCAGTGTCTTCGCCAAATACCGAAGAACATGTTTTGCGCCTGACTCATGCTCGGTGTGTGGATTCGTATTCTGTTGTGCCAGCTTACTTACGGAATGTCAGGGCGTGTCGATATAGCCAAATACATCAGTGAACCAATTAGCGATTGATACTCCGTTACATCAACTTTGTTACATTGCTCATCAGTGCAGCCAATTGTGAATCCAGGGTCCAAAGGCGTAGATACTGAAAGACACACGTTCAACTTGTATTTTTCAATAAACAAGTGATGTACTGTTTCTGACACACAGAGATACCACCTTTTTCTCCCTTGCGACGAATTTCCATGCCCAAGAAGTGATGTAATGGACCATTATCATGTATACTAAAGCATTTCTTAAGGTTTGCTTTAATATCTTTCATATCGATTTTGTTACGGCAAGCAATAATGAGGTCGTCCACATAGACTGCGATCAGATTGTAGGAGCCCTTTGATATTTTCATATATAGACACGTCTCGTTCTTGGCTGCCTTAAATCCTATTTTCTTCAGAGTACTGTCTTAGGTGCTGTTCCATGCTCTACCCGATTGCTTTAATCCATATAGTGCCTTTTCTAGCTTTAAAACTCGTTGAGGATATACGCTGCTGACAAAATGTTCAGGTTGCCTCATAAAAATACTTTCTAGCAGCTCACTATTTAAATACGCATTCGATACGTCAACTTGATCCACGTATAACTCCTTCTCAACAGCTACTGCTAATAAAAGCCTTATGTTCTCATAACGTATTACTGGTGAGAATGTTTCATTATAATTAACACCTAGCTGTTGACTACAACCTTTGGCAACCAGTCTGGATTTAAAACTACTAATCATTCCCTGCTCGTCTCGTTTGATTCTGTAAACCCACATGCCAGGTGGTGGATCTACTAACTTCCATGTCTTGTTTTTTACCAGTGCATCAATTTCCCTTTTCATCGATTGCTCCCACTCAAGCGAATGTTTGCCTGACAGTGCCTCCTTCACATTTTTTGGCTTTTCATATCAGTGAATGCTATTATATTATTAAGCATGTTATACTGCTTGCGTGGTCTGCCAACATTACCTGTCCGAACTATTTTTGGCCTACCTGGACCTCTATGCAAGTTTTCCGCATTTTCTTCATTGGAACAGCCAAATACTACATTTTCCTCTGCATTCTCTACATTTGAACTGCTCAGATCTGCACTTTCATCTGCCTCAAAACTTGCAAATTCTTCACTTTCTTCATCCCCGTTTGTAGCATTATCAGAACAAACTTCTTCTGAAACCAAATCTACAGTCTTTTCCTCTGATGGAATATCTAAAATGAACGAATTATAGCTGTTGGTTGGCATCTCGGGCTTTGTTTGGACTTCATTTTCCACAAACTTTACGTCTCTGCGCTCTACTACTTCTTTCGCTTCTCTGTCATACAGCCGATACGCCTTGGCTGTTGCCGAATATCCAACGAAAGTATACTCTTTACCTTTGGCACAAAACTTCTTGTGTTGGCGCTTATCGAGAACAAATGCAGGTGAACCAAAGATACGAAAATGTTTCACGGTCGGCTTACGACCAGTCCATAGTTCAAAAGGCGTTCTGTTCCGAATGTATGCTGCAGTCCAAACAGCTTCAGCCCATAGCGGCTCTTCCACGTTAGCATGCACCATCATGCTGCGGGCCATTTCAACCAAACACCTATTGGCTCTCTCGGGTACGCCGTTTTGTTGAGGTGTATAAGGCACCGATAATTGTCGTTTAATACCACACTCATTTAAATAATTGTTAAACTGTTTATTAATGTACTCTCTGCCGTTGTCATTCCGAATGACTTTTATTTTTCTTTGTGTTTGACACTCTGCCATATTTTTGAATAGTTGAAACTTTTCAAACGCTTGATCTTTGGTTTTCAAAAAGTATACAAACACTCTCTTTGACTTGTCATCTATAATCGTTATAAAGTACTTTGCACCGCCTACTGACGAGACATTTATAGGACCACACACGTCTGTATGAATTAAATCCAAAAGATCATCGGCATTGTTCTTGCAATTTTTTGGAAACGGTTTTGCACAAATTTTTGATTTATTGCACGTGTTGCAAGTGATCTCGGCGGATATGTTTTTTACATCCATCCCGTGCACTAGCTCATTTTCTAACAAATCTTTGAGACTGCGATAATTAAGATGACCATAACGATTATGCCACATAATGGCCTTTTCATTCATTGAAAATAGTTTTTTCGCGTTTCAATCGTTGAACAAAAATAAATTGTCACTCATTGTTGAAATAAGCAGAAAAGCACCGTTTTTCATTTTACCGACGCAAAATTATTACCAAAAAATATTCTATGTCCGAATTTCATTGCTTTGCTAACGGAATAAAAATTCAATTGTAGCGATGGCACATACAAAACATCGTTTAACTCCAACTTGCCTTGTTGAGTTTTTATTATTACCGTACCAGCACCCGGTGATTCGATATATTTATTTCCTCCCAACATAATTTTGTCTTTTTTAGGCACGAACGACACGAACACATGCATATCGCAACACATATGCGATGTCGCACCACTGTCCAAGCACCAAGTGCGTTTTGACACAGTGTTTTCGTTCATTGCAGCAAAAACAGAATATGAAATTCTCTCCTTGTCCCGATCATCACTTTTTTGCTTTTCATTGTCATTTCTCGCAACTTTGTCTTTCACAATTTACTTACAGTTACTTGCTTTGTGTCCGCGTTTACCACACTTGTAGCACTGTCCGCCG
>JAWNPM010000139.1:0-18473 GCA_035047505.1 Drosophila parthenogenetica | reverse complement strand
ATTCGCCCACAATGAACAAAAAGCTGGACATACCTCGGAAAAAATCTATTGTTTTAAGCGGAATATCTCGCGTTACTATGGCACTTAGGAATACCAATTTTGGCACACAGGTTCTTAGAGGCAGCATAAATACATTGTCATTTAAAACTTTGGACTGCCTACGCCACTTTTTCCGTAAGAAATAAAAAAAAACTTTCCAAACTTGCATGCTGTATTTAAGGTATTTGTTCTTATCGAGCAGTATTGTTCTTTACAGTGATTCGTTTGGAGACAAAATATATTAAACTATCCTGAAAGTTGCATAAAATCCAGACTGTATACTAAAAATGCAATTAATATTTGGATATTGGTAATTAAACGGCATTGGCTAATGCATAAGAGCGAGAGAAACATACACACACATATGATCGAACTGCGCCTGTATATGTGCATACGCAAATGTACGTACATATGTGTGTACTTACGTAATTCATAATATGTAAATATGTCCATACATTCGTATGTACACATATATATATATATATGTACGCAATTGCGTTAATGACCTTCGCCCTTTACTTCATCTAATGCTTTTACATGCAAAACAATTCAACAAAGTTTCAAAGTGAAAATAACAAATTTTGTTTTATTCTGCTATTGCCTCTTAGTTTTGGCTACTTCGCATATGAAGAACACAAACAAATCATATTTATCATCATGATTATCAACCAGATCAAAACAATAACATTGGCGAAGAAGACAAAAACAATCAAAAGAAACATATTCTTAGTTCGCTCACTCTCTCTCTCTCTATGGATATTGTTGGTTTTGTTATTGTTCCATTGCTTCGTTTCTATGCATTGCCTCTCACAGATGCAAATGCATGAAGGATTGAGAGAGACAACTAATTAGGAATAGCGAAAAGTCGTTACTTTTGGCGGCCGCTAAACAACATGTGATCGAACGTTTTTGTATGCATGCATACGCAAATATACGTACATATGTATGTATGTGTGTAAGTAATACGTACTACGTATGTAATACTTACATATGTACAATACAATATATATATATTGTAAAATTATAAACGCAATTACTTGATATGTAGGTATGTATATGAATGTACATATATCCTTGTCAAGTAATTGCGCTTATAACATTTTCCATATACTTTATCTCATGCTTTAACATGCATTAAATAAAGTTCAAAAGTAAATACACCGAATTTTGTTTTGTTTTGTTACTACCCCTTTGTTTTGACTTCTCCTAATTCGAAGAATATCAACATATTATATTGCACAGCTGATTATCACTCAGATCAAAACAATAATATTGGCGAAGAAGACAAAAACAATTAGAAGCGAAATACTCTCATTTCGCTCTCTCTCGTTTTTGTTGTTTTTGTTCTATTGTTTTGTTTCATTGCAGTGCCACTTACACATGCAGGATTGAGAGAGACAAGGTGTCTTTGGTTTTTTATACTCTCTGCAAGAGTATATTGGGTTTGTGCAAATGTATGTAACAGGCAGAAGGAGGCGTGGCAGACCCCATAAAGTATATATATTCTTGATCAGCGTCACAAGCCGAGTCGATATAGCCATGTCCGTCTGTCCGTCTGTCCGTCTGTCTGTCTGTCCGTCTGTCTGTCCGTATGAACAAACAGATTTCGGAGATGGTAAGAGCTACAAGTTCGAATTTGGTCTCTATCGACTCGATATTTAGTCAGTCAATACAAGAATCTTTTTTTTTTTTCGATGCCACGCCCTATTCGCCCACAATGAACAAAAAGCTGGACATACCTCGGAAAAAATCTATGTTTTAAGCGAATATCTCCGTAACTATGGCACTTAGGAATACCAATTTTGGCACACAGGTTCTTAGAGGCAGCATAAATACATTGTCATTTAAAACTTTGGACTGCCACGCCCCCTTTTTCCGTAAGAAATAAAAAAACTTTCCAAACTTGCATGCTGTATTTAAGGCATTTGTTCTTATCGAGCAGTATTGTTATTTATGATTCGTTTGGAGACAAAATATATTAAACTATCCTGAAAGTTGCATAAAAATCCGACTGTAAACAAAAATGCAATTAACATTTGGATATTGGTAATTAAACGCATTGGCAATGCATAAGAGCGAGAGAAACATACACACACATATGATCGAACTGCGCCTGTATATGTGCATACGCAAATGTACGTACATATGTGTGTACTTAAGTAATTCATAATATGTAAATATGTCCATACATTTGTATGTACACATATATATATATATATGTACGCAATTGCGTTAATGACCTTCGCCCTTTACTTCATCTAATGCTTTTACATGCAAAACAATTCAATAAAGTTTCAAAGTGAAAATAACGAATTTTGTTTTATTCTGCTATTGCCTCTTAGTTTTGGCTACTTCTAATATGAAGAACACAAACAAATCATATTTATCAGCTGATTATCAACCAGATCAAAACAATAACATTGGCGAAGAAGACAAAAACAATCAAAAGAAACATATTCTTAGTTCGCTCACTCTCTCTCTCTCTCTATGGATATTGTTGGTTTTGTTATTGTTCCATTGCTTCGTTTCTATGCATTGCCTCTCACATATGCAAATGCATGAAGGATTGAGAGAGACAACTAATTAGGAATAGCGAAAAGTCGTTACTTTTGGCGGCCGCTAAACAACATGTGATCGAACGTTTTTGTATGCATGCATACGCAAATATACGTACATATGTATGTATGTGTGTAAGTAATACGTACTACGTATGTAATACTTACATATGTACAATACAATATATATATATTGTAAAATTATAAACGCAATTACTTGATATGTAGGTATGTATATGAATGTACATATATCCTTGTCAAGTAATTGCGCTTATAACATTTTCCATATACTTTATCTCATGCTTTAACATGCATTAAATAAAGTTCAAAAGTAAATACACCGAATTTTGTTTTGTTTTGTTACTACCCCTTTGTTTTGACTTCTCCTAATTCGAAGAATATCAACATATTATATTGCACAGCTGATTATCACTCAGATCAAAACAATAATATTGGCGAAGAAGACAAAAACAATTAGAAGCGAAATACTCTCATTTCGCTCTCTCTCGTTTTTGTTGTTTTTGTTCTATTGTTTTGTTTCATTGCAGTGCCACTTACACATGCAGGATTGAGAGAGACAAGTAGTTAGGAGTACCGAAAAAAGTTATTTTTGAAGGCCGCGCTACATACATATGTATGTACATATGCATATGTAAATATATATATATATATATATACAATATAATTATTTGTATCTGTATATTAGTTGACATAAACATATAAATTACATATATATATATGACCTTCGCCCTTTACTTCACCTAATGCTGAAACATTGAATAAAGTTTAGTAGTGAAAATAACGAATTTATTTTATTGCATTATTGTGTATTGGCTACTTCCAATTTAAAGAATACCAACAAATCATATGACACAGCTGATTATCACACAGATCAAAACAATAACATTGGCGAAGAAGACAAAAACAATTAAAAGAGAAATATTCTCATTTCGCTCTCTCTCGTTTTTGTTGTTATTGTTTTGTTCTACTGCATCGTTTCTATGCATTGCCTCTCACACATACAAACGCATGAAGGATTGAGAGTAGCGAAAAAGTCGTTACTTTTGGCGGCCGCTAAGCAAAACAGACAACACATCAGTGCTGTCTGTTAAGCTATTTAGTAGTTAGATCTAGCAATAAGCAGCTATAAGTGATCTTGGTGACCTAAACAGCGTTATAATTATTCTGTTATTGCATACGATAATAAAAATAATGAAATTGTTTGCATAATTTGATTATTTTTAATGTCAATTTTATCAAGATATTGCATTTTTATTCCTTATAAATTAAGTATTTTTTAAAGTTTTTTTCCTTAAAAAAAACTAATTTGTTCAATAAAAAATGTTGTATAACAAAGCAATTTTGTATTCACAATTTTTACGTACATTCTAGCTGTTTTTATAAATTGGTTAACAAATCTAGCTTTGTTCGCTTCGGAGATTCTGACAGCGCTGCTTTAGCGCGCGTAAAAAGTAACGACTTTTACCGTTACTTCTTCTAGCTTGTCTCTCTTACTCCTAGACTCGCACTATTCTTGTCTCATTTCTGTGAGAGAGAAATCCTCTCCCATACTCTCATTTGGGTAATTTTGGCGTTCGTTTTGGTTTAATTCTTTGCGAACGTGTCGATAGAGCGGGTGTTATCGCGCATCGATTTACATTTTCTTGTCGATTTCGATCAAAACTAAACAAAACGTGATTTTAATTACGAACAAAACAAAACAAACCGTGATTTTTATTACGATTAGTATAAAAGTATCTATTAATAAAGTAAATATTAATATATAATTTAATTAATTGAGTTTTCAATAAGTGCATTAGTTCGTGAGTGTGTGTGTCAATCGATTAATATCTGTGTGCTAGATATCGCGAACATTCGATATTCATTGTGTTAGGCGCGTAGTTTGTGACGTAGGTAGTTCATTCGTATAAACCGCGCGCGATTTTCTGCTACGCTTTTTGAACTGAAGAATCGCGTTCTGTTTGTGCCTGCGCAACTTATTTTATTTGCTGAAAACCGCGCGCGATTTTTTGTTGGTTTGTTGTTGTCGCGTGTCTTTAATTGCAGTAAGTTTTAAGTATTGTCCGATTGTTTCCGATTTTGAATTTTATAAAATTATATAATTTTGCATTATATAATTTCTACATTTATTACATAAATATTTAATATTTTTTATTTATTTAATTAAATTATTAATTAAATTTATTTAATAATTTTTTCTTATTTTTAAAATTATATAAAAATATAATTTTTTTTATATATATTTATTAGTTTTATTTTTTCACACATTTTTTAATATTTTATTATTTTATTCATTTTTATACTCTCTGCAAGAGTATATTGGGTTTGTGCAAATGTATGTAACAAGCAGAAGGAGGCGTGGCAGACCCCATAAAGTATATATATTCTTGATCAGCGTCACAAGCCGAGTCGATATAGCCATGTCCGTCTGTCTGTCTGTCTGTCTGTCTGTCTGTCCGTCTGTCTGTCCGTATGAACACACAGATTTCAGAGATGGTAAAAGCTACAAGTTCGAGTTTGGTCTCAAACGACTCGATATTTAGTCAGTCAATACAAGAATCTTTTTGTTTTTTTATGCCAAGCCCCATTCGCCCACAATGAGCAAAAAACTAGACATACCTCGGAAAAAATTGATGTTTTCGGCGAATATACCAGTAACTATGGCACCTAGGAATACCAATTTTCGTACACGTATTCCTAGAGACCGCATAAATGCAATGACAGCAAAAGTTTTGGGCTGCCACGCCCCCTTTTTCCGCAAGAAATAAAAGAAAATTTCAAACTTGCATGCCGTTTTTAAAGCATTTATTCTTATCGTACAGTGTTGTTATTTATGATTCGTTTGAAGACGTATCATGTCAAACTCTCCTGAAAGTTTCATAAGAATCCGACCATAAACAAGAAAGAAATTGAGCAACAAAGATTTTATTCGAGAGCAATGAGTGCGAGAGAGACAGCGCTAGTCGTGCCGACCAATAGTATTCATACACACATATGTATGTTCATACATTTAACGTCAAACGAATTTGTATGTACAGACAGACAAACACATGTATGCTCGATTATGCTTGGTTTTTTTTTTTTTTAACGTGTTCTAATACAAGAACTATCTATTGTAATATCTTGATACCGATTTAAGCATTATAATTGGGAATAAAAGCAGAGAGTATTATACGGTCGGGCGTGTTCGGCTGTACTTTTCTTTCTTGTTTTAATTTGCCATTTTCGCAGTTGTTGTTCATTGCGCTGATGGCTTCTTTTGTGCTAAACTTATTTGCATGTTCAGCTGATAGGCCTTCATCAATATACGAAGCCTCCAATAGTCTTCGTAAATTTTCAATTTCGTTTGTGAATTTTTCCGCAGTTTTTCCTTTCTGTATTGTTTTCGGCAATTTAGCCCAATTGTCGTTTCGTTCTGGACTTTGTATAGTGTTGAGCCAATAATTTTTGATTTAATGACTTCAACAGCTATTTCTTCGAATGTGCCTTTTGTCAAATTAACTTACTTTAAAGCTGTTACAAATCTTTGAAGATCAATCTTTTGTCCATTGAATTCTGGAATTGCATTCGATATATCTTTAATATGTACTCTTTGGGCGCTTATGTCCGTCATAATGATATTTTTCTTTTCAATTGTGTTTGAGCCGAAATCAAATTCTTCATCCTGTTCTATCTCATTATCTTGTTCTGATAATGTGATTAATGCAGGAATTGTAAGATCGTTTAGATTGGTTTTTTTTTTGGCTCGACTTCTTCAATTGATTCGGACTCTGAGTCTGTTTCGACTGTTTTCTGTTCCTCTTTGATATTTAATATTGATGGAATGAAGATATCTAGCTGATACTTTTCTTTGACATTGGATAAGTTTAAACGGCACTTGATTAATAATTTTGATTTTTTTGACCAATTCGTTTTATTTATTATCTGTCTATTAGCATGCACTAGAATTTTAGCATGTTTTTATACTCTCTGCAAGAGTATATTAGGTTTGTGCAAATGTATGTAACAGGCAGAAGGAGGCGTGGCAGACCCCATATAGTATATATATTCTTGATCAGCTTCACAAGCCGAGTCGATATAGCCATGTCCGTCTGTCTGTCCGTATGAACAAACAGATTTCAGAGATGGTAAGAGCTACAAGTTCGAATTTGGGCTCTATCGACTCGATATTTAGTCAGTCAATACAAGAATCTTTTTTTTCCGATGCCACGCCCCATTCGCCCACAATAAGCAAAAAACTAGACTTACCTCGGAAAAATAGATGTTTTAAGCGAATATATCAGTAACTACGGTACTTAGGAACACCAATTTTGGTATGCAGGTTCCTAGAGACAGTATAAATGCATTACCATTTAAAATTTTTAGCTGCCACGCTTTTTCCGTAAAAAACAAACAAAACTTTTTAAACTTGCATGCTGTTTTAACCGATACCAATAACGATACCGGATGCCGATTTTAACATTATAATTGGGAATAAATGCAGAGAGAACTATACGGTCTGGCGCGCTCGACTGTACTTTTCTTTCTTGTTTTAAACTATCTTTTTGTATTGGTCTATTTTGGCTATTATCTGTTCCCATTCCATCTTTAGAATTCATTATGTATGTATATATGTTATTTTTTGGAATACAACAATTTAAATAACAAACTTAATTATTTTATTAAAAAAATGCCTTTTTTTGTTTTTATTTTGGTTAAAATAAAATTTACATTTCTCTCAATTTCGGATTTATTTTACAAATTCTGTGTGTACATATTATTATACTCTCTGCAAGAGTATATTGGGTTTGTGCAAATGTATGTAACAGGCAGAAGGAGGCGTGGCAGACCCCATAAAGTATATATATTCTTGATCAGCGTCACAAGCCGAGTCGATATAGCCATGTCCGTCTGTCCGTCTGTCCGTCTGTCTGTCTGTCCGTCTGTCTGTCCGTATGAACAAACAGATTTCGGAGATGGTAAGAGCTACAAGTTCGAATTTGGTCTCTATCGACTCGATATTTAGTCAGTCAATACAAGAATCTTTTTTTTTTTCGATGCCACGCCCTATTCGCCCACAATGAACAAAAAGCTGGACATACCTCGGAAAAAATCTATGTTTTAAGCGAATATCTCCGTAACTATGGCACTTAGGAATACCAATTTTGGCACACAGGTTCTTAGAGGCAGCATAAATACATTGTCATTTAAAACTTTGGACTGCCACGCCCCCTTTTTCCGTAAGAAATAAAAAAAACTTTCCAAACTTGCATGCTGTATTTAAGGCATTTGTTCTTATCGAGCAGTATTGTTATTTATGATTCGTTTGGAGACAAAATATATTAAACTATCCTGAAAGTTGCATAAAAAATCCGACTGTAAACAAAAATGCAATTAACATTTGGATATTGGTAATTAAACGCATTGGCAATGCATAAGAGCGAGAGAAACATACACACACATATGATCGAACTGCGCCTGTATATGTGCATACGCAAATGTACGTACATATGTGTGTACTTAAGTAATTCATAATATGTAAATATGTCCATACATTTGTATGTACACATATATATATATATATGTACGCAATTGCGTTAATGACCTTCGCCCTTTACTTCATCTAATGCTTTTACATGCAAAACAATTCAATAAAGTTTCAAAGTGAAAATAACGAATTTTGTTTTATTCTGCTATTGCCTCTTAGTTTTGGCTACTTCTAATATGAAGAACACAAACAAATCATATTTATCAGCTGATTATCAACCAGATCAAAACAATAACATTGGCGAAGAAGACAAAAACAATCAAAAGAAACATATTCTTAGTTCGCTCACTCTCTCTCTCTCTCTATGGATATTGTTGGTTTTGTTATTGTTCCATTGCTTCGTTTCTATGCATTGCCTCTCACATATGCAAATGCATGAAGGATTGAGAGAGACAACTAATTAGGAATAGCGAAAAGTCGTTACTTTTGGCGGCCGCTAAACAACATGTGATCGAACGTTTTTGTATGCATGCATACGCAAATATACGTACATATGTATGTATGTGTGTAAGTAATACGTACTACGTATGTAATACTTACATATGTACAATACAATATATATATATTGTAAAATTATAAACGCAATTACTTGATATGTAGGTATGTATATGAATGTACATATATCCTTGTCAAGTAATTGCGCTTATAACATTTTCCATATACTTTATCTCATGCTTTAACATGCATTAAATAAAGTTCAAAAGTAAATACACCGAATTTTGTTTTGTTTTGTTACTACCCCTTTGTTTTGACTTCTCCTAATTCGAAGAATATCAACATATTATATTGCACAGCTGATTATCACTCAGATCAAAACAATAATATTGGCGAAGAAGACAAAAACAATTAGAAGCGAAATACTCTCATTTCGCTCTCTCTCGTTTTTGTTGTTTTTGTTCTATTGTTTTGTTTCATTGCAGTGCCACTTACACATGCAGGATTGAGAGAGACAAGTAGTTAGGAGTACCGAAAAAAGTTATTTTTGAAGGCCGCGCTACATACATATGTATGTACATATGCATATGTAAATATATATATATATATATATACAATATAATTATTTGTATCTGTATATTAGTTGACATAAACATATAAATTACATATATATATATGACCTTCGCCCTTTACTTCACCTAATGCTGAAACATTGAATAAAGTTTAGTAGTGAAAATAACGAATTTATTTTATTGCATTATTGTGTATTGGCTACTTCCAATTTAAAGAATACCAACAAATCATATGACACAGCTGATTATCACACAGATCAAAACAATAACATTGGCGAAGAAGACAAAAACAATTAAAAGAGAAATATTCTCATTTCGCTCTCTCTCGTTTTTGTTGTTATTGTTTTGTTCTACTGCATCGTTTCTATGCATTGCCTCTCACACATACAAACGCATGAAGGATTGAGAGTAGCGAAAAAGTCGTTACTTTTGGCGGCCGCTAAGCAAAACAGACAACACATCAGTGCTGTCTGTTAAGCTATTTAGTAGTTAGATCTAGCAATAAGCAGCTATAAGTGATCTTGGTGACCTAAACAGCGTTATAATTATTCTGTTATTGCATACGATAATAAAAATAATGAAATTGTTTGCATAATTTGATTATTTTTAATGTCAATTTTATCAAGATATTGCATTTTTATTCCTTATAAATTAAGTATTTTTTAAAGTTTTTTTCCTTAAAAAAAACTAATTTGTTCAATAAAAAATGTTGTATAACAAAGCAATTTTGTATTCACAATTTTTACGTACATTCTAGCTGTTTTTATAAATTGGTTAACAAATCTAGCTTTGTTCGCTTCGGAGATTCTGACAGCGCTGCTTTAGCGCGCGTAAAAAGTAACGACTTTTACCGTTACTTCTTCTAGCTTGTCTCTCTTACTCCTAGACTCGCACTATTCTTGTCTCATTTCTGTGAGAGAGAAATCCTCTCCCATACTCTCATTTGGGTAATTTTGGCGTTCGTTTTGGTTTAATTCTTTGCGAACGTGTCGATAGAGCGGGTGTTATCGCGCATCGATTTACATTTTCTTGTCGATTTCGATCAAAACTAAACAAAACGTGATTTTAATTACGAACAAAACAAAACAAACCGTGATTTTTATTACGATTAGTATAAAAGTATCTATTAATAAAGTAAATATTAATATATAATTTAATTAATTGAGTTTTCAATAAGTGCATTAGTTCGTGAGTGTGTGTGTCAATCGATTAATATCTGTGTGCTAGATATCGCGAACATTCGATATTCATTGTGTTAGGCGCGTAGTTTGTGACGTAGGTAGTTCATTCGTATAAACCGCGCGCGATTTTCTGCTACGCTTTTTGAACTGAAGAATCGCGTTCTGTTTGTGCCTGCGCAACTTATTTTATTTGCTGAAAACCGCGCGCGATTTTTTGTTGGTTTGTTGTTGTCGCGTGTCTTTAATTGCAGTAAGTTTTAAGTATTGTCCGATTGTTTCCGATTTTGAATTTTATAAAATTATATAATTTTGCATTATATAATTTCTACATTTATTACATAAATATTTAATATTTTTTATTTATTTAATTAAATTATTAATTAAATTTATTTAATAATTTTTTCTTATTTTTAAAATTATATAAAAATATAATTTTTTTTATATATATTTATTAGTTTTATTTTTTCACACATTTTTTAATATTTTATTATTTTATTCATTTTTATACTCTCTGCAAGAGTATATTGGGTTTGTGCAAATGTATGTAACAAGCAGAAGGAGGCGTGGCAGACCCCATAAAGTATATATATTCTTGATCAGCGTCACAAGCCGAGTCGATATAGCCATGTCCGTCTGTCTGTCTGTCTGTCTGTCTGTCTGTCCGTCTGTCTGTCCGTATGAACACACAGATTTCAGAGATGGTAAAAGCTACAAGTTCGAGTTTGGTCTCAAACGACTCGATATTTAGTCAGTCAATACAAGAATCTTTTTGTTTTTTTATGCCAAGCCCCATTCGCCCACAATGAGCAAAAAACTAGACATACCTCGGAAAAAATTGATGTTTTCGGCGAATATACCAGTAACTATGGCACCTAGGAATACCAATTTTCGTACACGTATTCCTAGAGACCGCATAAATGCAATGACAGCAAAAGTTTTGGGCTGCCACGCCCCCTTTTTCCGCAAGAAATAAAAGAAAATTTCAAACTTGCATGCCGTTTTTAAAGCATTTATTCTTATCGTACAGTGTTGTTATTTATGATTCGTTTGAAGACGTATCATGTCAAACTCTCCTGAAAGTTTCATAAGAATCCGACCATAAACAAGAAAGAAATTGAGCAACAAAGATTTTATTCGAGAGCAATGAGTGCGAGAGAGACAGCGCTAGTCGTGCCGACCAATAGTATTCATACACACATATGTATGTTCATACATTTAACGTCAAACGAATTTGTATGTACAGACAGACAAACACATGTATGCTCGATTATGCTTGGTTTTTTTTTTTTTAACGTGTTCTAATACAAGAACTATCTATTGTAATATCTTGATACCGATTTAAGCATTATAATTGGGAATAAAAGCAGAGAGTATTATACGGTCGGGCGTGTTCGGCTGTACTTTTCTTTCTTGTTTTAATTTGCCATTTTCGCAGTTGTTGTTCATTGCGCTGATGGCTTCTTTTGTGCTAAACTTATTTGCATGTTCAGCTGATAGGCCTTCATCAATATACGAAGCCTCCAATAGTCTTCGTAAATTTTCAATTTCGTTTGTGAATTTTTCCGCAGTTTTTCCTTTCTGTATTGTTTTCGGCAATTTAGCCCAATTGTCGTTTCGTTCTGGACTTTGTATAGTGTTGAGCCAATAATTTTTGATTTAATGACTTCAACAGCTATTTCTTCGAATGTGCCTTTTGTCAAATTAACTTACTTTAAAGCTGTTACAAATCTTTGAAGATCAATCTTTTGTCCATTGAATTCTGGAATTGCATTCGATATATCTTTAATATGTACTCTTTGGGCGCTTATGTCCGTCATAATGATATTTTTCTTTTCAATTGTGTTTGAGCCGAAATCAAATTCTTCATCCTGTTCTATCTCATTATCTTGTTCTGATAATGTGATTAATGCAGGAATTGTAAGATCGTTTAGATTGGTTTTTTTTTGGCTCGACTTCTTCAATTGATTCGGACTCTGAGTCTGTTTCGACTGTTTTCTGTTCCTCTTTGATATTTAATATTGATGGAATGAAGATATCTAGCTGATACTTTTCTTTGACATTGGATAAGTTTAAACGGCACTTGATTAATAATTTTGATTTTTTTGACCAATTCGTTTTATTTATTATCTGTCTATTAGCATGCACTAGAATTTTAGCATGTTTTTATACTCTCTGCAAGAGTATATTAGGTTTGTGCAAATGTATGTAACAGGCAGAAGGAGGCGTGGCAGACCCCATATAGTATATATATTCTTGATCAGCTTCACAAGCCGAGTCGATATAGCCATGTCCGTCTGTCTGTCCGTATGAACAAACAGATTTCAGAGATGGTAAGAGCTACAAGTTCGAATTTGGGCTCTATCGACTCGATATTTAGTCAGTCAATACAAGAATCTTTTTTTTCCGATGCCACGCCCCATTCGCCCACAATAAGCAAAAAACTAGACTTACCTCGGAAAAATAGATGTTTTAAGCGAATATATCAGTAACTACGGTACTTAGGAACACCAATTTTGGTATGCAGGTTCCTAGAGACAGTATAAATGCATTACCATTTAAAATTTTTAGCTGCCACGCTTTTTCCGTAAAAAACAAACAAAACTTTTTAAACTTGCATGCTGTTTTAACCGATACCAATAACGATACCGGATGCCGATTTTAACATTATAATTGGGAATAAATGCAGAGAGAACTATACGGTCTGGCGCGCTCGACTGTACTTTTCTTTCTTGTTTTAAACTATCTTTTTGTATTGGTCTATTTTGGCTATTATCTGTTCCCATTCCATCTTTAGAATTCATTATGTATGTATATATGTTATTTTTTGGAATACAACAATTTAAATAACAAACTTAATTATTTTATTAAAAAAATGCCTTTTTTTGTTTTTATTTTGGTTAAAATAAAATTTACATTTCTCTCAATTTCGGATTTATTTTACAAATTCTGTGTGTACATATTATTATACTCTCTGCAAGAGTATATTGGGTTTGTGCAAATGTATGTAACAGGCAGAAGGAGGCGTGGCAGACCCCATAAAGTATATATATTCTTGATCAGCGTCACAAGCCGAGTCGATATAGCCATGTCCGTCTGTCCGTCTGTCCGTCTGTCTGTCTGTCCGTCTGTCTGTCCGTATGAACAAACAGATTTCGGAGATGGTAAGAGCTACAAGTTCGAATTTGGTCTCTATCGACTCGATATTTAGTCAGTCAATACAAGAATCTTTTTTTTTTCGATGCCACGCCCTATTCGCCCACAATGAACAAAAAGCTGGACATACCTCGGAAAAAATCTATGTTTTAAGCGAATATCTCCGTAACTATGGCACTTAGGAATACCAATTTTGGCACACAGGTTCTTAGAGGCAGCATAAATACATTGTCATTTAAAACTTTGGACTGCCACGCCCCCTTTTTCCGTAAGAAATAAAAAAACTTTCCAAACTTGCATGCTGTATTTAAGGCATTTGTTCTTATCGAGCAGTATTGTTATTTATGATTCGTTTGGAGACAAAATATATTAAACTATCCTGAAAGTTGCATAAAAATCCGACTGTAAACAAAAATGCAATTAACATTTGGATATTGGTAATTAAACGCATTGGCAATGCATAAGAGCGAGAGAAACATACACACACATATGATCGAACTGCGCCTGTATATGTGCATACGCAAATGTACGTACATATGTGTGTACTTAAGTAATTCATAATATGTAAATATGTCCATACATTTGTATGTACACATATATATATATATATGTACGCAATTGCGTTAATGACCTTCGCCCTTTACTTCATCTAATGCTTTTACATGCAAAACAATTCAATAAAGTTTCAAAGTAAAAATAACGAATTTTGTTTTATTCTGCTATTGCCTCTTAGTTTTGGCTACTTCTAATATGAAGAACACAAACAAATCATATTTATCAGCTGATTATCAACCAGATCAAAACAATAACATTGGCGAAGAAGACAAAAACAATCAAAAGAAACATATTCTTAGTTCGCTCACTCTCTCTCTCTCTCTATGGATATTGTTGGTTTTGTTATTGTTCCATTGCTTCGTTTCTATGCATTGCCTCTCACATATGCAAATGCATGAAGGATTGAGAGAGACAACTAATTAGGAATAGCGAAAAGTCGTTACTTTTGGCGGCCGCTAAACAACATGTGATCGAACGTTTTTGTATGCATGCATACGCAAATATACGTACATATGTATGTATGTGTGTAAGTAATACGTACTACGTATGTAATACTTACATATGTACAATACAATATATATATATTGTAAAATTATAAACGCAATTACTTGATATGTAGGTATGTATATGAATGTACATATATCCTTGTCAAGTAATTGCGCTTATAACATTTTCCATATACTTTATCTCATGCTTTAACATGCATTAAATAAAGTTCAAAAGTAAATACACCGAATTTTGTTTTGTTTTGTTACTACCCCTTTGTTTTGACTTCTCTAATTCGAAGAATATCAACATATTATATTGCACAGCTGATTATCACTCAGATCAAAACAATAATATTGGCGAAGAAGACAAAAACAATTAGAAGCGAAATACTCTCATTTCGCTCTCTCTCGTTTTTGTTGTTTTTGTTCTATTGTTTTGTTTCATTGCAGTGCCACTTACACATGCAGGATTGAGAGAGACAAGTAGTTAGGAGTACCGAAAAAAGTTATTTTTGAAGGCCGCGCTACATACATATGTATGTACATATGCATATGTAAATATATATATATATATATATAACAATATAATTATTTGTATCTGTATATTAGTTGACATAAACATATAAATTACATATATATATATGACCTTCGCCCTTTACTTCACCTAATGCTGAAACATTGAATAAAGTTTAGTAGTGAAAATAACGAATTTATTTTATTGCATTATTGTGTATTGGCTACTTCCAATTTAAAGAATACCAACAAATCATATGACACAGCTGATTATCACACAGATCAAAACAATAACATTGGCGAAGAAGACAAAAACAATTAAAAGAGAAATATTCTCATTTCGCTCTCTCTCGTTTTTGTTGTTATTGTTTTGTTCTACTGCATCGTTTCTATGCATTGCCTCTCACACATACAAACGCATGAAGGATTGAGAGTAGCGAAAAAGTCGTTACTTTTGGCGGCCGCTAAGCAAAACAGACAACACATCAGTGCTGTCTGTTAAGCTATTTAGTAGTTAGATCTAGCAATAAGCAGCTATAAGTGATCTTGGTGACCTAAACAGCGTTATAATTATTCTGTTATTGCATACGATAATAAAAATAATGAAATTGTTTGCATAATTTGATTATTTTTAATGTCAATTTTATCAAGATATTGCATTTTTATTCCTTATAAATTAAGTATTTTTTAAAGTTTTTTTCATTAAAAAAAACTAATTTGTTCAATAAAAAATGTTGTATAACAAAGCAATTTTGTATTCACAATTTTTACGTACATTCTAGCTGTTTTTATAAATTGGTTAACAAATCTAGCTTTGTTCGCTTCGGAGATTCTGACAGCGCTGCTTTAGCGCGCGTAAAAAGTAACGACTTTTACCGTTACTTCTTCTAGCTTGTCTCTCTTACTCCTAGACTCGCACTATTCTTGTCTCATTTCTGTGAGAGAGAAATCCTCTCCCATACTCTCATTTGGGTAATTTTGGCGTTCGTTTTGGTTTAATTCTTTGCGAACGTGTCGATAGAGCGGGTGTTATCGCGCATCGATTTACATTTTCTTGTCGATTTCGATCAAAACTAAACAAAACGTGATTTTAATTACGAACAAAACAAAACAAACCGTGATTTTTATTACGATTAGTATAAAAGTATCTATTAATAAAGTAAATATTAATATATAATTTAATTAATTGAGTTTTCAATAAGTGCATTAGTTCGTGAGTGTGTGTGTCAATCGATTAATATCTGTGTGCTAGATATCGCGAACATTCGATATTCATTGTGTTAGGCGCGTAGTTTGTGACGTAGGTAGTTCATTCGTATAAACCGCGCGCGATTTTCTGCTACGCTTTTTGAACTGAAGAATCGCGTTCTGTTTGTGCCTGCGCAACTTATTTTATTTGCTGAAAACCGCGCGCGATTTTTTGTTGGTTTGTTGTTGTCGCGTGTCTTTAATTGCAGTAAGTTTTAAGTATTGTCCGATTGTTTCCGATTTTGAATTTTATAAAATTATATAATTTTGCATTATATAATTTCTACATTTATTACATAAATATTTAATATTTTTTATTTATTTAATTAAATTATTAATTAAATTTATTTAATAATTTTTTCTTATTTTTAAAATTATATAAAAATATAATTTTTTTTATATATATTTATTAGTTTTATTTTTTCACACATTTTTTAATATTTTATTATTTTATTCATTTTTATACTCTCTGCAAGAGTATATTGGGTTTGTGCAAATGTATGTAACAAGCAGAAGGAGGCGTGGCAGACCCCATAAAGTATATATATTCTTGATCAGCGTCACAAGCCGAGTCGATATAGCCATGTCCGTCTGTCTGTCTGTCTGTCTGTCCGTCTGTCTGTCCGTATGAACACACAGATTTCAGAGATGGTAAAAGCTACAAGTTCGAGTTTGGTCTCAAACGACTCGATGTTTAGTCAGTCAATACAAGAATCTTTTTGTTTTTTTATGCAAGCCCCATTCGCCCACAATGAGCAAAAAACTAGACATACCTCGGAAAAAATTGATGTTTTCGGCGAATATACCAGTAACTATGGCACCTAGGAATACCAATTTTCGTACACGTATTCCTAGAGGAGACCGCATAAATGCAATGACAGCAAAAAGTTTTTGGGCTGCCACGCCCCTTTTTCCACCAAGGGGTAAAAGAAAATTTCAAACTTGCATGCCGTTTTTAAAGCATTTATTCTTATCGTACAGTGTTGTTATTTATGATTCGTTTGAAGACGTATCATGTCAAACTCTCCTGAAAGTTTCATAAGAATCCGACCATAAACAAGAAAGAAATTGAGCAACAAAGATTTTATTCGAGAGCAATGAGTGCGAGAGAGACAGCGCTAGTCGTGCCGACCAATGGTATTCATACACACATATGTATGTTCATACATTTAACGTCAAACGAATTTGTATGTACAGACAGACAAACACATGTATGCTCGATTATGCTTGGTTTTTTTTTTTAACGTGTTCTAATACAAGAACTATCTATTGTAATATCTTGATACCGATTTAAGCATTATAATTGGGAATAAAGGCAGAGAGTATTATACGGTCGGGCGTGTTCGGCTGTACTTTTTCTTCTTGTTTTAGATCTTGTCTAGATCATTTGCACGGCTGATGGCTCTTTTTGTTGCACACTTGTTGTGCAACAGATACGCTTTATAGATAATATATCCACACAAAAAAACAATGACAATTATTCAGTAACAAAATATAAGTTAGTTTTTGAGGTCAACGCTAGATGATTCTATTTTGTTGATGACATTTGCAGTGAAATCCACTGTTTTGTGTCTACTAGGCCCATTTTGGCAGTTATTTCATATATATCATCAAATTTGCTTATTTTATTACTGAACCTAAACTTGTGTATTATCATATTTGTTCAATGTATCTTAACCTTTATTGTTAATTTTTTTTTTTTTTTTTTTTTTTTAAGTTTTGAATTTTTCTTATTTTTTCAGAATTTTACAGTGTTCTGCCTACATGGTCGTATAGCTTTACAAGCTATACTTCGATTGAGCAGAGAAGGTTCCGCACAATTCTTCACAATTTTGTATGTAATTATATTTTTTAAATTTAAAGTAAAATTAACTGTAGCCTTCTGCGGTGTGCAAAAGACGGCCTGTCTTTCACACTTGTTGTTTATACTCTCTGCAAGAGTATATTGGGTTTGTGTAAATGTATGTAACAGGCAAAAGGAGCGTGGCAGACCCCATAAAGTATATATATTCTTGATCAGCGTCACAAGCCGAGTCGATATAGCCAAGGTCCGTCTGTCCGTCTGTCCGTCTGTCTGTCTGTCCGTCTGTCTGTCCGTATGAACAAACAGATTTCGGAGATGGTAAGAGCTACAAGTTCGAATTTGGTCTCTATCGACTCGATATTTAGTCAGTCAATACAAGAAT